>CM050323.1:111185785-111222344 GCA_027475135.1 Bactrocera correcta
AAACCACCGAATGCGCGTATGCAACAAAAGCCGAACACACAGTTCAACGCTTATATATTCAAAAAAAAGACTTGTAACACAAGCTTAACAATTAAGCTGACAATTTCAATAAGCTACATCTCTAGTATAGAGCTATTGTGCCAACAATATATGCCATATAGAAAATACCCGTATGCAAAGCAGTTGCTGGTCGTAATTGTTTCGTGAAGCGCAACAGTCAAGCGAAGCTTGCACACACTTAAGCATATATACGCAAGTACGTGACTGCTGACACATGGCATGACACCGGATCATTCAACTATGGCGGAGAGTATGCTATTGTTGGGGTTCTTAGCGATATATATATATATATTTTTTTTTTTATTTCACAATTTTTCCTTACTTCTTGTAGCTTTATAGATTTAGGACTAGGATGTAAAACTGTAATTTGACACAATTACCTACAAGATGGCATTACAGAGCTTTAATAGAGCTTTTAGGTGAAAACACATACTTTTATATCTCGACCGTTAGACCGATTTCAAACATATTATTTATGGTATGTGACACTTCTCTGATATTTGCATGTACAATGTGGAAATGGGCAAAATCGGACTACAGCCTCGCCTACTCCCCATACAACACAATTTCGTCAGACATAAACAAGCAGTTTATCAAATTATTGTTTTCTTCGACCATTTCAATAATTTTGGAACAAAATTCTATATGTATAGGCAAACATAGTGGGTTTAGCGGAGATGTTATTTGATCTTTTTATGCTTGAGTCAATATGAATTATATAGTACGTTGCAATGGTCGTCTCTTAACTCTAGTTGTGCCGATAAGTGGCGAGTTGAAACTCTTGGATTTGCCTGAGTTGACGATGTGATAGCCGTGACTGTTTCGCGAACACGAACATACGGATCTCGATGGTATGGTCTTCTTGCGATATTTCCAGGCTCCGCAATTTATTTACCAACCTCACAAGGGTCCATCTTTCGTCTTAATTCTCCTTGGACGGACGGTTAAGCATGGTTTGGCTGAACTATTCAAACCATATTTTCGATATCCTAAGTGTTTAAATGAGTTTAGCATCCACCCCCTCTACTCGGTAAAACTGGCGCATCCTAATGCTACATCGAAATTCACCACAGCTGATGACACTACAGCATAACTCAACACATCTGCGCAAACCCACTCATTAAAAAGGATGGACGAGGAGAAAGCAGACAATTCGTTCTAAGCAACTCGAGCTACACACTGCGCCGACACCTTTCGTCACATACAGTTCTAGCATCAACATCCCGTATATATACCCTCGTTTTTTGGTCACCAATCTCGCGCGCTGTAGTTACCACTGTGACCCCACAAGATAATAACATTAAATTTTAAAAACATTTAACGTCTCTGTTAACATTAACATTGAATATTCAACTTTAAAATAAAATTATACAAAAGAAGAGATTTTTATAATAAACTACATTGTCAATACAAACTCAAGTGTACCCGGTATTTTTATTTCGATTGTGCGTGACAACCATTTAAAGAAGGGTAAAAAATAGAGATACATGCATACAATATGCATTTGTATCTAATGGTTGCGAAATTAATCATGGTCCTTCGAGCCTCAAAGACAGGCACTATAAATTAACATCCACATATTATATGTACACGAAACAAAAATTTAGCAGTGCAGTGACACCAAAAATAAAACACATATGTATACACATATATAAATGTATACCTAATGATACATATTTGCGCTCATAAAAAAGTGTGGTGATGAGAAAACAAAACACAAACTTAAGAAAAGTGCAGTAAAACAGTGCGGTAAACAAAACAAAACAAATTAAAATATATTTATGTATATGAAATAAAAAAAATTACAAAAAAGGAGATGTGACAAAACAATAACTAACAACAATAATGTACAAACATAAGTAACATATACAACAAAAGACAAGAAATAAAAAAAAAATATAGTGGAAAGAAACAAAAACAAAGTATAACAAATAGACAAACAAAAGCTAAGATTAAAAAACAAAAAGTGCAGTGCCCCAAACAGAAAACAAACACATACGTATACGAACAAAAAAGAAAAAAAGTGCAGTGAAACAAAAAAAACAAAGCTGTAATAACAAAAAACATTTCAGTAAAACAAAACGAGAAACAATACAATAAAAACGTTTACCTAGCTAAACCACAAACCGGGCGCGAAACCCAAAACATAAAATAAATATAAAAACAAAATAAACGGGCGCGATCATTAAAACAAAGAGCTAAAACAGCAACACCTACAAACAACAAAACCACAAGCAACAACATCTTCAAGGACTGGACAAAGGGAGGAGAATTGGCGATAAAAGGGACATGTAGATACATACGTTATTCCCAAATCAAAGTGAGCGTATCAATTTCACTTTATGCTTAATATATGCACATAAACACATATACATACATGTTTTAATGTACGGTTTTCCTAGTTAAAACTTAGCGAAAATCAGTACCCGATCTATACTGTAAAATTAAATTTAGTCAAGTACATATACTCGTATATTCTGTATCATTTCATATGCACATATCTACATGTATGTGTCCTTGAATATTTGCATATCTGCATACTTTGGTCCAACTCCAACAAACCAACAAATAGAATATTTACCTATGACAAATTTCTGGCAATACCTCTTATGCTTAATAAAGTAATAAGCAGGACTGCATACAAAAATTGAGAAACATAAACAAAAAACGTACATACATACATACATATATGCATATATATTTAGTACAAATTATATGTACATATACCTCTACATCAATATGTATGTATAATTGCCAAGCGCGAAATATATTTTTATATATATTAACATATTTCTATAGTGCATATTAGACGGCCGTTCTAATATATGTACAAGCGCATTTGCTTACGTATAAAATATACATAATAGAAAAAAAAAAACTTTTTTCAATTCGATTTCAAACTCTCTCTCTTTTACGAAAAGATTAAATAACATTTACATACATAACAAAAACAATAAAAATATATCAACAAAATATACATAATTTGTAAGTACTAAAAAAAATCTCAAAAAAAACCAAAAGTTCAAAGTCCACATTTGCAATTATCCAGCAATACCTCTTGTTCTTTGACAAACAAAACCAAGCAGGATTGTGGACAAAAAGCTAATTGATCTCTCTAACGAGCTCTCAATTGCTTACGAACAAAGCATAACAAACAAATCGTGCATACTTATGTACAAAGCATATTGATCTCTTCGACGAGCTCTCAATTGCACAAAACATAAGCAACTTCATACGCACATACAAACATACATATAAGTCCGAGTATTAGGGTGTACCTAAATAAAAAATCATTCGGACATCAAATATTTTAATTAATAAAAAGCGCGGTTTTTTAATAACAATTTACTATTCAAATACATTTTCGAACTAAAATATAAATAAATAATATTATTTTGAAAAAAATGGTTAACAGCAACAATAATCAAAATACACTTGTAGGAGCTACACGCCCAAAACAGGTTGCTAAATTCATTTCAGTAAGTGACAGTTTAACAAGATACTGCACTAGATTTGCCTCTTCACCGATTCACGAAAACTCGGAATCGTTATTAGAAATAAAAAGCCAAAATCTTGAAAATTTCTGGACTCGTCTCCAAACGGCTCATGACGCCATAGTAGAATCTGACGATTCAGACCTACCAAAAAATTTGAAACAATCGGCTTACGCAATATATGAAAACTGCTTAGACCAATATGAAGAAACAAAAGCTATGATCTCCGATCAATTAAAGCTAATAAAAGCAATTGCACCTACTCCCCACAGTAGAGTAGAGCTGCCACAAATAGACGATCAAGAGGCAAGTTCAGGCATCCAACTCGAGGTGCCTGCATGTGATACAGAAACGTTTTACGGAGGTTATGAAGAATGGCCGTCCTTCCGGGACATGTTCACAGCCGTTTACATCAACCATCCACAACTATCAAAGGCACAAAAACTGTATCACCTCCGATATAAAACAAAAGGTCAAGCAGGCGAAATAGTAAAACAGTTCGCTCTAAGTGAAGATAATTTCAATTCGGTTTGGGAAGCTCTAAAAGCGAGATACGAAAACAATAGAATATTGGTCGATAAACAAGTAACGACACTAATGAACTTGCCAAAAATTAAGAAAGGAACAAGTGTAGAATTCATTAAGCTAGAATCCACTGTTTCAAATTGTTTGTCGATTTTATCGACACTAAATATTCCCACACACAGCTGGGACCCAATTCTGGTAAACATTTGCATCGCCGCATTACCAGAAAAGTCGTTACTTCTATGGGAGCAATCGCTCTCATCACGAAAAACGTACCCAACGTGGCAACAAATGAAAGATTTTCTCACCACCCAATATGAAATTGCGGAAAGGTTAGAAGAAAATATAATCAAAAATAAGAACATTAAACACGACCAAAATAGAAGCTTAAATAGACCCCAAGCTAGAAGCAACAAAAATTTAAATAAAAGCTTTTACAAAACACAAACGTTCACATCAGAACAAAGAAACCAAACGTCATGCGAACTATGTAAAAGAGGGCATAAACTTAAAACTTGCGAGAAGTTTAAAAAATTAAACATTAACGAAAGGAACAACTTTGTCAGATCAAAAAGACTCTGTACAAACTGCTTGTCCCATACACACAATCTGAAAACTTGCAAAAGCAAATTTAATTGCCTATATTGTCACAAAAGACACAATTCTATGCTTCATTACAACAGATATCCTATCTCACCCCAAAGAAGCGCTTATACACAAAGAACCATGGGTATAATTGCAAAAGCAAATCACAAAACCCAAAATTCGAAAAATTGCCAAGAGACACCATGCTGCTCAAAGGCACAAAAATCTCAAACGCTGCACAGCGAGACACAAAATGGACTAGTTACAGAACTGGTCACCACCACACCAACTCAAGTTGGGTACAATAAAAACAAATACCTTAATTCACAATTAAGGAAATGTCAAAAATTAAGGAAACTTCCCCCCATAACTACTCAACCAAACAATGGCCGGTACGTCGTACGACAACCACTAGAGCCACAATTTTCTAATACCTCACATAAAGGTAGAAAAATCAAGGTCAGATTCCATCTGACAACCTCGTATAAAAACACAAATATATGTTCGTAACCTTTCGACCCCGCAGGATGGCTTTCGCCAATAATGATACAAAATCCTGCTTAAAAAATATCAAGCTATGTAGCGCGGTACTAAACGTCAAATTATTGTATACGCACTTAAACATAAAATATAACAAAAGTGTCTCACAAAGTAAAAAAAAAAGAAAAAAAGGACACTTTTTATACAATATTGCCCCCCAGAGGCTTAAATGTTCAAATAAATAAAATTTCAAAAGCAAGTTAATGGATCACCATACTCCCAATGCGATACAGGTACACACCTACACTTACAAAAAGGTAAATGTCGCTCTTATCGCATCTATCCATGCGCTCCTCATATGGGTGGGTTATGGGAACTAGCTATACAAAGCATTAACTTAATTAAGAGGAATTTTCTACGTTATGAATCGAAGCCGTTCTCCATTCACGGCCATTCTCTCGCAAGATCCCTCTATTGTCACAGTCCTAACTCCAGGGCTAGGGAGTACCCATTCTGGCCATATCTGAGCCAGGCGTGGAGTTACTATCTTTCATAAGCCAAGAATAAGATAAAATGCAACAAATAACCGATATACCAAATGAATAAAATAAGAAATTGTAAATGACCGCACAGAAAATTAATAAGGGCTAACAACGCATACACATGTTCTCTATAATAAGTCGGATAAACCCGCAAAATATAGTTCCTTGCCATACGCACCTAAAAGTAAATAAATACCAAAAATTATGTTTAAAACCAAAGGCATTTTCAGGATTTACAGCATTTATTCTGAGCCCTCGGCAACTCTACAAGCAGTACGCCGAAATACAGGTAACAATGCGTTATACTAGGCAAAATATTCGCCTAGGGGGCCCAGGATGTTTAAATGAGTTTAGCATCCACCCCCTCTACTCGGTAAAACTGGCGCATCCTAATGCTACATCGAAATTCACCACAGCTGATGACACTACAGCATAACTCAACACATCTGCGCAAACCCACTCATTAAAAAGGATGGACGAGGAGAAAGCAGACAATTCGTTCTAAGCAACTCGAGCTACACACTGCGCCGACACCTTTCGTCACATACAGTTCTAGCATCAACATCCCGTATATATACCCTCGTTTTTTGGTCACCAATCTCGCGCGCTGTAGTTACCACTGTGACCCCACAAGATAATAACATTAAATTTTAAAAACATTTAACGTCTCTGTTAACATTAACATTGAATATTCAACTTTAAAATAAAATTATACAAAAGAAGAGATTTTTATAATAAACTACATTGTCAATACAAACTCAAGTGTACCCGGTATTTTTATTTCGATTGTGCGTGACAACCATTTAAAGAAGGGTAAAAAATAGAGATACATGCATACAATATGCATTTGTATCTAATGGTTGCGAAATTAATCACTAAGCATTCTTAAAAAATAGCTTAAATAACAACCTGCCAAATAAAAAGGCAAGTTGATTATTCACACAGAAAATAGATGTTAAGGTGTTTTTTTAGCAATACCCACTTTCTATGGATATTACAAGTTCATTGCTCGTGTACGCATTTGTATTCCTATTTCCAATTCATTTTAATTCCTATTTCCAGTTGTTTAGCATTCAAATATGTATGTATGCTTTAAGCGTTCCCAACCGCATTCTCGAATATTGAATGTCGGCTCCTTCAATATTTCCGATATTTTATAATTATGTGATAATTCATGCCAACATTGTAAGCTGGGGTCTCCCTTCTCAAACTATTTGACAGTCTCAAATCGGCTAATATTCTATAAATTTAATCCATTTTGTGAGACTTAATTTTTCTAGGTAATTTTTCGAAATAAAACTTTTTACCATTTTTAAATTTTCGTCTGTTTTTAGCTGAAGTAATTTTTATACAAAAAATGTTAAAATTTCGACATTTTTAACAAGTAACAACATTCTATTTTACGGACTAAAATATCAGTATTCAAATCCATTCAGTTTTAGGTTCTATCTTCGGGTCTCTTAATTTAAAATCATATTATAATATTTCCTAAATAATTACTTTTGTATTTTAATAAATATTTACAACAGCTGGTTCCATTTTTTCCACTTAAAGTTCTCTTATATTTTTTAAGTATTAGAAAAATATTCTATCTTTATGTAATTTTAAAATGTGCTAACCGGTGGCAACTTTCTCAAGCGTAACCTTTGATGTTACCTTACATGTAAATTAAAGTACTACGTGCCTTGCAACAAATTCTAACAATTCTTCTACAGAAACCATTTCCAACAAATATTCCACGAAGTTAACGCTGCCAAACAGAAAAGCTGCGACAACACTTGCCACTTAATACCCGCTTAAAAATTGATATGTTCACTAATTACGTAGTGAGCGCTCACTTGCAGACATTCACATGTCAGCAAGAGCATTATAAATATGAGCTCAGCGAAGTGCAATTTTAGTGGGTGTGTCCCTTGAGTCGACCAGCAGCGACTAACCGCCGGTAGCGCGATAGAATTACACTTGCGCACTAGTTGAATGAGCTGGTTGGCAGAAAAGTGCAAAATGTGCGCTCAACTTGCGTAAATCCGACCACAAATCTGTTGCTGTTGGCTTCTAATAACACGGTGAGCTCATGTGAGCACTTACAAACATACAAAAACATAATGGTGCTTATAACGCTTAGTAGGCGAACCATAATGCATTTGTAACCTCAAGTCAAACACTTGTGCTAAAATTTCGCTAACTAACTCATTGAGCACCTAGGCTTTTGATTTTTTTTTTTTTTTGTACTGGAAGCTTTTGGTGTTTCTGCTTCTTCAAACTAATTTTAATGTCGCATAATTTATTATCGCCGTTTGTCGTTGGCAAACTTCATTGTGGAACAACACTCAAGACCTAAAAACATATAAGAAGACATATATACATTGTGCATATGTATAATATGTAAATATTGAACCGTTTCATAGTAATCACTGAACGTACTACACTCGGCTTCTCAGTTCTGCCAAAGGGCATTTGCATTTTGTCAACGTTCGCGCGAGAGTGCTTCGCTTTGACAGCACAGAAGTCTACTTAGCGGTAGTTTAGTTGGCCATAATGAATCACGCAGAGCCGTAAAATATTGTCGCTGCAGGGTTATGGCGTCGACACGCAGACTCTGGTCCAGTTTTTACGTAAGCCGATGTCGTTAAGCAAAGTTGTCGCTCGCGGCGCATTCATTTCACTTTTTCTAAGACTTTTAATAAAAAACTACTAGATTATAGTGAATGATTAGTTGCAATGTACAAAACTGCGAGTTTGTTATGTTGTTTTTGGAAGACGAAGAGGAAAGCTGTGCATATGAAAATAAATAAATTATATTTAAAATATATGCAATGGGAGAGGGAAAATGGAAGATCAGTACTACAAAAGATATTTAATCTAATAGAAAATATAAGCTGAATAAAAAGTATAATCAAAGTTAAATATGAAGTCATATATTCTTAAAATAGTGCTTTTCAAAAACCCTGAAATATTTTCCGACAGGCTCTGAAGTGCAAGTTGGCACATAATAGGGTTTTATATTTCTCTATATGTCGCTAAAGGAGTATATGTAGTATAATATGGCATCTGGCGTTTCTTTGTGTACAAAAATTCCACTAAAAAGTATTTATAGTATTTATTTTCTAATACATGTAAGAGCCATCCTATGTATGTAAGTAAGCACATAAATACAACATTTTCTGTCAGCTTGGTTGCATTCCATTTTGGTATTTCAACAACAATTACACATTAAACAGATGTTTAATGCACAAAGTTTGACATTTCAGGGTCTTTTGAGCATCTTCGTGCATGCATTGCAACAACTGGAAAAATTGAAATGCATGCTTGTCATGCAATTGCGGTTGGATGACACGACATTTGATGAAATGTCGTTATAAACTGGTTAAAGTCTTTGTAGAGATAAATGTATATTTAGATTACAAGTGACATGCGACGAAATTCCTTAAATGACTTTGCTTTAGGTATTTTTGCTCGCAGAGATGCTTAACTATAGAGATGTATAGTGAATTTTAATAGTTGGAAGTGAAATTTATTGATGTAAATTTAAGGTTAAGGTAACGAAGGAAACAAATAGCAAAATATTTAAAATTTTTAGTATATTTTTAGTTTTATTTAATCAATTTAATGTTGGAATATTATTCATTTATATACTCATACATTGTTGTGATTGACATTGACATTGTAATGTCTAGGGTCGACGAGCTAGTGATTTATTTAGAACAAACTTAATTTTTGCATACAATATCCATTTAGTTTTTCTATTCTGTTGAAAAGCTAGAGTTTTTTTGTTTATAGCACCTAATACTATGTATATCGCTTTTCAGCGATAACAATTTTACAATATTATAACCTCAATATGGATCTTGGCACAGGGGAGTGTGTGGTCGAGTCCATAAAATCATTGTGAGGCTTTTGACCTGAGCTTACTACACTTCAATATCTTTAGGAGGTTTCTTTGGGAGAAAACTACGATAAACTTTATAAGCAAAATTTTTTATATTAATTACCAATTCGATACAAAAGAAATACCCAAAAAACAACAAAATGCTCCCAATTGATAGCTACCCCCAAATATTGCCAACGATTTGGAAGTCATTGAATCACACTAACGTCGCGCCGATATGTTTTGGTCTGCTTCAGAAAAGGGCATAAAAGAATTCTCCAAATTGTCATTGTGTCAGTGACTCTTTTCTCCTACACAATTTCATATTTGCTTATATTATCTTTTTGTTCTTTATTTAATTTTTTCTTACTAAAAGAACAACTTGTTACACTTTAATCGTTAAACAGCTAAGTGTCAAGTCGATTAGATGCAAAACCAACGTCAGCTGCTTCTATCGTCCATACTAATAGTGAACAATGAAGAGCGTATAAATATTTATATTTTTTGACAAACGTGAAACTTGTTGTGTGGCCGCGCATGGAATCTATGAATGTGTGAGCATGACTTACTATATGTGCTGCCTATCTTTACGAGCCTCACTCTGACGCATTTCTATAAGTGTCGGTGTGTGTGTACGCGCTTGAGCATTTTATAGCAAATAATTATTTTATGTACAAATATTTGCTTTTATGTTAACATCAAAGCATCGAAGAGCAGTTAAATTTTATCTAAATAAACTTCTTTGCTAATATGATTTTCTTGAGAAAAAATTTCAGACAAAATTAAAATATATTTTTTTCTCAGTCCATACAGCTCACCTGCTGGTTTGAGTAAAAATTATTAAACAACAATCAAAACATTATAAGCATTTTAATAATATTTTTAACGAAGAATTATACGCTCAACGCTTTAAGCAGATTATCTTCCTCCTTTTGTTATTTGTTTCTGTTATTTATACACGAAATAGCGAATATGGTTTTGTAGCACTTGTTTATTAATAAGATATTATTGTTTCCGTTTATCCTCTTTTATTGTTTTGTTATGGTTTGTGCCAATCATAAAATAAATTGCGTATTTACACAAATGCTAACTTTTGTCCGCAGTCGCCAAATTATTCGTATTTAATTTGTAAATCGGCTAATCACCTTATGTGTCCACACCAAATATATGTGTGTATAATATATAAATATGTATAGCCTATATCTATAACCTTTTCTAAATATGTAAGTTCTGCTCTTTGGCAGCATGTATTTAGTCATTTATGTGCGTTCATTTCAAGACCAATGAAGTATCGAATTTTATGTTACTGAATATTAAGACTTTTTATCTTCTGCAGAATATTATTTTAGTATTTATCGCAATCCCGCCAACACTGACGAATACGTTGAACAAACAAATAATTTTATGAATAGATGAACATTTCACTTTGTCACCTAAAATACATAAACTATGCACAAATACAGTCTCACATCGCACGCTCATAAATTTCCATAATTTTATTAAAGTTTTATAATTAAATGCTCAGGTTCAGATTATATTAATATTAAAAAATAAATATAAAATATTAATATTCCTTACCTAAATCGAAGTTAATGTTATGACAATTTATAATTTGCTCATATTTAAAATTTTCTATCACTGTGCGCCGAAATGTAGGCATTGTTTTTTTTTTAATAAATTAATATAAGCCCTATAAAATAAACTTTATTTTCAATATCACTTTGAATTATGTTTAAAAATAAATATCCATAACCTGTCAATAAGGCTGTTAATTAGATAAAATAAGTTGGTAAAAATAGTTCAAGCCTAAACCCCAAGTACAAGTCTCAATCACTTTTAGTTAACTTATAATATCATTACCCATTACAACTACTACCACACCAGCGATTATCTGAGCGGTGTGTAGATAAAGCGAAAATATATTGTACAAGCTGTAATTGAGTATATTTCCTTCATACTTACTACAAGCTCAGAAAAGTAGGAACATTTTTTAATATGAGAAATTTATTTATTTATTTTTTATTTGAATTTTAACCACAAGTCATTGAACATAATCCGACTACTTTGAGAGCTAGCCTGAAAAATACGCTGATTTGTATTATTGCTGACTTCAATATTAAAAAAGAGATAATAACTTTAAAAGATTTATGAAACGAGCAATCATTTTTATGCTAAGAAAAGTAAGTTAATAAATATTTTATGTATTTGCCGAGGTCAAGAACTCTGCTAAGAAATATAATATAATATAAAAGCAATATAAATGTGTACTACGCATATAAATATTAAGCTAAGTTCACAATGGACCACAAAAAACACTACACAGTATATATTTCAGCGCAAAAGTGCCTTTTCTAAAACTGAAATAATTTCAATTTAATTTATTGACAGCTGCTTTACATACAATTCCATTGTCACTTGTAAGTCATGGCCATAAATAGTGTGGCAAGCAAATGTGTCAAAAGCGGTGCCGTTGCAAGCATCTGCATACAACAACAATAACAACAGTGAATGCACTACTATTTGATGGGTTAGGCATTTATCACTTCTGCGTAGTCAGATCCTTATAAAGCATGAATTGGGTGGCTCACTCACTTAACGGTGATGGTCATTGGTTAGCAAGATGAACACACGCATGCGCAAAAACACGCAAAACACTTGGCAACTCTAGTGCTGAGTGAGTTTCATGCTTAACATACTCAGAACCAGAAATAGAACTAAATCGCGAACATTTTCGATTTTAACAACTTTCAAGGTGGATCAATTCAGCAAGAGGGCATAGATGAACTCAATTCAGTTTTTGGCGATGAAGCTTCGTCAAGAGCGAGCGTTTATCGATGGTATATTATTTTGAAAAACAACAAAGCAATTTTCGTTGATTAAAATTTGTATTCTCCAATCTTGAAATATAAAAGACAATCTACGTATATGTTGCTGTTGGGGATGCAGAACATTTGAAGCTACCGCCAAAACTAGCATGCTTGGAGTGAGGAGAGAGTGACATGATTGATACTACGTATAGATATGCGCATGTCACACGCTTACACTCACACAGGCCGATGTTTATGCAAATTCAAGAGTGTCCTGTATGATAAGTGTTCGGCTGTCACGTCGGCTCATCAAAAAGCGATAAGGCAAACGCGGCGAACAACAACAAAGTAGCAACCACAAAAGTGAAGCATATAATATGTAAATGAAATAAAATAAAATTATCCAGCACTTTGAGACGTGGCCCATTGCATGCAAATTACATTTTGATGCGCATGCGCAGTAGCTACACATCAATATATGTGTGTATATGTGCGTAAAATGTAAATCAAATCAATTTTGGTGGGGCTTTCGTATCGCCAGCACAAGGCAATTATTGTACGAGTATTGTGATTTCATGTTTCTCAGACGACAAATGATCACTGCCGATGACCGTTGAATTAATGTTGGGCAATTTTTCTTTTGTTTTTGCTATTTTTATGTAGGCTTTTATTGCTTATATTGTAAAAAGTATAATCAGTTAAAAAAATCGGAAAAATTATCTGGTATATAGCAAGAATTATAAGATAGCCAATAAAGCCACAGCGAAAAATGGAAAGCAATTGATTTTCCATTTATCGATATACAATATATTTGACAATACACTATGTATATAATATACGAGTATATAGTAAAAGCATATACATAAAGAAATACAAATAGATTAAACATATCTACATATAGAAATACGTAATATCTATAATTGCTTCTACATTTGAAAAAACTGGAAAAAGTTTTTACCTCCTGGTTTTTGTTAAAGAAAATATATTATTTAAATAAGAAAAACTAATTAACTGAAACATACATATCGAAAAGAAAGCATTTTTGTACTTTTTTATAAAAACATTTCCATTATTGCTTTAAACCTTTTCCTTACTCGTTGCGTATACGCAGTGTCTCCTTTTTAAAAAACAGCAAAGGAAGGAAATGGCTTAAGAAAAGTGTAAAATATAAAGCTTAAGAAAGTACGAATTAAGCGATTTCGAAATAAAAGTTTCTTTCATTTTTAAATGTTGACATTTAAAAGAAGTAAATTCTATCTAATCCTCGGTTAGGCTTGGTCTGCTTCTTTTTTCCTTTTTTATTTCTGCTTTTCTAATTTTAGATCAAAAACGTGAAAAACAAAAATAGTTAAAATTGAATCAAAATTACACGCTGTTCCTTAATATTATATAATAATGAAAGATGTTAAATTTTCAAACAAAGCGAGGGAAAATCAATATCATATATGAAAAGACACGTGCGTACTAAGTCAATAACAAAAGAGGCACCGGGGAATACAAGTTCAACGCAAATACATAAATTAGCAAAATAACCGAAAAATGATATCAACGTTTGCGCTGCGAGGTTGTGTGTAATTTTGCAATTATAACTTTTCAGTTACATCTACTGCGCGTAGAGTTGCCATACCTGAAGACAAATATACAGACACAACACGCTTGTGCACTTGTTATGAGTCATACTGTATATACAATTGTTATGAGTATGTGTATGTGAGCGCGATTGGGTTGCTGATTGCAGCGCCAAAAGTAGAATTGAAGGAAAAATGCGCCAAAATGTTGTTCACTCGAAGCATTACCGACCTCAGTACACCACAGTTAACTGCAACAAAAACCACAGCAATACGAACTAAACATAAATATACCCTACGTTGTAGTGCTTAGTTTTATTGCTTATGTTGTATTTGTTGCTGTAGCAGTCAGCATACACGCGTTTCGGACCATATTTGGCCTCTCGCACAAGATAATCTGGCACACATCCTGTTGCATCGCATCGCCGCTGATTGTATGGCATTACAATTTTAAATCAACTACACCGATTTCTTTCTCGCCAAAAGTTGAGTAACAACAATTCTTTTAGTAAGCATTGCATTGTGTTGTTGTGCTTTTATGTTAACAACAGTGTTTATATATACATACCTAGATGTAAGATAAATTTTATGTAAGTGTTGTAAACTGGCAAAATTATAGTGATTTTCTTTCAGAAATTTCATTCTAGTGCTAAAGTGGCACATCTCTTAGGTCGATCGATTTGAATTAAGAAGCACATAGACCAGTTTGGTAAGGTAGGAAATGTAAAATTTATATGAAAATTTGTCACACATTGATTAAAAAGGGATCCAATGGCAAAATTTTTGAATAACTCAAACTAATTATGTATTTTTAAAGAAACTTACTTTGGATTGAAAATTTTATTTTTCGACAAAAAATTTAATTTTTCGTTTAACCTTTTACGCAATTCATAGAATTTTTTAGCATAGTTTCAGGCGAAAGTTCGAATGCAGATATTCATCTACATATATGTTGGTTGAACTGGCTTTATTTTTCTCTTTGTACTTAGAAAAATTTCTGTTTTTGCTATCTGATTGAGATTATTGTATTGTTGTTTAAACTGAGTTTATATTTTGCATATACAAAAGAATGTCCTCTTTTGGTCTGCAATTGGTGACCACCGTATTTATTATAGAAGCCATCGTTAAAAATAACTTATTTAAATGATAAAATTTGAAAATCTAATATTTATATGCAAATGTCTTGAAAGTATTTAATATTTTTTTATATATTTTTATTTATATTTTAATTTAATTGGCACATTTAAAAAGTTTAATTGGTTTTTAAATTAAGCCAAATTTAAATTCAACGCAGGCGCCGAAAGCACAAGCAAGTAAAAAATAAAAATTCAATGCAGCTGAATACGACCAAGTTCGTTGCTTGAATCTTTTGTTATGGAGGCGCGATCACTTTTGCATGCTCAATACGTATGATTGGCGGAGAGTTAAAAATAAAAATATTGAAAAATATAGAAAAAAAAATATAGAAAAAAAAATATTAAAAGAATTATTAAGTTTTTATTATTTTTGCTTTTTTTTTAAATAATTAATATTTAAATAAAAAAATTATAAAAAAAAAAATATTAAAATAAAATAATAAAATAATTTTTTTTTTTAAAGTGTTTGTCAAATGAAATATTGTTATTAAACAAATATTATTTACTTCTATAAATAAAATTGAAAATCAGATATAAATTAAATTAATTTTTCGAATTGGCTAGAGTTTTTTTGCGTTTCGCTGTTGTTGTTTATTTGTTGGAAATGATATTTTTTAGTTAGCAAGGAGTGGTCGCTTATAAAATTTTTGATATATTTGCCAGCCACCGATTAAGTGGTGGTGTGCACCTCATAAAACTACCTTAAATCGCGATACACACACATGTATATATTATAATGAATTTTCATACATACAAGTACATTCGTATTTACATATACATACATATGTATGTGCACTTGGCATGCGTTCATATCAACTAACAACAATCATTTCAGCTTCAATGCGCCGACAAACTGCCAATTATGCTTTGCAACAGCTTAACACGCTTGTTAGCCAACGCAACTAAAATGAAAAAAAAATAGCTGTTATAAAATTTTTTTATTTACTAGTATGTTTGACGTAATTGATTTGTTTGTGGCGTGGTGCCTCTAACAGTTTAGATGCAGGTGCCAACAAATAATCGCTGATTGCCATCGCAGACTCACTGGCGTGCAATTTCTCTTTTTTTCTCTCATTTGTGGAGCACTGATTTAATAGCTGTTGCTGAAAGAGTTGTTGTTGCACATTTTTATTAAACTACAACTATGAAGTAGATGAAAACGAGAGTGCTTAGTCATTCTAGCTTTGCACTGGAAGTGAATTGAAGCAACAGCAAACAAATTGCGTGGGAGAAATAAATGCGCAAATGTTTTAAAGTCAAACCGAAAAGAAAAATTGTTTATAAATAAGTTCGCATTTTCTTTGCATTTATTTTTTCGTAGTTGTGTAAAGTCAAGAGTCAATTACTATTCTATTTTCTTGCAAATATTTCTTCCTTTCCTTTTGAAATATTTGTTTTCGAGTAGCGGTTCATTTGCTTATTTACCCATTTATTCACTGTACAAGCACTCATCGTATTCATTTATATACAAACACTGAAGCTGTTTAATTTGAGTGAGCTTTACTTCTGCGTACTCCTCAGTACTCGCGTTAGCTTATGTGGGTGAGTTGCTGAAAACCTGCGCAAACTCAAGCAACTTGTAATAATAATACTTACTTGAAAAAAAAAAAAATCCATAAAATATTTATTTTTTATGAGACAATGCGCACATGTGGCTGTAATTTAATAACTTTAAACTCAAATTGCTTCATATAACGAGCAATCGTCGGCGTTAATCACTTTTTGCTGTCATTGAAATGGGTTTACGATTCAAGTAGAGCAAATTTTTGTGGGTTGATATATAATAGCACTGGTCTTTTTTTTTCTTGAGTGTTCATGGGTATGATGATTGAATTTGCGGCTTATAGCGAAGTTTTGATTATCATGATTAAAAAAATATAACGGTTAGAAATGGAAAATAATGTGTGAGAATAAGATCAGAATAAAAAGTTATGAAACGTAGGGCTCGTTGTCAGTTAAGATTTAAGATTATACCAGTGTGACGCATGAAAACTTAGGTGATTTCGTGAATTTTTCGACGTTCTATGGACGTAATTAAGTATATTTTTAGCTGTATTAAATTTTTTTTTTACAAAAATATTGAAAAATAGCGAAGTTGTGCGTTGTCTGCGGAAGTGCCGAAAAAAAGTGCCTCAACATGATTCCGGTCGAATGAGTAGCTGAAATTCAAAATGTTTATAAAATTTAAATATATTTTCTATACAGTGAACAACGATCTTAGAAAAATATCAAATATAAAGAAAGTGGCGTAATTTGAAAAAAAAAAAAAAATTGTTTTTTTACGAAAAAAATTGTCCTTTTTTAATGCCAAATTGACAATTTTCAACTAATCAAAGAGATCGTAGTCCATTGTATAGCAAATGCATGCAGCTATACTCAGTTTTAATTTGAAGTGTCGATCGGTTCATTTCTCGTTGAGTTATGATGTCACCAATTTTGAAAAATGTTGTTTCGAGAAAAATGCGTCTAAAGTTTCACTGATTTATGTTTGTACCTCCAAGCGGTCGCCCTTTTGAACGCTGCCATCCAAAACTATTCAAGATACGACCTTGCCGATTTATTTATTTAAGTCTATGAACATTAATTCTTACAGACTAATGAAAACTAGGATGCAAATTAGAAATCTAATATGTATGAATAATTAAATTACAATAACATGAATAGATAACTTAAACTAAAAAACAGAATTGAGGGTATTAATGAAGGATACCCTAGAGTGAGAAAAGTCTAGAAGAACTTTCTCGGAAATCGAATTAAACTCCCGCATAGCACGCTTGAGAGGAGCATATCCAGCAAAATTAGTACTTTACTTTTTACAATAAAATGGGGAAACATATCTGAGACAACGCTGAGGAGTATTGAAGTTAATTTTCCCTAGTAAATAGGGACAGTCAATATCTCCATTAATTACATTGTAAACAAATGAGAGGCTGAGAATAGACCGTCGATTTTCCAGCAATTTAAGATGTAGAAGCAATAAGCGAGATGTATACGATGGTAATGGGTCAACGAAATTTAAGGAGCGGAGAGCAAATTTAAGAAAAATCTTTTGAACACGCTCGATCCTATTAATTGACGAAATGCAATATGGTTTCCAAATGAACACTGCGTACTCCAAAATGGACCGAACAAAGCAAGTATACAGTAATTTTAACGTGTAGGGGTCGGAAAAATTTAAAACATTTCGACGGACAAAGCCGAGCACAGGGAATGATTTAGAAGTGATGTAGTTGATGTGATTATTGAAAGAAAATCTGTTGTCAAAGATTACCCCATGATCTTTGATTTCCGTAACAGATTTTAGGACGTAATTAGAAATATTGTAACTTGAAGATATGATGCTACGTCCCCTACCATAAGAGATCTGGGAGCATTTATCTAGATTCAGAAGAAGCTTCGATTTCGTGCACCAATCATAAAAAGTATCAATATCACACTGAATATTGAGTACATCTTGTGGGTTTTTGATTGTTGCAAAAATTTTTAAGTCATCTGCGTATAACAGGAAGTTAGGGAAAGAGAAGCAACAGGAGATGTCATTCATAAACAACACAAAGAGAAGTGGACCCAAAACGCTTCCTTGGGGCACTCCCGATGACGCAATGAATGGATCAGATGACACTCCATCGACACTGACAACGCATCGTCTATTGTGTAAATATGATTTAATCCACTGCAAGAAGACCGAGTGAAACCCTAAAGATGATAATTTTTTAATTAGAATATTGTGTGAAACTTTATCAAAGGCCTTAGAGAAATCTGTGTAGACACAATCTACCTGAAATCCAGCGGAGAATGCAGAATCACAAAATGCAAAATTGAAACCCAGCCCATCATTAGGTTTAACAGGAGCGAAAAAATAAGTATCCACTTCAAACGCTAGCGGAGGGTGATGAGTGGTGGCAGGAGTAATTGAAGATAATCCATCAAGAAACCTAAATTTTAAGTTATCTCTGAGAAAGACTAAGTCAAGAAAACGATCGAGGTTATTTGAATATGAGTTGACTTGAATCAGATTGAGACTAAGCAAGCTGTCAATGAGAAATAACTCCTGAGGAGACGAAAAATTGGAAGGAATAAGAGCGGGACTATAGGAACAACCAGACCAGGCGATATTGCTTAAATTGAAGTCACCCAGTACACAGATATTATTCTCTTTTACCTTATTAAGTACCAGCGAGGAGATATTATTTGCATGCAACTTATACAACTCAAGAGGACTATTAGGAGGGATGTATGAGACTGCAATGAACAGAGCGTCATAGATACAAATACATAGTTGGTCCAGAATGGAATCGTCATTTTCAATCATAATAAGACGAGGACGATATTTGCGATGAACTGCTAGGAGAACACCACCCCCTCTTAAACAGCCGGTTTTTTCCTGATCTCTGTCTTTACGGAAGGCGTAATAGAGATTTGCATCAAAATATTCACTATCAAAGTAACTGGAATTCAGCCAAGTCTCAACAATAACGATAATATCAAAATCCGAATGTGAAGAAAAGTTGCGAATAATATTTGTTTTACACCTAATACCCGATAGATTTTGGTAGTACACCTTAAGACAGGAGCCAGTAGAAGAAGGTGCAGAAAACTCATAAAAAAAGGATATCTTTGAATATACAAACTTTCGAAAAAGGAAAAAAATTTGTTTGAAATGGTCACGCTGGTATAGCCCCTTAAGTCGCTAAACTGAAATCGAGGCAACGTTTTTATTAAGTACTATATGCCAAAAGCTTCCTTAACCACTATACACAAAAATCTCAATACGATTTCCTTCTCCTATACTTACAATCAAAGAAAACTTCATATGTGAAAGCACCACTGTAAAAAAAGTAGTTTGTTTTTAGTACTAAAAGTAAGAAAGGAAATTTTAGTCTTTCTAACTTATGTACAAATGTAGGTCAAATTCTTAGAAAATGTACGATAAGCACTTTTCGAGATGAACTAATTAAGACTGCTCTGAAATATTTTGTTGGTTTATTTGAAGAATATTTTTCACTGGTTTGTGATACTATAACATAATACTATAAAACTAACTGAAGAAGTGAAGGTTATTAAAACGGGTTTTGTTTATTTAATAATCGATGACCCGTATTAAAGTTGACAGAATATGTTTACTAAAAATGGTTTTTACTCATTGAGAAGAAAGTATTTCAGCAAATTAAAGTCTATATTTAGTTTCTCTTTTTTCCTTTTCACTTGTTGCAAAGAACTTCGCACTGGTTTTCAATTAAAAACTTAATTGCAAACCCATAAATGTTCTTTTTGAATTTATTTCCATCTTTGTCATAAAGTAATAATCCCGACTAGATCTTTTTAATATCCAAGGTGTAAAAGGAAGCCCAAAAACATCAGCAATTTTAAATGCCTTTAGGTAATTTGCAGCTCAACGCTTAATTTCTTCACTTCGTAAGTAAAAACTATAAAAATTTTACCTTTAGCTTCACAAAATGTGTGTCATCACGAGAGAAAGGTGCTTGTATATGCCGAGCAATATAGATTTGGGCGTGGACAACCGAGTCAGTCTGTAATATTGTAAATGTGTCTCGAACATAATTTCTGAGTTTTGTTTTGACAGTTATTTTTTCACTTATGTACACATAATGTGGCAAGAAAATTAATGGCAGCAAGTTTCCTTGTCACTTTATTTTACTTAATCTTCATCACTTTTTGTTTCAACACTAAAGTTGCAAATTAAACATCCATTTTTATAGTGCCAAACCACGTACGGTTATGTAATGCCTGAGGTTAACTAAGTATGTATATGTAGTAAATATTAGTGCCCAAAAATAAGGACATTTGAATTTAAACTGCGCGCGTCGAAGAATTTGATTAGAAGAATTAGGAAAATTATTTATTTTTTTAGGTTGGTAATTCTGTCGGTCACAATTATGTCAAATTTCATGTCAAAATATTCATTAGTGTTTGAGATACGTGTCGTCTTGTGAGCTGCTAAAAGTAAGTTTTTAATTTTTTGCGCTGTCCAAATTTGTTGAGCAAAGAATTTGCACTAAATTTTGTTTACGGAATCAATTTTCTGCTGCAGATACGTTAAGGATGGTGCAGAAAGCCTTTGGTAATGAGGCTATGTCTACAAAAATGTTAACTAGTGGTATAGTGAGTTCCAAGCCGGCCGAGAACGTGTCGAAGACGAAGAGCGTCCAGGGCGACCATCAACCTCAACCGACGAAGCTTACGTTCAATAAATCAAAGATTTGGTGTTGAAAAACCGTCGACTAAAAAGTAGAAACCTTGTTGATGAAGTTGGCATAACAAAGAGCTCAGCCAATACCATATTGAAGGATGTTTTGGGCCTCAAGCACGTCAAATCTCGACTGGTACCGAAAACATTGAATTTTTTGGAAAAAGGCGTGGCGTTGAAGTGTGTGAAACGATGCTTTCCGACTACCAGGGTGTAATCAAATGCATTATAACTGGCGATGAGACTTGGATCTATGCTTACTACCCCGAAAAAAAACCGATCAATCGTGCCAAAAGAGAGCCGATACCAAAAAAAACGCGCCAAAGTCACTCAAAAATCAAGGTCATGTTGACTGTTTTCTTCGATTATCGTGGTGTTGTGCAATATGAATTCCTTCCAACCGGTCAAACAGTCAACAAGGAATATTATTTGAACGTTATGCATCGTTTGTGCAACGCTATACGCCACGATAATGCACCATCCCATACTGCCCTCGTAATTCGTGATCATTTCCCCAAAAACTCTACCCATATCGTTCCGCAATTGCCTGACGCCGTGCGACTTCTGGTTGTTCACCAAGCTCAAAAGACCGCTCCGGGGACATCGTTTTTATACGATAGAGGAGATTCAAGCCGCAGCGAAGACGGAACTGAAGGCCATCACGGAAAGTGACTACAACCAGTGTTTCGAAGATTGGACAATCCGTTTTCATAAGTACATTGCATCGGGAGGGGATTACTTTGAAGGGGATGAAATTGATTTGGAAGAATAAATAAAGATTTTTCAAAATAAATACAATGTCATCTTTTTTTTTGGGCACAGTAGTACATACTTGTTACAACTCTTGCAAAAGGTCATAATAGTGCATTGAACTTGGAATAGTTTAATTAGTCTTTGTTTGTTTTATTATATTTAAAAATTGTTTTATTGGCTTGGTTATTACACCCTTTCAACAGTGCGCCGCAATGTAAGCAATATTTATTGTGATAATTTATAGTGTCATGTCTATAATCTTTTACAGTCAAGGCAGAGTTTATGAACACAATAATAATATATATACTTAATTAGGCAAAGTTTCAACATAAAATTGCTCAATGCCAACAATTAGAGAATAGGATGACCAAAAATTCTTCTCAACCGATATATATGGATTATTTAAAGTAATAGAATGAGATTAATCCTTTTAAGAGGAATTCTTAGGAAATAATATTTTTAATAACATAGAGTAATAAACATAAAAAACTACATATCTTTAACAAAATTGTCTTTACAGAATATACGGATATACGGAATTATACTATGGCTCCTCTTTACGAGAACTAATTTTTTTCAGTCAGTAAATTTACATTAAAAAGTCGCGGTAAACGAAATATCATTTAAAGGCAACAAAACTTTGGTGTCCGAAAAATATTGAAAGTGAAAAAAGTATCAAGAAAATCGAATAAAAACTAAAATAATTGGTTAAGGAGCGTGAGGCACACCCTCATCAATACATTAGCGGTGGGTATATCCATCGATCACCGTAAACCGATTACTTTTGCAACAAAACAATGTAATATTAATTTCTATAGTATTTTAACCACCAACCATACCTCAAAGCTCCACGGAATCCGTCCATTGTATTGCTCATGCAAATTGCATTGCATTGTTGTTGTTGCATTTCAATTGCACTTTAAGCACAGACATGATCGGAAACAATCAATTGCACGTGAGGTACGACTGAAAATTATCTCCGCAACTAGATATGCAGTACGCCAGCCAGCCACTCAGACGTCGGCAAGCACACCCACCTAACAGGAGAGTGCTACAAGCGTCAACACATACACAAGTTTCGAGCTATGTAATATCTTCATTGGCCTAATGAAGTCTTCGTATGACAAAATTGATTTTTATGGGTCCCTGGCTTTTCTGTGTTGTTATTTGTCTGGTTTCAGTTTCTGGGAAAATGTTTACCATTAACTTGTCTTTGACATGCGCTCGCTGATAAGACAGCGAGGCTGTGCCTAAAGTGCTCCGCGGATATTTCAGGTATTTCAGGTGCCCACCAACAAAGTCTTCACTTTCAATTTCAGTGGCTCGTATCTCCACTCTGCATGTATGAATGTGTGTGAGCTCTTATTGTGGATGCTGATCGCACTCGTGAGGCTTGTTTAGCTGTGGCCGATCCCAGTTACTTATGATTTTGTGTGCATGCCTCAGATTTCATGCCACACTGTTTTTTGTGGTTGCTTAAAGATAGGGAAATCAGCATATTTGAATGAAAAAATTAATTTTTTTTAGAAATAATACTTAAAATGATCTTAAAACTAAAATTATATAAAATAATTACAACATTAAACATTTTAAGCCGCGAAAATGATAAATATATGTATAAGTAACTAAGAAAACCTTTTATTTAAAAAATTATATTTATAATTGTCTTCGCTTTTTTTCTAATATCTAGATTAAAATAGCATATTATACTGAAAACCAAAGTATTTTACTACAAAAATAACTGGTGATAGTTATTAATAAATTATTAATAAAATGAATAAGTTAATTAACAAAAGGTGAAAAAAAAAATTATTAAAATTTAAAAACAAAAATAAAAATAACTAAACAAATTAAAAACTTATGTGTTGTCCATATACTATGTATTAGAAAACAGTAATTTTTATACAACAGTATTACTCTGAAAAAATTTAAATTGAATAACGACTACAGACGTACTCTTTACGTCTTTGTCTTGCCGACTGTTTAACCGGCAAAGCTCAAGTTTTTCGTAGTTATAAATAATATATACACGCATAAATATTTATGTATATACTTATGTTTATTCCCGAGCAGATAAATTCATGCTTTACTAATAACTGTTGGATAATTGTTATATGAATTTAATTTCAACGGCGAAACGTGTTTCTTTGCGGCAAGCTACAGTTTATCGTAATGATAACCAAATGCAATAGCTGTTATGTACACTAAACTCTACATATATGGCCACTCACACATACATACATATGTAAAACTGTAATTGCAGACAGGTTTCATGTGCGCACATTTATTTATTATTAATTGTCAAATGACGCCACACTTCTCGTAAGGCAAGCATTAAAATATCGGATCATTATATTACAAGCTAGGAAAAGAACTTGCTTGGCTTTTAATTTTTAGTTAATATAGTTATTAGCATCGGGAAACTAATTCCAACAGGGGGAAAACTGTTTATGAAATTTAAAAAAAAAATCATAAAATCTCTTGTATCATGTTATATTTTTCCGAAAAAGTATTACATACATATATTTTTTTTAAAATTAATTATCATAAACTTAAAAACAAGTAAGGAAGGACTGACTACAGATGCAACCGAACATTTTATAATCTTGCAACTTGCAGGAATCAAAGCCAGGGAAATACTTTATGATATAAAGTGTTAACCAGCAAGTCAGGAAACCTGGTTGATGCAGTTCTTCTTACTCAGTGTACCCACACTCACTTAAACTAAAATAAAGCATAAGCATATTTCTTAATCAATATTTGTAAATCACACTTACATAATGAGCTTGGACATTAAATAACACATAGAAAGCTGATGCTTGCTACCATTCTTTAGCAGAGTCTATTGTCAATTCCGCGTTGCTTTCTATGAACTTTTGTGTTTGTGTATGTCATTGCACAGTTGTAGGAATATTTCGTTGGTTTGTGATAAATTTCATTTGGTCGCGATGGCATTTGGCGCATCTGCCTTGTGCTCTACAGCCTTTTCCTTAACAATGTATATATTTCGCATTTATTTATCTTTTTGTACATGTAATCTGCTTACTACTACCTACTCCATTTGACTTATAGCTTTTGACTACAATAGATCAGTCATTCATTCATCAAATAGTCATCAGAAAAATGTGGAAGTACGTCATCAATTAAGGGGCTACATGGGTTTCACAGTTTAAAAAAATCGAAATTTTTTTTATCTTATTAAATTTTACAACACCTCTAGAATATTGTCTTAAGTTTTCAAGTTGATCCAAGTAATAGTTTTGGAGATACAGCCTTGAGAACTTTTGCGCTCGAGGTTAGCTAGGCTAAGGGTGTCGCCTTTAAATCGGTTTTTCTCAAAACTTTGTTTTAAAAGTCGGTTGTCAAGATTTCTCGCGAACTACTCAACCGATCTTGATGAAATTTTACACAGGTCTTCGAGATATCATTTACAAAGTCTTCAACGAAGGATTTTTTTTTAATTAAAACTATTTAAAAACAGAAATGTCGAGAAATTTTCATCAAAATTTGCTTTTTTTTATAAAAACGTTTGCCAAATATCCAATTTTTATTTATTTTTTCCTTTGTCCAATACCCAGTTTGTTGTCTTTACTTACATACGTGTTTTATATTTTTATTTCACATGATCCTGAAAGAAGTTCTGCTGACAACCTGTTTTCCGAGGAACTGCCGGAAATGCCGTCGTAATGACTGCCATTTTGATATATATATATATTTTTATAATTTTACAAAATGTTTATTAAATATGAGTCTTTCAAATACAAAAAAAAAAAAAAAATCATTAAAATATTTCATTTTTTTTTACATATAAAAAAATTTACAAAAAAAAAAAATATTGAAAAATTTTGCCCGAAGAAACTCATGTAACCCTTTAACAAAAAACTCAAAAGTGCTGCAAATTTTATTTCACCAAAAATATATTATATTATATCATAGTTACTTCTAATGTTACAACAGATCCTTTATTATATTGTAAATATTGTACAAATGCATGCAAAATATAGTGAAATAAAATTCATACGGAGTTCTGAGCATCTAAGGGTAGGTCAAAATACTTAAGGTAAGATTTTTGAAGCTGGTTTTTTTAATCATTGCATATTTTAGGTGCTCAACTTAATTTAATAATAATTGTTTGTTTGTAAAATAAATGACAATACAATTAAAACTAGTTAAAATAAAATAAATAAAAATAGGCACTGAAGATTCACTACCATAGAAAAATTTTGTATAATGCGTTTGGAATAAAAATTCGAAAATTTAGAAAAAATAAAATCTTTGGGCTGATGATAGAATTTTAGTATTCGTTTTAGCACTTGAATCTTTCAATTTATAACTTTTATATTTATTTAAAGCATTTTCAAGGCAATAATACCGCTTTAACTATCAAGAACGGTCCTTCAGTAAATCATATTACATATTTATGAAAATATCGCACAATGCGGCTATATGGTAAATTCAAACATATGTACATATAAAGCGGCTATGTCGACCACTAATGGTCATGTCCCGTGCGGCATGTCACCGGTGTGTCTAATGCCAAATCATGCCGCAGCATATTCGTCAACTTGAAATCCACTCATTCAGCAAGTCAAGCGGCGTTTAACCAGTTCATTGAGTAAAACTTATTTATTGTATGTGTATATATCCGTTCAAGCGCATATAAAAGATTTTTTCTATGTGTTTTGCTTGCAATTTCCAAAAGATTTATTGCACACGATAACGGTACTTATGTATGGAAACTGCAATATTTGCCGCAGTTAACCAAATTTGTTAACTTGTTTGATTGGATGTACAAAATAACAGCAAAAATAACAAAACCGAAAACTGAAAAAATAAATGTGCAACAAAAGCAACAAAAAAAGGTGCAGTGAAAACGCACAGTGCCACTGTGGCTCAGGCTTAGCCACAGTCATTTAGTATATCTCCATTCGCACTGTTGGACCAGCTAGTCGTCCCAAACGCCTGATGTATTATTATTACACGATGCCGACGCGCCTTAAATGCTGATTGCGGTTTAACCTGATTTCCGCTGCATTTAAGCCAATTTTGCATAAATTATGCGCGAGTTTTTTGTAATTTTTTTCAGTTCTAATATAGGATGGAGTCATGTGTAGAAGTTCAGTGAGGAAAGTTCTCTGATAGCCATTCACTTGGGAGTGGCCAGAAACGATTCTTTTACATATGACTCAAGCAGCTCACGACTTCCGGTCTTTGACCAAGTATCCTCTGGGTAGCCTAAGAACATCCGTTTGAAGGCGAGCTAAAGTGAGAAGGCGAAACACCCCTGCATAGGGTTGTGCGCTGGGTTTGGGACCCGCCACGTAAAAAAACACCCCCAATGAAAAACCATAAACAGCCTCGGATGAGAGCCCCCCCTTTTGATGACGACCATAGCAAACGAAATAAGGACTATGATTTGAGGGCATGCACCTGGAATGTCCGGTCCCTTAATTGGGAAGGTGCCGCTGCCCAGCTGGTAGATGTCCTCGTAAAGATAAAGGCTGACATCACCGCCGTCCAAGAAATGCGATGGACGGGACAAGGACAGAGACAAGTAGGTCCTGGTGGCATTTACTACAGTGGCCATATAAAGGAGCGCAAGTTTGGTGTTGGATTCGTGGTGGGAGAGAGACTCCGTCGCCGAGTACTATCATTCACTCCTATGAATGAACGTCTAGCCACAATTCGCATCAAAGCGAGGTTCTTCAACATATCGCTGATTTGCGCCCACGCCCCGACGGAAGAGAAGGACGATGTGACCAAAGATGCCTTTTATGAGTGCTTGGAGCGCACTTATGAGAGATGCCCCCGCCACGATGTCAAAATCGTGCTTGGCGACTTTAACGCCAGGGTGGGCAAAGAAGGTATCTTTGGCACTACGGTCGGTAAATTCAGCCTCCACGAGGAAACATCCCCAAATGGGTTGAGGCTGATCGACTTCGCCGGGGCCCGAAATATGGTTATCTGTAGTACTAGATTCCAGCATAAGAAGATTCATCAAGCTACCTGGCAGTCTCCGGATCGAAAAACCACCAACCAGATCGATCATGTTGTGATAGACGGAAGACACGTCTCCAGTGTTTTAGATGTGCGTGCGCTCCGAGGTCCTAACATCGACTCGGACCACTATATTGTTGCAGCCAAAATTCGCACCCGCCTCTGTGCAGCAAAAAACGCACACCAACAAACACAAGGAAGGTTCGACGTCGAGAAGCTGCAATCACAACAGACAGCCGAACGATTTTCTACTCGGCTTGCACTCCTGCTCTCTGAGAGCACTCGTCAACAACTCGGTATAAGGGAACTGTGGGATGGCATCTCAAACTCCTTACGTACAGCTGCAACCGAAACCATTGGTTTTCGGAAAGTGCAAAAGAACAGCTGGTACGACGAGGAGTGCCGTGTCGCAGCGGAGAGAAAACAGGCTGCCTACCTCGCAACGTTACGATCGACCACAACACGTGCGGGATGGGATAGATACCGAGAGTTGAAGAGGGAAGCAAGACGCATTTGTAGACAGAAAAAGAAAGAGGCCGAAATGCGTGAGTACGAAGAGCTTGATAAGCTGGCCGACAGGGGTAATGCTCGAAAATTCTACGAAAAGATGCGGCGACTTACAGAAGGTTTCAAGACCGGAGCATACTCTTGTAGAACCCCCAAAGGTGATCTAGTCACCGATGCCCAAAGCATACTTAAATTATGGAGGGAACACTTCTCCAGCCTGCTGAATGGCAGTGAACGTACAACGCCAGGAGAAGGCGAACCCGATTCCCCAATCGATGACGATGGAGCAGACGTTCCATTGCCCGACCATGAAGAGGTTCGAATAGCAATTGCCCGCCTGAAGAACAACAAAGCGGCAGGGGCCGACGGATTGCCGGCCGAGCTATTCAAACACGGCGGCGAAGAACTGGTAAGGAGCATGCATCAGCTTCTTTGTAAAATATGGACGGACGAAAGCATGCCCAACGATTGGAATTTAAGTGTGCTATGCCCAATACATAAAAAAGGAGACCCCACAATCTGCGCCAACTACCGTGGGATTAGCCTCCTCAACATCGCATATAAGGTTCTGTCGAGCGTATTGTGTGAAAGATTAAAGCCCACCGTCAACAAACTGATTGGACCTTATCAGTGTGGCTTTAGACCTGGCAAATCAACAACCGACCAGATATTCACGATGCGCCAAATCTTGGAAAAGACCCGTGAAAGGAGAATCGACACACACCACCTCTTCGTCGATTTCAAAGCTGCTTTCGACAGCACGAAAAGGAGCTGCCTCTATGCCGCGATGTCTGAATTTGGTATCCCCGCAAAACTAATTCGGCTGTGTAAACTGACGCTGAGCAAAACTCAAAGCTCCGTCAGGATCGGGAAGGACCTCTCCGAGCCGTTCGATACCAAACGAGGTTTCAGACAAGGCGACTCCCTATCGTGCGACTTTTTCAATCTTCTTCTGGAGAAAATTATTCGAGCTGCAGAACTGAATCGAGCAGGTACAATCTTCTATAAGAGTGTACAGCTACTAGCGTATGCCGATGATATTGATATAATCGGCCTCAACACCCGCGCCGTTAGTTCTGCTTTCTCCAGACTTAACAAGGAAGCAACACAAGTGGGTCTGGCAGTGAACGAGGGCAAGACGAAATATCTCCTGTCATCAAACAAACAGTCGTCGCACTCGCGACTTGGCTCCCACGTCACTGTTGACAGTCATAACTTCGAAGTTGTAGATAATTTCGTCTATCTTGGAACCAGCTTAAACACCACCAACAATGTCAGCCTGGAAATCCAACGCAGGATTACTCTTGCCAACAGGTGCTACTTCGGACTGAGTAGGCAATTGAAAAGTAAAGTCCTCTCTCGACGAACAAAAACTAAACTCTATAAGTCGCTCATAATTCCCGTCCTGCTATACGGTGCAGAGGCCTGGACGATGACAACAACCGATGAGTCGAACCTAAGAGTTTTCGAGAGAAAGGTTTTGCGAAAGATTTATGGTCCTTTGCGCGTTGGCCACGGCGAATATCGCATTCGATGGAACGATGAGCTGTACGAGATATACGACGACATTGACATAGTTCAGCGAATTAAAAGACAGCGGCTACGCTGGCTAGGTCATGTTGTCCGGATGGATGAAAACACTCCAGCTCTGAAAGTATTCGACGCAGTACCCGCCGCGGGAAGCAGAGGAAGAGGAAGACCTCCACTCCGTTGGAAGGACCAAGTGGAGAAGGACCTGGCTTCGCTTGGAATATCCAATTGGCGCCACGTAGCGAGGAGAAGAAACGAGTGGCGCGCTGTTATTGACTCGGCTATAATCGCGTAAGCGGTGCCTACGCCAGTAAAGAAGAAGAAGAATATATTTATTATTTTTGTTGTTTTTGATGTTTTTGCTCCATGCGTGAGCAAGTGCAGGAAGGAAAAGACGTAGCACGTAGCTTTTGCTTTTGACTAACCAACCGCTTCCTCTCCGACACTCTGCTTCTGCGCATAGCCATCTGTGGCTTCTGGAGCTCTTTGTAACTCGTTCACCGTCGCCACAATTCAATTCCCTGCTGGATTTTGTTCGGCAATTATTTTAGTTTCAGTCAATTTAAGGCATTTCGGGCAGCGGGAGCAACTTTTGACGTTTGCTGGTAGCACCACAGCGTCGGTTCATTATTTACTCCTGCAGTTTTAGTTCTTGTCTGTGACGTGCTCACTCGTTTTTAGGCTTCGAAACATTCTTGTGCCTGATGGAGTTGCCAATAATTGCTGTTTGAGCAAATGTTGAAGATGCTAATCGTCTGAAAGGTTTATTCTAGTCAGCTGGCTATCCAAGCCTTGGCACGAACAAGTGAATTTTGATTGCGAAAATCATAGTTGCGGCTTGGAATTTTAGCTTAATAACCAAATGTGTGGATTTTGATTTATGCTAAATTTTAATTAGAATTGAAATTAAAATTAAATTTTGAAAATGAAAATTAGAAAAAAAAATAAAATTGGCATTAAAAATTAATGAAAAATCAATTTAAAATTAGTAAGCAGAATAAAATTATAATTTTAATTAAATTAAACTAAGATTAATAGATTATTAAAACTTAAATTTTAAAACTTAGAACTTTAAATTTAACGTAAACTTAGATTTGACGCAAGGGTGGTCTTAAACTGACACTTAAAGCTAAAACGGAAGCGCAATGGAAAGAAAAAGTAAGGCAAAAGATTCAAAAATGAAGAAGAAAAATATATTTGAAAAAAAAAGTAAAAGGGGATGGAAACGAAAGAACAAAAATGGAAGGGAAATGAAATTTTACGAAAATGAAAAAGAAAATAATAAATGATAAGTACTGAGAAATCAAAATTATCTATTAAGAATAATGCTTAAAAAAAAAAAACGCAACGAAAAATACATAAAAAAATAAAAAGTAAAATAAAATAAAATAAATAACATAAATAAATAAAATAAAATAAAATAAAATAAAATAAAATAAAATAAAATAAAATAAAATAAAATAAAATAAAATAAAATAAAATAAAATAAAATAAAATAAAATAAAATAAAATAAAATAAAATAAAATAAAATAAAATAAAATAAAATAAAATAAAATAAAATAAAATAAGGAGAGGAAGAGAATACTTTGAACAAACGATAAAACTAATAAACTGGTGAAGGTATATATAGAAGTTCACACAATGCTTAAAATCATGCCAATTGCTGAAAGTCTGTAATATTGCCAAGCTCTGTTAGTTTTAAGAGCGGAGAGAGGGAGATTAAGAGAATCCCGAAGTTTTTAAAATGAATTGCCTCGCACAAAATAACATTTAATTTTGCAAATGCAATGTGTTAATGTCATAAAAATATTTCTGAAAAAAAAAAAAAAAATTAAAAATCAAAAATCCCATTAAATGATTTTTTTCTGACTTGCATCCACTTGCAAGTTCTAAGCTCTAAGAAAATATATTTATTGAAACTATTCTCTACTATACAAATGTTATCTCATTCATAAATAGGAGCTTAAAAGCTTTGCCTTCTCTTGAAAAGAATCATCTAATACATTTATCACCATAAGTGCTACTTAACTCACCGCATCGCACTCTAGCAAGAAAGCAAGCAAATAGCTGGCGCATTAAAGGCGTTTGAATATTCGCGCATTCATTAAGAAAAATTACTGCCATTGCTAGTGCCGCACACTTGTGTTGCCAGCAATTGTCACTGCATGTGGCAGAGCGACATGCGCTAGTGAAGTAGTGCCCACAGCTATCCAACAGTGAGGCTATGCTAAGTGGCAGCCAGTTGGTTAACGGCAAAACAAATAAACACCAATGAAATAAAAATAACTAGAAAAACACTGTTAGGCACATTTTGACAGCTGCTGCACCTGCACAGCTTCACAAGAGTGACGCGTTGGCAACAACGAAAACCGCAGCAGCGAAAGCAACAACACGTTAAGCTAATGTAAATATTATTAGTGGCTGAGAAGTGACTGCAGAAGCGCTGTTGCCTGCGAATTAGTTAAATTAATGTGCAACATTTGCTGCCGCGTGACAACGCTATTGTCTAAGGAGTGGTGGTGAAGAAGGTCTACATGCATATTGGCGCATCTGCCTAATGGAAAATGTCGAAACTCTACTGAAATATGAGAAACTGGAATTTTTTGTTTTAGATTCAGCAAGATACAACTGATTGCCGTGTAGTTGTCACACTCGTTTTGGCTTTTGGCATGAACTCGCTGGAAAGTAGGTAAGCAGCAAGCAGCGCCAAAGCGACGCATCACACGAACCAGAGTGCAGTGGGAACACACGAATGAAGAACAAGGCAGTCATAGACTGAATTTGAACTTTAACCTCTCGCATTTTGTTTTTGTCGTTGGAGTTTTTTTGTTATTTACGGAGCATTAGTTGAAATAATCTTCTGTGTTGAACTAAGGTTTGGTTTTGAATTTTTTTTTTTTTTAGAAAATTTGTGTTTGCTTCTTTTTAAATATTTTTGTGATCTATAAATAATTAATATAAAATGTTTTTTTTTTTTATATTTAATGATGAAATTAACGAATTAATTAATTATCATACTAAGGTATTTTTGGAATAGAACAAAATAATTAAATACAAAATGCTTTAAGGGGCAATACCAGTGTTACACTCTCAAAAAAAATTTTTTATTTGTTTTTTCGATAGTTTATATCTCCATAAATATCCTGTAAAAAGGGCAACCACTCGGAGGTGCAAACATATATCAGTGAAACTTTAAACTCGTTTTTCTCGAAACGAAATTTTTAAAAATTGCTGGCGTCATAACTCAACAAGAAATTGACCGATCGACTTCAAAGTAAAACTGAGTATTTTTGAGTACATTTACTACACCTGACCTGCGATCTTTTTGATTGGTTGAAAATTGTCAATTTGGCTTTAAAAAAACGACCATTTTTGACCTAAAAAAATTGATTTCTTTTTTTTTCCAAAATTATGAAATTTTGTAAATTTTTGATATTTTTCAGAGATCGTTAGTCATTGTATAGAAAATATCTTTAAGTTTAAAAAAATTTTTAGAATTTTTTTGATTCAGCTACTCATTCGGCCGGAAATGTTGCCAGCAGTTGAGGCCATTATTTTGGCACCTCCGAAGACAGCCCATAACTCCGTCACTTTTCAATATTTTTTCAAAAAATGTTACTAAAGAATATACCTGAAAATATACCTTATTTCATTCAAAGAAGTTCGAAATATTCAATCGCGTACTTTCTCTAAAAAAAATTCACGAAAATAGACTAAGTTTTCATGCGTCACACTGGTATAGCCTCTTAATCACTGTGATAAAATGAAGAGGTAAGAAATATATTTGTAGAAAGAATTTTACCCATGAAAATTATACTCGTTTTGTTTTATATATCGAAAAACAATATGTGATTTAAAATTAAGAAGTTATGTTGACTTGCAAGTCAGAAAAAGTTTGTACTTTAAGATTTTTTCTAAAAGGTAAACCAAGAATGATTGTAAAAACTTCATATTCATTCAATACATAGGATTTTTGTGTTGTAGACGAGGGATGTATTAGTTAAACCAACCTAATTTTTCATATAGATTTTTTGATTAGTGTAAGGAGATTCATTTAAAAAAATTTCTTTTTCCCATGATCTTATAGCCGATCTACAAAAGAGACCTTAGAAAATAGGTGTTTTGTGTTTGAAGAAATTACAATTCAGTTGATTTAAAAAGTTAAAATTTTCAACAAAATCTCATTACTTGGAACATTTTATACGATACGAATATAACTAAGAAGGTTGCGTAAAACTTTCAAGTCGATCTGTTTCTGTTTCCGTTTCGAAAAAGTTTTGTCCACCGACACCGAAAGTCTTCTTTTGATACGAATTGGACCTTATAATTTTGTTAAAAAAATATTTCGTGTTAACCTTCCACATTGTTGACTAAACCCTTTTAAAATATTTTTATTTTAGACAAAAGCTAAATATCAAATTTAACGGTGTTAGCAGCACAGTAACAACAACTTTAGGTACATGCTGAGTTATTTTTGTTGGCAGTTAAGCCTTTTTGCATTATTTGGCGATTCCTGCATATGTGGAGTATTGCGATTATTTATGGAAGCAGCAAAAGAGGAACGTATAAACCAATATCGAATCTAATAGATAAATATGTGATGCTACCGAGAGCGGCAGAGATACGACTTTGACACAAAATTTTTTGTTGCATGAGTATTTGTTCACTTGCCGCTTGTCTATGGTAACACTGAAGCGCCACAAATACTACCATTTACTATTAATTGACCGTTTGGCAACTTCTGCACAACAGAGCGAGCAGCAAATACTGTTCCAAGCAATGCCAGTAACAACAAAATTGATAGTGCAAAGTTAAATAATTTTCAATGAACTGTATGTAATATTTTGCATCGAGTTTGTCGCTTAAGTCTTTAGTTTGCTGGTTTTTTAGTTTTTCATATGTTATTTTAATATTTTTTCAAACTTTTTTCCCATTTTGTTTGAGCAAGTTGACTTCGTGGCAGGTCACATTGGCCTTCAACTGCCGCCATTCAGCTTTTTATCACAAGTCAAGCGGCAAAACAACTTTCAATTGTGGCATGTCGTGAGAAAATGCGTATAAACATACAGATTTAATACGTACATACATAATATTTGTATTTATAATCGCTATAAGTGCACAATGATCAGTAAATTAAAGTGCTAACTGCTTCAACATTGAAAATGCGCAGGCAATGCTGTCTTTGACACTCGCAAACGAAATGCAAATGATGTTTTTTGTATGACTAACAAATATTTAGTTAACATATGTGGCACATTGTTGTTTCTGCCGCAATGTACATGGTCAACAGACCCTCATGCCTCATTATATATCTGGTAATGCGTGAATTTGAAATTTCAATTATAATTTAATTAGTCGCTTCAAAGCAATCTTTTAAGCCTGAAGGCACTTGTTTCGCACATTCGTTGTTTCATCACTTTGGTTCTGCTTGTCGAAATATTTCATAATACTTTTGTGGCTTTGACATACTTGACGAAGGTTCTTCGATGCGGCACTAAATGTACAATGTTTAAATAAAAGCTTGTATTACTTTTGATAAATATAATAAGCAAAATTTATTAATATTTTAAAAAATAATATTTTCTTCACCAATCATGCATTATAATAATTGGCAAGTAAAAAGATTTGTAGTTCACATAGTATTTTGAGAAACAATGTATGTCGTTGGGTGCTTCTTTACTTATAATGAATAATATGTATTTGTTTGAAATAAGTGAAATATAATATTTGGGGATATTAGAAATGGGTTCACTTAATTTAAATTAATTATTGTTAAGAAAATATTATCTGAAAAATTATACATATATTCAGTTAATTTACGAAAAGTTAATTTTATTTCAATTTAGCTAAGTTACGTTAAGCTATGCTGCTCTGTTTTGTGCATTTCTTTAAATATTCCTTCAAATCAAGCTCTTCCAAATTATGTTAAGTTAAGTTAGGTTCAGGTTAAGTTAAGTTAAGTTATGTTAAATTAAATTAAGTTAAGTTAAGTTTAGTTAAGTTGAGTTAAGTTAAGCTAAGTTAAGTTAAGTTAAGTTAAGTTAAGTTAAGTTAAGTTAAGTTAAGTTAAATTAAATTAAGTTAAGGTAAGTTAAGTTAAGTTAAGTTAAGTTAAGTTAAGTTAAGTAAAGTTAAGTTAAGTTAAGTTAAGTTAAGTTAAGTTAAGTTAAGTTAAGTTAAGTTAAGTTAAGTTGATCCATGAAGCAATGATCCAATTTATAAGTTCACACGATTAGATTGCAGCTGAAGTCAATAAGTTAATTGTGAATTTAAAAAATTTCATCCACTCTCATTGTATTGCACTCTACAAGAAAACCTGTTAATATGTATGTAGTATTAAATACTTAATTGCATCATTTGCTATATTATTTCTAATTAATTTAATGACACAAAAGTACAGTGGAGCCAATCACGGAGAAAACAGGTCTTGATAAAATAAGCTAAGGCGGTTTCCTTTCTTTCTTTGGCATGCATTGCATGCTTGTGTTTATTTAATTA
>CM050323.1:111223344-111323344 GCA_027475135.1 Bactrocera correcta
CGATTCGGTAAATAAAATATTTTCCCAAAATAAAATATATTATCACTCATAATCATTGAACTCGGCAAAAACTCAAACACCTACGCAAAAGACTCAACGAAATGAAAACAATTCGATAGTAAACTTGCGATAAATATTTAATCTTTTATTGGCATGAATTTGTGGTTTCGTATACAACCCAAAGGCTAATGTCGCATATATTGTTAAGAATATGGAAAGATGCAAAAAGTCGACTAAATTTGATGTTGAATCCATGTTAATGCCAAATCATTGAACCCGCATGTCGTTCACTTTGTCATAGCTCAACCACATTCAAATAAACATAAAGATACATAACTAGTAATACAGGGTGGGCCATATAAAATTTTAAATTTAAAACGTCAATAAAAAAAACGGCTTGATATTTTTCAAAGGTCTGACATTTATTTAAAAGGTGGTTTTATGAAATTTATTTGTGGAAAACAATTTCGGACAAATGACCACCATGGCTGAGTTTACAGTAACTTATCCGATCCACCCAATTTTGGAGTACTTTCTCGATGGTTTCAGGCCTTATTGCAGCTACAGCAACTTGAATCTCGTACTTAAGACCTTGAATTTTTTCTGGATGGTTGGCGTAACATTTATCTTTAACAGCTCTCCACAGAAAATAGTCTAACGGAGTTAAATCGCAGCTTCTGGGAGGCCAATTCACATTACCTCTTTTGCTGATTATGCGATGAACAGTTTTCTTCTAGTGAATAGCGACCCATTTTGTAAATTTAAGACTTTTTACTGAATATCTGTCGCTTTTCGAATGGTATTCGACGTTTCCAATGTCGAAATATAGATAATTCAAATTAATTCATTCATTGGAATCTCGAAGAAATTAGAATATCATGTTTTGAGGCGTATAGATTAAGCTAACAGTGGCGGTGATTACTCACGAGTGTGAAAACTACACCAAAAAAGTAGAATATAGAATGCAAATATTATTGTTACATTTTTTATGCCACAGTCGGGCCTTTTACGTCGGCAAACATCAAGATGATTAATTGAATTCACTGCTCTGTAAATCGCAACTTTCGAATATGCGGTTTGCATATATTCAAAGTTTTTATTTATTTATTTTTGTTTTTTTTGTATTAATATTTATTTATATGATAATCACAAATAACTTAGCGATTTTTTCATCTATCACTCGGCTGCGTGTGGTTTTGTTTGGTTAAGTTCATTTAAGTGCCGCTTTGTCGCAGTTTTTATTTGATTTTATTGTTGTTCTTATTTTTGCCAATCATTCAACTCACAGATTGGAACAATAACGCTGTATATTCTCACGTTAACAGTTGAGGTACTCTGACAAAAAAACTTTATATTTTATTCTGAAATGTCTGTATGTAAATGAGTATATATTTGTATAGAATATTAAGAAGGGTTTTTTCTTGACACCAACTGTCTGAGTTGACTTTATTTGTTGGTTTAAAAAACCCAAAATAACCGTCTTGTCAGCTAATGTCGGAAATTTGTGTAAAATTGTCTGAGCGTGGTTAAACAATAGACTTTAGACACAAACCTGGCATTGTAAATATAATTTGTGCGGTTCTTACCATAATATTTTCGTTTGGCTGAACTGAAATAAGCACTGCTATTAGCAAAAGATTTAATTTATTTTTGTTGGTGTTTATTTTTTTTTACAACAGGAAGCCAATATTTAATGTCGTTATATAGTATTAGAAATATTTTTTTCCCAAATTTTCTGTTCTCAACTTTTGGTTTTGTACTTAACGGAAACATTTATAAGCGAATTTGCAAAATTGATAATTCTCATTTTGGAAGGTATTAATTTATTAAAATGGTTTCAACGTTATTCGAAGGATTTTGAATTTACCTTTTATAAAATATTAATAAATGTTGTGGAGGACAAAAAAATCGATAATTTAATATTTTTTGAAAGGTGGGTTAACGAAAACGGTTAGAGGATGGAGCCATCTGTAGTAGTTCACGCAAATGAGGAAAGTTCTCTCAGCGCCATTTACTGGGGAGTAGCTAGAAATGATAATTTTGCATATGGCTCATGCAGCTCACGACTTCCGGACATAGACCAAGCATCCTTCGGGTAGCCAAATACATTTGTTTGAAGGCGAACTAAGGTGAAAAGTCAAAACATCTCTCCCCAAGGTTATGAGCTGGGTTGGAACCCGCCACGTAAAAACAAACAACCCCAATGAAAGAATAAAATATTCCGGATTCGAGACCTCCATTTTATGACGATTAATGCAAACGCATTAAGGATTTCGAATTAAGGTATTGGACTTAGAATGTTGGGAAAGTGACGCTAGCCAGCTGGTTGATGGCCTCGTTAGAGTGAAGGCTGTCATCACCGCGATCCAAGAACTGCGATGGACGGGACAAAGACTGAGACGAATAGGTCCATGTGGCACTTACTACATTTGCCATATAGTATAATAGAATGAAAATTCGATATGGGACTAGTGGTTGGAGAGAGCCTCCATCGCCGAGTCTTAGCAATCATTTAATCAAATAATACAAATTATTTTCATTACATCACACTCCATTTTTGAAAGATCACTAGATTCCACATCGTAGATCGTTGAATGTTGGTATCTGCCATTCCTTCATAAAAGCCATGTTCCTTTTACGTAACAAACACTTACACAAACATTGGCAGCAGCAGCATTTATTGAGCGCTAGTAAAACATAGAGTTTTGATTTACCTTCGCCGCCGATAAACATCACAATCATGAGCAATGATTGGCAAAAAACGTATAAAAGTTTGCGAGAGGAAAGATCATAAATGGCAGGCAAAGGAAGGCGTTAGCAATAAAACACAGCCTCAATGAACACAAGTACACTTCAAGCACCAATTGCGCAACTCAACAGAGGCAATCAGCGACCGAAGTACAACTAAAGGGTGATTTTTTAAGAGCTTGATAACTTTTTTTAAAAAAAAAACGCATAAAATTTGCAAAATCTCATCGGTTCTTTATTTGAAACGTTAGATTGGTTCATGACATTTACTTTTTGAAGATAATTTCATTTAAATGTTGACCGCGGCTGCGTCTTAGGTGGTCCATTCGGAAAGTCCAATTTTGGGCAACTTTTTCGAGCATTTCGGCCGGAATAGCCCGAATTTCTTCGGAAATGTTGTCTTCCAAAGCTGGAATAGTTGCTGGCTTATTTCTGTAGACTTTAGACTTGACGTAGCCCCACAAAAAATAGTCTAAAGGCGTTAAATCGCATGATCTTGGTGGCCAACTTACGGGTCCATTTCTTGAGATGAATTGTTGTCCGAAGTTTTCCCTCAAAATGGCAATAGAATCGCGAGCTGTGTGGCATGTAGCGCCATCTTGTTGAAACCACATGTCAACCAAGTTCAGTTCTTCCATTTTTGGCAACAAAAAGTTTGTTAGCATCGAACGATAGCGATCGCCATTCACCGTAACGTTGCGTCCAACAGCATCTTTGAAAAAATACGGTCCAATGATTCCACCAGCGTACAAACCACACCAAACAGTGCATTTTTCGGGATGCATGGGCAGTTCTTGAACGGCTTCTGGTTGCTCTTCACCCCAAATGCGGCAATTTTGCTTATTTACGTAGCCATTCAACCAGAAATGAGCCTCATCGCTGAACAAAATTTGTCGATAAAAAAGCGGATTTTCTGCCAACTTTTCTAGGGCCCATTCACTGAAAATTCGACGTTGTGGCAGATCGTTCGGCTTCAGTTCTTGCACGAGCTGTATTTTATACGGTTTTACACCAAGATCTTTGCGTAAAATCTTCCATGTGGTCGAATAACACAAACCCAATTGCTGCGAACGGCGACGAATCGACATTTCACGGTCTTCAGCCACACTCTCAGAAACAGACGCAATATTCTCTTCTGTACGCACTGTACGCATTCGTGTGGTTGGTTTAATGTCCAATAAAGTAAACTGAGTGCGAAACTTGGTCACAATCGCATTAATTGTTTGCTCACTTGGTCGATTATGTAGACCATAAATCGGACGTAAAGCGCGAAACACATTTCGAACCGAACACTGATTTTGGTAATAAAATTCAATGATTTGCAAGCGTTGCTCGTTAGTAAGTCTATTCATGATGAAATGTCAAAGCATACTGAGCATCTTTCTCTTTGACACCATGTCTGAAATCCCACGTAATCTGTCAAATACTAATGCATGAAAATCCTAACCTCAAAAAAATCACCCGTTATGAGAAGACTATGCAGATTACTTTTACGTACACGTAACCGCACATATGTAAGTGCTTGCATTGGTCGCCAAGGGCTGTGGCAGTTCCGCAGCCACAATTTTAGAATACTCTCAATCATCCGCAAGAGGCTATGCCCACATAGATGTAAAAACTTCTGTCGAACTTATTGAAAGACGCAGAAAGCCGCAAGCTGGCAGTCACAGTTCACGGCTTTGTGCTGATTTTTGTTGGTTGCACAGTGTGGCGGCCTGTTGATTTATGCCAGACATGCAGCATCACTGATTGATGCCTTCTTTGCGCCACTGCAATTACCGTCACAAGCATCGGAAGTTCGGAAAGCGGATGGTATGCTGCTGCCAGTTCCAATGTGCTTCTCTTTCCAGTTGTTGTTGTGCCTTCGACGGCTGTGCAATTTTCGCTTTCCGCTTTTTGCTTGGCATATTATTATATACATATGTATATGCTTATGCCAGCAGCAGCGCGGTCAAACAGCCGGCGACAAGAGCCGTCATCACCGGCCCGCCGCACATAATAAATTTTCATAATGAGCAAGGGTTAATCGCAGCATTATGCCGACGGAGAGCACCAGCAAAGTAAATTGCACCGGTTGCGGTGATCTTTATACTATTTATATGGTTGGCCCGTGAAAAATTTGGCGTAAAAGAAATTATATTTGTACAGGTGTTGTGGCGAATGAGAGAATACAAATGTAGTCTTCTGCATTTTTAATCAAAAAATTATTTACGCATATACATAATTATTTGCATTCTCAGATCTCTCTCTTCTTCTTAGAGTTTCGGATATCGACTGATATTCTACATGGTAAGTTTTGGGATGAAAATTCTTTTCTTTTTCTCTCCGTTATTAGTAGAAAATACCTTCTCATTCTTTAAAACTTTCGTACCAACTTCAATTCAGTTCCTCGGGTATTTTCGTATACTCCGAGGCTAAAATAAATTGTTTCGTATCAGTCGTTAAGCACTTTTTTTATACTTAGGAAACAAATTTAGTTCAAACTTCAGATTCGTTTGAACTTCTGTCAGCAGCGTTCATTGAATCATAGTTTGACACTAATTCTGGGAGATATTTGTAAAAAATTTTATTAATAGTTTTTGCGTTACCAGTGGATTATTTCGCAAATATGATTAACCGAATCTGACACAGTTGGTGTGGAATTGAACATTAATATTTTTTTCACTTTATGCCATATTAATATATAGATTATATGTATATTCGCACAGACAAGGTCCATTCTAAGCCACTTAACCTTCTGGCTTGTGAGTCAAATGATTGCCATTTATTTATTGAGGTGTCTTCACAATCTACTACCAAACCTTTCATTACAAATGCAAATTGGGTTGAAAACAGCGGTTAAACTAATTTTCTGTAAGAAAGAAAAATCCAAAAATATTTTTATAGAAGACTTTCTAATACTACAGCACTTGTGTTGAATGCGTGAATACTTAATACTACCAACCCTAGTCACTATTTACTGTGTAGTTTGGCAAAAACAGTTTGACGAGACTAAGAATGAAAGTCAGAGTATCCTGGTATCTGAAACTCTGGTATCAACTTAAATCAACCCGGTTCCATATGTATGACACTTTAATCAGTATTTGCTTTATGAACCTCCACTTATGGCCCTCTCAAATGTACTAAAATTATTAAATATGAAGCTCGCTTCGGATGTCTATTGCCAACATATTTTTTGCTTTCCTCCAACATCTAAGATCTATAGAGCTTTTCAAGTTGCTGAATGAACATATTTTAACATTAATTTGAGGATTCTTGAGGACTTTAGGATTTACGGATAAACAACACAGGCGATGCTTGGGATAATCGACTCTGTTTCACTTGAAATGAGAAAGGTCAACTAATTTTTGATGTCATTGTTGTGCCAACATTATCTTGTTTTACTGAGTGTGACAATGCATTGATGCTTATTCTCAATCTAAGCCAGCACTTGCACTTAGTTTAGTTTAATCACTTTTTTATAAGCCTAAGCTTTCTCTGAGCAAAAGAGGGACGTCTAGTCCAGAAGCATGAATTTCAGCTAATTTTTGAGGTGTCGTAAAAAATGGAAAAAATGTATTTCTTACTATTCATTTTTCTATTAATTATTTACTACCATTACAAGAATACAATAAAAAAATAAAATTAAAAAAAAAAATTATGTTTTTTGACTATTTCGAATTAAAAAAAGTGAAAATAACAAATAGCGAAATTTGAGGATATGGATAGTTCTACACATAGACAAGTCTATAAAGAAGACTCTTTTAAAATTTCAGATATATCTGTGCAAGTAGAGTCTGAGGTACCGCCGGTAAGGTTTAGAAAAGGACCTTTTTTTATGTTTTATTCTTTTTTTTATATTAAAAATGGCTTTGAATGCAAAGCTTTATTTCCTTGAATAGAGTTTAATAATAAACAACCAAACAGGCAATAATCTTGCTCTTGTGCTAGGTAAAGGTAATATTACTTTATTATTACCAAAGAAAAGTGCAGTTATACTGATAAAATGAGGGTTTAGAGTTCAAAGTCTAAAAGTCCATATGATCACTGAAATATTTGTGAGTATATGTATAGTTGAAATGCAAGTGCAGGGGCATTTAGTTTCTCATAAATATCTGCGCAATGAAAAACGCTTTAAGCATAATAATAAAATGCCAATAACTGCGCTATAAAAAGCCTTTAACTACCATATTTACAACCCGCCACCGAGTACGCACTAAATTTTAATACTGCATGTCTAAGCGAGGCAAATAAATCCACGAACATATGTAAGTCTGGTAAGCAGGGAAAAGGAAACAGGATTTATTAGCACGCTTAATTGCCGCCGCAGCTTAACGAAGGAGCCAGCAGAAGACAAACAAATAATGAAAAGCGTTAAAGCAGAAAGCGTCTGTAAAAATGCGAAGCATGGCAAGCACTGAACGGGACTGACTGTGCCACATGCCGCAGTAAGCAAAGCACACCCGAATTGAAGGCGCTTTATGGTGCGATATTAAGTGCGCTGTTGTTGTTGCTTGCCAGTGGCGGTTGTTTAGATTTTGTTTCGTGATTATAAAGAGCATTCGGCGGATGTGGCATGCATATACGTATGTATATATATATAATATATTTTTATGTACAGTTAATTTAACGAGACCTGCTTTGCGTGCGTTTTATGGTTGTTGTTTTTATTATTGTGTTTTTTGAAATGCAAATCATAAAGATCACAGAAGCCACGAGAATTTTTTTACTCTTTTTTGTTGTTGTAGAATAAACAACAGGTAAGAATTTTTAACTTCTTGACTTGACGCGCCTTTTTCATATGAATTCTATGCTTGAGTGTTTCTCTTTCCGAGGCGCACCAGTTGGACCCGCGCCCATGTCAACGCTTATGATAAGATCAGAGTGATCTGCATGTTCCTGATTTTCGGTTTCCCTTTTTATGCTCTTTTGTTGTTTTTTTTTTTTTCGTTTGTGTTTAACAGCTTTTTTAGTTATGCAAATTCTGCCGCTCCCACAAATCACGAATCGCGCCTGAAGTGGCAGTACCGGCGCCCGCCGTTGTGGTGGTATCGTGCAATTTTTTTCCGTTGCTCTTCAAATGTCACTTTGGTGCCGTGCAGCCATGATACTTATCGCCATGGCAATATTACATTTATTGTTCTGTTGTTGCTGCCGCCATTGGTGGTATGTTGTTTACAACAGGAGCGTTATATTTTCCACACGACAAATTCAGCGAAGATGAGCTTGATATGAATATATATGAGTTTAGAATTGGAATTGAGTTATTGTGGGTGTGCCATTTGAAAACTATGAGACTCATCACTACTGCAATAAAGAAAGAAGCTGAAACCACCCACCTCCGTTCGTAAACCCAACCGTTTAAAAGATATTAATAGTTAAAGTTTGATTACTTTTGGAAAAATTTTTTATTTCTTATGGATTTTATAACTCAATTTTATAAATGATGAAACGAAAAAATCATAAAAATCATAGGAGACCTTTTTTGTATCCTGTAAGGAGTTATCCTGGCAACGAAGGCGCTTCTTTTTTTCCGAGGGTTCACCGGTAATGCCAGAGTTTAAAATATTTATTTCTAAAAATTTCAGAATTTCTTTGTTAGTATGTATGTATGTTCTTAACAATAAAAAAATTGTAAAAAAAAAAATATTTCTTTTTTTAAACGAGAAAAAAAATTTTAAAGGAATAAACTGGTTTTTACGCGAGAAAACCCATGTAACAAGCTCTAACCTTTCCAGTTGCCACAACACTAAAATGGTTATAGGTTCGGAAATATCTAAACTATCGTATTGAGAAAAAACAGTTTCAAGACCAGAATATTTCAAAATAAGTGAGAGGCGAGATTAAACAGAAGCGAGTGTATAAAAATGTCAATTCATATTCTTCACGTCATGAAAACATGCTTGAATTACAAAATTGTCTTCATCACGGCTCGCCGACAAATCATTTTGTCTTATTTCGCACTTTACGTGCACTAATTTTTTGATTACTTTACGCAAGCTGTCTAATTTCCGCTAACGATTGTAATTAAATCAATATAAATTTAATTACAGAAATGGGGCAGTGACTCGTTGCAACACGCAGTGCGACCAATGGAGCACCGCCCGTCGTGTGTGACACGAGGGCCGCGATGTTGATTTGTGCGTTTACACAACTCAATGCGAGATTTACGATGCGTGGCGACCAACTAACAAGCCGAACACGTAACATGTGCGTCCACCAGATAAATCCTGGCAAACATTTGCACAATAAAACGTCGTAGCAGTGGATGGATTTCAACAGGTTGTCGTGCGCTGGATTTTCACTTTTCATCTGTAACTGATTGGAACTTATGCGAAGCTTGTTTTTGTGGCTCTCACTTGTTAACCGGCGGCCGGCGCTTGGCTTTTCGCTGGCTCATGCGCAATAAGCACTGCAGCAAATGAAGTCGTCAATCGACTAACGGCTTTCGGCTTAACGGTTTCACTTCGCTTTTTGTGGCATTTTCAACAGTTGACAACTGGTTATTGGTGCTTGACGTAAGCGTCTTAAATTTAAGCAAGAAGTGGAAATGGAAAGCGCTCAAATGCTTTGGTGTGAATAAGATGACGAGATAAGTGGATTGGTTTGAGGTTTCTTGTGTCAAGTGACGATGCAAATTTAAATTTACAATCATTTAATATGCTGATATTTTGTTGCATAAGCTTGAGAACTGATGGTGAAGTTCACTAAAGGGGAACTCTCCGCAGTTCCAAACACCCGGTAAGTTAAAAGTTATACATTATTTCCATCACAAATGACAATTCGCGAAAAAAAAGACTTTGAGTTGCTAGTATAAAATTATGTTTTCGTCCGTTCAGAAAACAGGACCTAACCAGCGTAGTTGTCTTTTAATTGACTGAACTATGTCAATGCAGTCGTATATCTCTTACAGCTCATCGTTCCATCGAATGCAATATTCGCAGCGGCCAACTCGCAATTGACCATAAATCTTTCGCAGAACTTTTCTCTTGAAAACTCGTTTCATTAAATATCCTGCAGTGATAAAATTCTTATTTTTGGAAGGTGTAGCACCACAAGAAATTCACAAACGGATATTAAAAGTGTATAATGATTGTTCACCTACAATTAAAATAGTAGAAAGATGGCTTTGCTGAATTTAAACGTGGTCGTACAAGCCTTGATGACGATCCACGTGAAGAACGTCCAAAAAGCGCATCAACACCAGAAGTCATAGCCAAAATACAGGATATGGTTTTTGAGGTCGTCGATTGACTGAGATAGTTTTAGTGGAGGCTCTATACATCGTATGAGGCAGTGTGAGCCATATTTTAAGTGAAATGTTCGGATTTAGAAAGCTATGTGCACAATGGCTGCGGCATTCACTGACAATGGAACAAAAACACATTCGAACTGCAACATTTAGTGCATTTTAAAAAGTATAAAGAGGATTTTATGTGTCGATTCATCACTATAGATGAGACTTGGGTCTATCACCAAGATCCTGAAACAAAACCAGAGGCCAAGGAGTGGTGTGAACCTGGTTGTTCGGCTTCGAAAAGAGTTTGTGTCCAGAAATCGACCAAGAAGGTTATGACATCAGTTTTTTGGGATGCGACAGGAGTTTTGCTTGTGGATTACTTGCAAACTAGAAATTAATTCTGAATATTATTGCAAGCTTTTGGACCAGGAAGGAAAGAAATACTCATTAAAAAGGACCCGGTTTGCAGAAGAAAAAAATCCTTTTTCATCAGGACAATGCACCGTGTCATAAGGGCATTATGACAATGGTTTAAATCCATGAGCATCCGCCATAATAAACAGATTTGTCCCCCAGTGGCGTACATTTGTTTCCAGAACTCAAAAGCATTATTCGTTTAAACGTTTTTCGTCAAATGAAGAGGTCACAACGGCTATTGAAGCGTATTTCGCAGACCTTCCGGATTCTCATTTCAGAAATGGGATCCACAGATTGGAGGTTCGTTGGAGCAAGTGTATTAATGTTCAGAGCGATCAAACTGAATAATAAAGTGTATTTTGAATTATAGATTGTGTTTTTTTTATCAAACGACAAAACTTATTGAATAATCTGGTATGAGCTCCTTTCGAATGATAAACTCAATAGCTAAACAGATTAAACAAATTATTAGAACTTAATAGATGTGTTTATTAAAAATTCTTGAGTAAAATTTTTGGAATTTCAATTTTTTTTTAAACATGTCTTTCATTCAATTAATTTTAAATTATGAATGAAAATTTATAAAATCTCAATGTTCGAAGTCGAAAAAATAATGTTGAAAATAGTGTCGCAATTTTTGTTTAAGTTTAACCAAACATGAAACTCAGCTCCAAACTCATTTGCACTAAAATGGAATTTGTGTTCAATTCTGTTAGTTATTATAATCAACAAAGCTATTGACTAGCAAATTGTAAACCGAGTGGACACAGCATGTTCCCAGGCAAATTATGAAATATACACGCCATTTGCATTGAGATACTATAGATACAACCATTCACTTTAGTGGAATTTATTGTGTGAACCAAAGTCATTTTACGCTTCACTTTCATTCATGAACATCTGTAGGCGCACCGATAAGTGGTCAGCCAACAAATTTCGCATTTGATTTTTAATTAAAAATTCATGGCGGTTTTATTAAGCTTAAACGCATCACAAACTATAAAAATGAGGATGTTACGTAAATTTTGTAAATTTTTTACACACAAAACTATCAAACGGAGCGAAAAAGTGGGCAGTGATTTGTTGTGTCTTACGTTATGCAGCCATAGATATATAAGGTTACATCAAATCGTTTATTTTTAGGTAAATGAGGATGTGCGCAAAAGTGGTGAATGTATGATTGAGCATCTTTTGGCAGCCAGTTTTTCAATTTATAACTAACGGCAAGTGGGAGCTGCGGAAAATGGCAAATTAATGATTCTTGAAATAATCATTTAAGCAATGCTTTTTTATTCCTTTTACAATAAAACTTTATATCTTTTGCAACAAAACTAAAGGTGAAGTAAATTAAAGCTGTTGTTAATTAAAATGTTCAAGCAATTAATTATAATTTTTATTTTTTTTTTTGATGGAAAGCACAATGGTACTTCAAATATGCTTATAAAAACATTTAACATTTTGGCTACACATTTTTCCACACAAAAAGGCTAGCCGACTAGCAGTAAATAACATTTTCTCATGCTTTTCAAAAAAATCACAAATTTAGTACCAAAACGTTATATTCACTTCAGCAGATTTATGTAGTGAACACATGTTTTTATACATATTTACCCACTTATATTAATTTTTTTTTGTGTTCAATCGCATCGCGTTTGCAATTTTTCATTTTTGGCTGTCATAACTTACAATGATTTACGTTCGTGTTATCGCGCTTTGCCGCAATGCCGCATAGAACGTGGAGCGCACCCAACCACGCAACCGCAACTCCAACACGTTTTTTTGTTGCTTTATTATTTAATATTTTCGCATTTGTTCTCACACGCAGTGGGAACAAGCCGCGAAATTTTCGTCGGTTTTTTACGCGCAAATTGAATTATTTTGTGCAATCGCCAGCCAGCCACAGCCATGCGGCTAAAATGAAACATTGTCACCACTACCAGCTGGAAAAATGTTGCACGACACAGATGCCAACTCGCTCGATAGGTCGCCAACAGGTGGCGGTGTTGTTATATTGCAATTTGAGTGCGCATAGCAGTGGAGAGAATATTTGCGCTGGTTTCGCATTGTCCGTCATACGTCTATCTGTCTATCTATATGTGAACTACCACTTGAGATATCGCTATAACATTTTGCATATGTTTTTACTTCTTCAAACCAGACCTCTATAGCATATATCTGCCATACAAACTGACTGATCACTTTTTCATTTGATTTCTGCACGAAATTTGGCAGGGACTACAGCAAGTCGAGTAGAAAATCATTCGGCTCTAAGTTGTGATTGCAGCTTCTTGACTTGGAACCTCCCTTGTGTTTTTTGATGTGCGTTTTTTTCAGCACAGAGCAAAAATATTGGTCCGAGTCAATGTTAGGACATTGGAGTGTACGCACGTCTAAAGCACTACAGACGTGTCTTCCGTCTATCAAAACATTATCGATCTGGTTGGTTGCTTTTCGATCCGAAGACAACCAGGTTGCTTAGCAAATTTTCCTATGCTGGAATCTAGTACTAAAGATAACCATATTTCCAGCCCCGGCGAAGTCGATTATTGTTTTAATTTGTAGGATTTTGGTGGGTCTCAAATCCAGCGCGCAATCCTGTGGAGAGGATGTTTCGCTTTCCCATTTTAACTCGCCTTCAAACGGATGGCTTTTGCCTACCCAGAGGATACTTTGTCTACGACCGTTTCTCGCCACTCCCAAGTGAATGGCGCTCAGAAAACTTTCCTCACTTGTGTGAACATCTACACATGGCTTCATTCTCCCTGACAAATTCTTTTATTAAATCTTTCAATGACACACAGTAATTTTCGTAAGCAATAGCTGTTTTTCTATGATTTCATAGCTTCAATAACAAAAAATTTGTTTTTATTTTTCTTGTTGTTTTTCTGAAATTTTACCAATTAAATATGTAATTAAACTGTCAAGGAAAGTAATGAAGGCAAAATCAAGCACACGTTAATATTCACCGACACAGACATGTCAATACGCATTTACCAATGCTCAAGTTGTTGGTTTTGTAAGCTGTCTATAGCGGCGCTTGACCAAATAAGGTCGTTGTGCGGGTGTACTACATACATACATATTTGGCCAAGTGAGTAATTGTTTCTTAATGCAACTGACCTCACTGTTTTTAATTTGACACGAGTTTAATTTAGTTTTTTAATACATGTGTCCAAAAGTGTAGGAATTGCTGAAATTATTTGTCAATAAATGATGGGACTAATTGTTCACTTTTTCATACAATATATTATTGTTCTTTTAAGTTCCATGGCATATGACGTGAAAAATTTAAACAAAAATCTTTTTACTAATGAAACGAAATTTATGTTTGAAAAAAGTTAAAATAAAATAACTGAAATGTTATAGAATAGCATTTGATGCTGTTTAGCTATGAAATACAAGTTAATTTGTTGGTTATATTGTTGATCCGCAACCCTAAAATTTATAATGCTGTATACCACATATTTGTATGCCATAATATAACGACCAGCTGGTATTTGCAGGCTGTCACTATATGAGCTATCAGCTATAATCTAACGTTTGTTTGACAAAATAGGCCCATCTGATAACCCTCGGAGTAAACTTCTTTGCCATTTGACTGGAAAAAATCAGTAGTACGATATCAATTAACGAACACATTTCTCCTCAGCTTTCTCAACTTTATTTCAAAAATAAAAAGGTGCAAAAGCTATAATATGAGTTGGAGGTGCTTTTCTTACAGCATTAAAGGATATAAAAAGATTTTTATCTTGATTTTAATCGGTCAGCTTGTACAGCAACTCTATGCCATAGCGATTCGCTGTTCTTTCGAAAATTGTAGCGCTATTTCGAACAGCAATTCATGCAATTTCGTAAAGATATTTCATCAAAAAAAATATTCGATTTTGACTAATCAAAATTTTAAATAGGTATCTCAAAAGTTAACATATTAGTTCGGGTATGTACGGACAGATAGGAAGTAATACAGAAGTATATGGCTGTATGAACTCAACTCATATAAAACCTGCCTACCAAGTAGGTAAGTAATCCGCCAAAAGGGTCTAAAAAGAGGTCATATCTTTTAAAAACTTTATAAATTGTTCCATGAATCTTCGGGAACGGAATATTGTGGTTTCTTATCAGGAAAATCATTAAAAATATACATGTTCATATATCTCATCCCCGCTTCTAACTTATTAGTACACACTTATCGATTCATATTGCTGGTTCTTTATAGTGTGGTGAATACCATTCGTATATTCATACTAATTGTTGTTTTTAGCATTTTTTAAACCAAAATATCGATTTGTGGACAACAGCACGTTGTATGTCGGTTTTGAAAAGAAACTAAAACATAGTAATGTCCAAAGAACCAATGACTTTTATGGCAACAATTTCCATCAACATGCAATTTACACGTACAAAAAAAAAAAACAAGGATGCGCTGCTAGTGAAGGTGCACCATCAAGTGTGGAATTTCTTGGTCAAAAAGCTGCAAAAATTCCGTTCTAAACATGACGTGGAAAGAAATACTATGGAAGTATATAGACCATTTGTACATTTATATGTAACTCGAACGAGCGCAAATCTTGAAAGACTATGGTTATTGCTGGCTAGTCACTGACGCCATTGATATTGCAATGGGCAATGGCTGGAATCGAAGTCGTCAACGTTAAATTGCATTGAGGTGTGTGGCCAAGAGAATTTTTAAACAAAATAATTTATATACCTATTTAGCACTCCTTTCGTATTGTAACGATTGGCAATAAGTGCGAATTGTCATAAAAATAAAAATGTCAACAGTTTTAAAGTTTTCTAACCAACCTTTGTCGGCACCTATTTATAGTATATTTAAATGTAAACCAGCATCCTCTCTGCGGTCAACTGCTTCCAGTTACGTTTATTGGTAAGCGACAACGGTTACTATTATTGCTAAATGCTTGCCATAATTTGTGTTGATATGTTTATAGTGATCCTTCGATTGCATTGTTGAAGCATTGAAATTTTAGGATTCTCTTTTATAACCTAAAAGCGTATCCTATTAAGATTGCTTCGAAGTTTGTAATACAAAAAGGAAGCGTTGAATGCCCTATATTTATTTTAAATATATAACTGATCATAGTAACGAGCTGAGTCGATTTTGCTAGGTCCGCCGGTCTATTCGTGGGTCTATGTCCGAGCAAGTCTCTCCGTATTTAAAAATTTGAGGACCATATTTTTATTGTTTTTCCAAAAGACGTTGCTCATTTCTTGAAACCGTCGATATTGGACCACTATAGAATATAGCTGTCATACAAACTGACCGATCAAAATCAAATTATTTTTATTTGTGTAGAGTGTGATATTCGTGTGGCGCCGTCCTGCTGAAACCACATATAATTAAATTTGGACCAAAAATATTCGGTTATCATTGAGCGGTAGCGATTCCTATTCACAGTAACATCGCCCGTCCTGCTCATCACGGTATTGACGAAACCGCTCAGCAAGAAATGAGATGTGGATCGAAATACTAAAATTAGACGTAGCGCTCTCAATTTGAGGCCACTGACAGTGGATTGCCGTAGTATAGTTTAATAATTTTGACTAGTTGTTAGATCATATATCTTTTCATGAAATGGCAAATCTTACTGAAGAGAAATGTCAATGGGAAAAATATGGGGTCGTCTTCTGTCCCTATCGGTCTATTTTTGTAGCGTCTCTATTGATAAAGCATTTAGTACCGATTTTTTGTAGTAATAGCATCAATTTTAGTCATAAAACTTTAAGGCCATATATTATTTTTAATACATTGCAATACAAAAGTGGCATTTAATCTAATTAGCTAACACTTTCACCTTACAAAGAAAATTCCAGGAAACAAATGTCATTTAGTTAGCTTAATACTGGAAATTTTAAATTTCTTAATTTTTAACAAACCGGTATAATAAGAACTTTATAAATTTTTATGTTATTGCGCACTTGTACTCGTCCAAATAAATGTGAACATTAATTCACTTCATTCTTTTACATATTATCGCCTTTTTACATGTCGTTAATCACCCTCGAGATGCGACAAGTGTCGATCACACTACACTACTACACTACACTACTTACATCTCTATTTATTTATATGTATATATATTCCTGTTAACTTAAAAATTTAATATACATACAATGCACTTATATACCTGCTTGGCTTATAAAGGTACAGTTCGATATACGTAGACAATTTCCAACGATCCAACACACGAATTGCAAATAAAATTAACATATCGCGTGTCTAAACTCCATAGTCCGCAGTACTTTCATTAACAATTTTTCAAACATTTATCATTTTATAGCAATCACCACACACATACACTTTGGTGAAAACATGTATCTTGATTGCAAGAGGGTTTATTTGCTGGTGTTGTTGGTTAATTCATTGGTTTGATTAGACATTTTGATAATTTTATATGCAAATCAGATCAGTCATAAAATGCGGCAAAATCGCATACACACGTTTATTAGAGTTGATAAATTACTGCTTTGCTTTCTCTTATTTTCTATTAAGGTTAATTTATTTTTCTACGACCCTCCTCCTTTTACTAATATTGATGTAAAGTGGCTGTATTTGAAATATTCACCAAACTGCTTAAATTAATATAAAAAATAATTTTTTCTGTGAACTTCTTATTTATTATACTTATATATATATCGCCAATAGCTTTTATTAGCACAAAAAGTTCCATGGCCAGCAAAAAAAATTACCAAAATGAAACCTGGAAATAAAATTCAAAAGACTTAAGGCACGAACCTGCATTAATAAAGGAGCGGATTAAGGTTCCTCTAAGAAACGTAACTTTTGCAATAAATTTTATTTTATTTTAAACATGTTGAGTAATTAATGTTTTTTACATATGCAAGTACATATATTAAATTACTTGAAAACATTTTTTCTATTTTTTTTTTTTTCAAAAGGGCGGTTCTAAAAATGGCTGCTGAAACTCATCCCATTCGTAGATGGATGACATCATTTCTTAGAAAAGAATTATCGGAAAGCAAAAAACAAAACGGTTTCATGTTCTGTATCGAATTAGCTATGGCCTGAACCAGAAGAAAACATTTTCAATGAAAAAAAAAACAAAATGGCGGACTTTTGAAAATTTTGTTAACCCTTTTTTCATATTTAATTGTTTATTACTTTTTTAAATAATAATGAATATTTCTGGTTCTGCTTCAGGCCATAGCCAGACATCTAAAGAGTAAAATGCTGTCTGCTTCATATCGATGTGTTATCCATGCGAAAAAACATGGTTCCGAGAAAAATCAGTTTAAACCAAAGGCACGCAGTAGCTGCCGCTACCGAAGGCGTTCGATCGGCCGAATTTCCCGCAGCGCTCCTCACTCTGTTATACCTGCTTCTCGGTCTTGCTAACCTTTGGGACTAATTATATACTATTTCTGCGAGTATACAGTAGCAATTTATAAAAAAAATTTAGATTTTTTCAAAATTGCTTGGAGGAACCTGGCCTTAAAGAGTGACAAAACTTCAACTGCTATATCGAAAAGTAAATACAACAGTAATGGTAACAGCAACAACAACGAAACCAACAATATGTCAATTTGAAGACAGAACGCACATTTGCATTCTATCATTCCTGCTGCTGTTTTGCTTGTCGCATCACCACCACCCAGCTATTGTAACAAACAATCAAATGCATCACCGCCATCATCGATTGGCATTCCACTTGCAACATGTTGCTCATAAAAAATGCTCTTGCTACAATAAAAACACACACTCCTACTATAAACATGAATGCATTCAGAAATACAGTATTTCCTATCCCTTAACCCTTCCTTTGCACCATGTCTACATGTCCTCTGCTGACTTCAGAATGGAAATCAAAAAATGCATCTTTTATTGTCTTTTGATGCGGTTCTCTTATTATTGCCTTTGCTGTCGAAAATTTAAACTCCCGGTGGTGTGCGTGAAATGAGCATGACATAACATAGCGTCGCGTACATATGTAAATGGCAACGTGCCAACTTTATAGGCCTATCTGTGATGTGTCTCCTATAAATGTCAACTTTGCAAGTGAAAAGACGTGCATGTGTTAGAGGTGGTAGAAAAGATGCAAATCAGCAGGATATTTTGTGGAACGCATATACAGAATAAGAATGTATACTTTATGCATGGTATACAGACCGTGGAAATTCGGTTGGCATTTTACTTCCAGATCTTTAATTCAAAGCGAACAAAATACAACTTGAGCAAGAACTGAAGCCGCTCCACATTCTCAAACGACATCACTTCGCTCGATTTGCTATTAAAAAGTTCCAGGAAGATCCGACGTTTTCGAACCAAATTTTGTTCAGCAGTAAGGCTCATTCCTAACTCAATGAGTAAGTAATCAAGTAAAATTGCCACATTTGGGACGAAGAGCAGCATGAAGAGATTCAAGAGCTGCCATTTCCTTCAGAAAAAACAACAGTTTGGTATGGTTTGTGAGTCGGTGGAATCATTGGTGCATATTTCTTCGAAAATGATGCCGATGAGAAAGTAATAGTTAAAAGTATGGTAAAAAGTAAAAATAATTATTAAAACACATCTGAAAACACACAGTTAGATCGGGTACCACCTTTTTATAAGCATATTTTGACATTAATTCAAGGATATTTTGGAAGCCTTAAATGAATAAAACTGGATCTTTAAATTAAAATTATATTATTATAAATTAAAATTATCATTATTATAAAAAAAATGTTAGTAAGAATTTTCAAAATCCGCATCGTGGTGCAGCAATTCTCCGTTAGTTTAGACACTCTGCAATGCATTTTTAAGATTGAACTAAAGCATTATACATTAAAAATAGTGCACCCTGTATGGCAAGAAATTGTTGTTATTAAGAAGTCAATTCCCGCAAATAGTAAAAACATATATGTGAGTATATAAGTTTTGCATTACCAGCACAATTGTTTAGGTATCAAATTGCGGCAAGGTATTTGGGTCAAGCGGGTCGTGCTTTTTGTGCTTTGCTTTGAATAACAACAATGCAAAAATACCTGTTTCCGCCAGCAGCAATCAATATTGATATGTAAAGTATGCAGAAAATGGCTGGTTAGACGCAAAGTCTCCTACAAAATGTTTGGTTGCTTAGCAGTGAGGAACATTTTCGATGAAAAATGTAACTGTATAAAGAGAAATTATTACATATAAATGTTTCCAAAGCAATTTTATGTTAACAAAATGTATACAATATCAGTACGTAATGCAATTAATAGTTAAACTATAAATTATTTGCTGACAAATAAATATTATAACAGTCGTGGTAGCACAAGGAATTTTAATTTGCAAACAAACTTAGATATCTTTTACAAGCTTAACAAGATCTCATTGGTTCTTCTGAGTTTAAGCCCGTTTTGCTACCAATTAAGTGCATTTAATTGCCTGTATTTCTGAGCTCCAGATAATCGCCTGTGCTTTGCCTTCTTATGCCAGCTGACTTATAAGCAATTATACAAATCTGTTATTGTTTTTATTTGCACACACTTTATATATCATACGAAGATATATAGCAGTGCCGACCACATGCGATTTGAACTCTGATTGCAAACGAAGCTCGTTAAATTGCATTTTTTGCGCCGCAAAGACCGCAATTGATTTGCCATGCCACCCAGTTGGTGCTGCCCATTATTTGCTAGTGAGATTGCTTTGTTAGTCGCTGATTGTAACGGCTCAAAAGTATAGAACAGGTTGAACTTCCGCTTTGATGAATGAAGAATGTTTGGTCAGCAGAACTTTTTCAACATTTTTGAAATTTTTTTTATTGCAAGAAAAATTTGTTTTTTATTTAGGTAGGTGGTATCCAGCAGTGCTATAAAATGCCAATTGGTACAAAAAAGTTTTGTATGTACTATATATTCATTGTAATGGTGAGACGATTACGGCAACCTGCTGTACGAAAGGCATGTTTCAATGCTTTTTACGTTACGCTTTCAATTAAATGCGTTGCAAACAACTATATCTTCAATTCTAGTTATTTCAATAAGTCTTGAAGAACGGGTTTAAAAAAATATCAAAAAAACGGTACTTTTTGAGTGTATTTTTTTACTTTTATTAAATAGTGGGAAAATTGGGTTTCGAGGTTTTCGGTATCCCGCTGAAAGGCAAAGTCAAAATGTCTTTCTTCATCACTAGGATGAAAAACATCTCCCGGAATTTCGGGATTTCTTTTCAATGTAGCATCAAAATTCATTTTTTGCTAAAACATGAAAGTTTTTGATCATTTTTTTTCACTTTCTTAAACTTAATGCTAAGAAACATTTTCGGGATTTTTTTTTCTGTTTTCCTTCGTTAAATTCGAACCCGCTAGAGAAACTTTCCGTGAGATTAATGGTATTTTGGGGGATGGTACCCTAACACTTCGAACTGCGGAGGAATGCTTGCAACGATTCAGAGCGGGTGAAAACGACACCATGGATAAGCCAGCCGGCGGAAGACTTGCGACAACGAATACCGATCAAATCATGGAAAACAACGAGTTAGACCGGCATGTGGCATCTCATGACATCGCCCAGAATATGGAAGTTAGTCACAAACCATTTTAAACCATCTGCAGAAGGCTGGATACACAAAAAAGCTTGATATTTGTGTGCCGCATGATTTGACGCAAAAAAACCTTCTGGACCGAATCAACGCCTGCGATATGCTGCTGAAATGGAACGAACTCGACCCATTTTTGAAGCGTATGGTGACTGGCGACGAGAAATGGATCACATACGACAATATCCAGCGAAAACGGTCGTGGTCGATGGCTGGTAAATCGTCTCAAGCATTGGCCAAACCGGGATTGACGGCCAGGAAGGTTTTTCTGTGTGTTTGGTGAGATTGGAAGGGAATCATCCACTATAAGCTGCTCCCATATGGCCAGACGCTTAATTCTACCATCTATTGCGAACAACTGGACCGCTTGAAGCAGACGATCGACCAGAAGCGTCCAGAATTGGCCAACAAGAAAGGTGTAGTGTTCCACCAGGACAACGCCAGACCACACACTTCGTTGATGACTCGTCAGAAGCTACAGCAGTTCAGATAGGAGGCTTTATCGCATTCACCATATAGCCAGGACATAGCGCCAAGTGATTACCATCTGTTCCTGTCAATGGCGAACACCCTTGTTGATGTAAAGTTGAACTCAAAAAAAACTTGTGAAAAGTGGCTGTCCGAGTTCTTCGTAAATAAGGAGGGGGCTTCTACGAGGGGATTATTCTGAAGCTGCAGTCTAAATGGAAACAGATTAGCGAACAAAACGACGCATATTTGAACTTGATCCGATCACTGTAACACTTTTTATAGAGCATGGAATAAAGAGCAAAACAGCGAAAAGGAGATATTTGACAACCTAATACATTTTTTTTTCGTTTTTACAACCTAGTGATAATAACATAACGATTCTATTTTTAACTGAAAATTTCTAATTTTTTGGAATGTAAAGAGATAAAAATGCATTTTCCGGATTTTTCCCGAAAACTAGTAAGCGCTTGAAAAATTTTAATTTAAATTTGTTAATCTATAAGAATCTATTACGAAAAAGTTATTGAAATATCAGTTGTTTAAATATTCCACAACACTGTGCCTGTACATATAAAAGAATAAATAACTCCACTATATCGCAGTTATTTGAACACCATTGGAAAAATCCATAACAAACTTGTCTCTTTGTTTTGACAAATTATTTGAGACAGTTTTGTACAGCAACAACAAAGTGAGAATTAAATTTTTTCCAAGTACGGAACAAACAGGCAGTCGCGAATAGATGCAGTAGCGCTGTCAACTCAGTGGGTACGCTTAAAAATTAATTTTCTTGCGGCTGACACACTCGCGGTATAAGTATATTTTTTTTTTTTTCTCTAAAATTTATTGACATGAAAATATACCAAATTTAGTGGCAGCATTTCAAGTTATCTGCCCCAATTTGTGGCAGCCCACAAAAAACTCCAACAAAGCTGCATGTATATACTCGTACATATGTATGCCTTACATGTATATGGGAGCCTTATCGGGCGCCCGTTGTCTTTTCGTGGGAGTTTAGCGTTGATATCTCGTATCTCAATGAACTGGTCGGCTTTGTGAAGGCATTGAAAATAGGGTGGTCGCAGCCATAACGGACTCTATGTTGGTGAGGCGTTGAAAAGTGATATAAAGATACCTGGCAATTTGTTATGCACATTCATAAGGTATTTTATGGATATTTTTTATTTTTTTACAACCACTTCCTAATTGGCAACAAATCGTAAATTGATAATTAATTTTTTCCAACTAAATAAATCTGTTATAAATCACGCTTGTTGGAATTTTATTTAATTAGCTCAATTTTATTGCCCGCAAATACATACAGATCGCTCATGTGTGTATGTGAGTGTCTAAATTTCAAATTATCGTTTAAGATACTAAAATTTAGTTTTTTATGTTTGTACTGATTTATGTGTTTGTTAAGTTGCATGGAGACAGCTTTATGGAAAATTGCTTGACTCTTTGCTGCTGTTAATTTGTTGCGGTAATTATTTGATCCGCGGTGTAATTTGAAAATTGATATTACAAATTTAGGCGTATCGAATTCGCGATCATTAATTTGGCGCACGTATCAAATTCGAAACTAAATTTTATTTCAGTGATCAACAAATTATTTTGCTTGATAATAAAAAGTTAAATACAAAGGAGTTGTTTTTTATACTTTTTGAAAAATAACTTTTATTATGGGCCACAAAGTCGCGAAATCATCGAAATCTTGCTTCGTCGTCCATCCACGTCTATTAGTGACATTAAAAAAAAGTCAAAGAAACACTGCCTGAAAATTGCCGCTTTGACATCAGAGAGATGGCTGAGGTTCTCAAGCAATCTATCCATACTTACTCAAAATACTTTAATTAATGTTTTGTTTTAAAGACCTGAATCTTTTGCAAAAACGACACAGTAGAGGTCGCAAAAGAGATGCTTGACAAAGTAACTGACGACCTTACATTCATCAAATTTATGGTTACAAGCGAACAGACATGTTTTTATGAATATGGCGCCGAAACTATCCAACAATCAACCAAATGGGAGTCCGAAAATAATTCGAAACCGAAACCACCCAACTGCTCTGCAATACTAAAAGTCGTCTTCAGGAAAATAGCTAAAAATGTGTTTGCTGTTAAACACCAACACGATTTTCTATCTTAATCCAGCTTAATCTACCTTAATCTATCGTAATCCAGTTCTCAGAGATAATGGTAACATGTATTTGTATACTGAGTTGGTCTGCTAAGCTTTTTAAAACTCTCAAATCGTCTTCCAAGGCTCATTACCTATGGAAAGAGTTTAGAAAATGATTACTAGATCTCGTTTCCAATTGAGCTTCTCGCTCAAAATATCTCAAATCTAACCACAGTGAACCAATATTTACAATTTTGAAAGACGTTTGAGCGTTCATATGTTTCCAATCCTCATATCTTTATATGTCATTATTGCTTTCGGCAAGGTACTTAAGATATTCCTATAGAACCTAAAGCATTATGATGAGGCGCACCTTGCCTTGATTATAATGGGGCTAAAATATTTTTCATTGCAATTCATCATCTTTGTTCGCTGCGATACCACAGTCTCCACTTACACAACACGTATACAATTGATACTGAACGTAAGCACTCTTTAGATAATCTCGAACGCACGTTCTGTGGAATCTGAGCTAGTATTTTTGCCCTGTTATGGGAGTAAAAACTTTCTTTCTCTCTCTCTTTAAATAGTGCTAAAACGCTAGCTCTTCGAATTACGAAAGGATCTAGAATACTGAGTTAAATTCCTTTTAGCATAAGTCTTAGAAATAAATAAAATTAAACCAGAGCTTACACTCAAGCGTTATTCAAAATTTTCAGTTAAGTCATATTTGTCAATGAATTTATTTATTTATTTTATTTATTTATTTATTTTATTTACAACACTTTACACAGCAATAAATTACAGCATAAACTTTAAAATGACACTAGCTGCAAGGCTTTCTGTCAATGAATTAATTACTACTATCAATGTAACATTGATAAATGTCCAATTGACACAGCTAAAGCTATTCTAAGGCTAATTGTGCTTATAAAAACATTAAAGTATAAAAACAGCTAACTAAAGACCAATCATTTTGTGAAAAAGCTTAAATAAATTCTAGTAACTACAACACCGATAAATCTAATTTATGGCCATAAAAATAAACACTTAAGAACCTTAGCAACGTAAATATCACCTTCTATTGCTGCTGTAATATTAACTAAATTCATATGTATAGTATAGTTTTTAAATTAATACAAAAGAGTTGTTACCACATTGGCTTTCAATTAAAAACATGAAATTTAATAAGTGAATTTGTCTACGAAAATTGAGCTACAACTACAACATATTAAGAACCTGCAAGGAACAATGTTTAAATTTATGCGCGTTCGAAATTCCTCGAATATTTTATTTAGTTTTATTTAAATTAAGCACTAGGCAAAAAAATAGCAATGATTAAGTTAAAAAATATTTTTTTTTTATGTGATCAAACTTAAGGTGAAAATTCATTATTGGATTGCGAAAGTTTATATTAATCAGCAGACTCTTTTTCGTTAAATTAAAACAAAAATTTTAAATCGTTAAATTTAAATATAAATTGTGACAAAAAAGTATTCGGAAATATAACGCAAACTATTTGATTGTTCATCAATATTTATTTTGTTGCCTTCAAAGTATTCCCCACCATAAAACAATTATGCCAGCTTTTGAGCTTTTTCAGTCATCGAAGCACTTTTTATAAGCCATTTTTGGAATGGCCTTCAGCTCCTTCAGCGAATTTTGTTTTAGCTCTTTAATGGACTGAAAACGGGTACCATCTCAATGATTGTTCACTGGACAGGATAGAGATGTCCAGCTCTCTTGTTATCTCTGTAAAACTTCCCACGAGATTTTCAAGCACCATATTCCTTACTTTTTTAATATTTCCAGAAGGGGCATGTCTCACAGATTCTTTCTTCGATATTTTATCAAATGTAAAAATCGGGGTGCACCGACTAAAGCAGCTGCTGTACACGAACCGGTAAACAGATCGCGCTCATATTTGGCATAGTAGTTAAAGAAGTCCTGCCAACTTAGTATTTTTTTTTTTTTGTTTTAATATCATTTATCTGAGGAATTTCATTACAATTTCTTTGTGTGGTTTGATCTTTTATTTTCTTTTAAGCGAAGTTTTTTAAGCTTTGTTCTTTTTTCTAATACGCCATGTTGAGAGTATATTTTAATATAATAAATTTTATATGGTACTATGTGTTTCTGGTACAATAGTAAGAGCTCTTAATTGTATCTTTGGTAGCGGCAAATACTTCATGGCGAACTGATAAAGGTGGAATCTGTTAAAGATAGCATCAGGTATTTATAGCAATCGACATTTTTGAAACTGTTTTCAAGGCGTTTGTCGTCAAGCATATGTAGATATTCTGTACGCGTTGTTATTTTTAATTTTTTTAGTCCTCAATGTTTATGGTGTGACTAAAACGTACGCTAGACAAAATATTACTTCGTCCTCAACAGTAGAATGAGTAGTCGTAGAAATAAATCTACAAATAACTTTGCTTCGGCATCACAGAGGATCAGTTATCGCCTTCACTTAGGGTACGAACATCATCAGATTTCTTTATAATCTCGGAATTCTTAAAGGCTTATACATCTTACCCCTGTTTCTTTAATTACGATATAAAATTAATCAAAAAGTTGACCGTTGCCTTTCACATATTTAAGCAATTTGAATACATTATTACGATCTAGAATAAAAATATTGAAATAATTACATTATATTAAAACAAAAAATTAATTTATCATCTAATTTTTTTTATAATTTTAGTATATTTTAAGTCCATCTGTAAAAATATATATTAACCGAAAAGCACATTGCAATCATACAAACAAAAAAAGGCAACAACACTTTTGTACAAGTTTTGCTTTGCCTAAGCTCCGTAACGTTTGTTGCATGCCACACAATTAGTTGCTGCACGTTTTTGCCATTCACTGTAATAACTGAATAGCTGAAAAGTGCAATAGAAATCCAATTTTGACACATTAATGACACTCAATTGCCACCGTTATTATTTATGATTATTGCTGTGTAAATATTTTGGCAAATGAAAGGCTTTAACGTCACTTTTATTGCGACGAATTAAAAAATAAAATTGCTCACTGCACGAACGAAATCACTCAGTTGCTGCGACGTCATGACAAAAAGGGAATCACGACAAAAGATAAAAAATATTATGTGTGCAAATATTTCGGCATATTACAATCCAGTCCAGCACTTTATTGTTTATATTAAACTCTTTGTTGCAATAATGTACCGAAGACCTTGCTGAGTGTCTACGGCAAAGTCATACAATGATGAATTAAGAGATTTGTATTATAGTGTATTTTACAACTTTGTTGGCTGTTGCTTTGTTTGTTAATAAAAAAAATAATAGCAATAATAATAATATGAGGAATTTAGTTTTTACTCTCTATATCAAAGAGGCAATGCTCCAAATATAGCTTAATAGTGCTCACTTTAAGGTGAACTTCAAACCGAGCGACTGTCACTTGTCACCAGCGAACTGTAACCACTTGAGTAGATTAAATTCTCCGATTTTGTTCTCAACATCTCATTTGTGGTTATAATCAAGTAAAAGAGAACAAGAAGTATTCCTCAAAGTGCCTTACTTCAGCCTCTATTAATGAATTTCCGCAAGCCAAAACTTGTCACTAGGCCATTACAAAAGCTGTACGTTGCTTTTTACCGGCCGCGACTGCCATCACAACTGTGACTGACGCCAATGTCAGCGAAATCAGTTAAAACTGCATTTCGCACCAGTCAGTAGGCAATTCACAAAGTCAGAGTTTCAACCAGTGTGTATGAATGTTTGGTATATATAAACATTACAATTATCTTGTAAATCCTATTTGATGGAAGTACTGTCAAGGCAGCGCATCGTCTCACAACGCTGAAGGTAGTCAGTGAGAAAGATACAAGGAACTGCGTATTTGGCTTTGCTACAGATCAGTCGGTTGAGGTGCCTATGATCGAAAAGCTGATGGTTTTTCTATTATAAAAAAGGCCTTTTCATATCCAAGTTATATGACCTGCTTTCGTCGCATTCTCCTTTTTTAATCATGTCAGTTCTGATTGGATCGGTGACTTATAGTATTCTACTCGTAAAACCGTGTACAATCTTAAGAGAGGAGTTACGATTTCAAAGGAAAAAAATACATTTTTTAGCGAATTTATTTCTTAAGTATGGATGGAATAATTTTATTCGAACTTTTTTATATTATTGTGCACTCTCTTATTGACAATACACTTTCGGCACTCGAAGTGTACCCAATTAAAAAAGCCATAAATTCGGTTTGGAAAATTATTTTTATTTTTATTATTTATTTATTTCACTCGCGCTTAGTGAGACGGTGCTAAGGTTTGTTTGAAATGTTTGTTAGCCCACGGCTTCAAAGCAGCCTCTAGAACACTTTCACGATAATATGTCGCTTTTACTTTGACGCCAGGCTCGATGAAAACAATTGGAAAGCGCTTATCTGCGATGACAGCGGCCCAAACCATTATTTGTGACGGGTGCTGCCTTCTGGTGGCCAACCCATGACTTAGATTCTCGTATGAACGGTCGGTCAAATAAACCCTATCGTTTTGAGGGTTTAATAATTGCTCAATTGGAAAAATTTTTCGCCAGAAAACACAATGTTCGGAATTTTACCACTTTCGGCTAAGCAAAGCAACTGCTTCGCTCTCTCAGGTCTTACTTGTTGCTGCTTCGGTGTGAGATCATGGGCCTTTTGGAATTTGTAAGGCTTGACCTTGAGCTAATTTTTCAATATGCGTCGGAAGCTGCGGTCGGATATTTTCAGTTCTTTAGCCATTTGATTGGCACTTCGTCGTGGATTTCTTTTAAGTCGCTTCTTCACTTTCCAAACCATCTCACGTGACGTTGCGGTCTTTTGGTGACCACCTCCGTGGCGGTTTGCGATGCTACCATATCATTGTAACGAGTGATAGTGCGATAAAAAAAAACTTTATTCACATTAAGGTGTTTGAGCTCACAAACAATTGCTGGCTGTGATTTTCCAGCTAAATATAAAGCAATCACACTATTACGTTTAATCCCATCGCTGATCACCTTCTTTTGCTTTCAATTTTGGCAAAACGTTTTTGTGCACTTGTGAACAATACTCTGAACTGTCATTCAGTAAACTTATAAACAGCTGATTCCAGTGCGACAGCTGCGTGAACGGTGTGAAGTTGGTTACACTTCGAGTACTAGACCTTGTATAGGGAAATTTTTTCATGAAGAAATGTTGAAGCATGAGCCGATAATACAGCTTCCCTCGAAACGTCCTGGAAAAAAAGCACTTTTCGGTGTTCACCATAACTCGGCTGGAAATTATCCAAAAATAAGAAACCAAAAAAACAAATTGTGATATTATATTAAAATCTTCCCTCCAACGTTCTCTGGTAAAATTATAAAAAAAATTTACGCCCGTTTAAAGTGTAAACTGTTATTTTCCACAAAAAATTCCGCCATTTTATGGGTGGAAAATACCTTTAATATAAAAACAAACTAATTTTACTAAACGTTAGGGGGCGGAAATATACGATCGTCTATTCGAAGTTATTTTTATAATATTATTATTTTTTTTTAACTAAGCAAAGATTCTCATTGTAAAAATAGCAATAAATTCATATTTAGAAAGAAACGTTGTCTACATTACGGCGAATTTGAGCAAAGTTCCAAACCTTAAGAGGTAAAATAGTATACTAACTGTAAGAAAATGTATCTCTCTAAACAAACATTTCTTTATAAGGTCTTTTGAAGAAAAGCCACTCATTTTTGAAAATATTTTATTTGTTTATCTATGGAACAATGTGGTAAGCTACGGTTATTGTCTTTTAAAATATTTTAATACATACACAATATTTTTATCAAGCCTGTGTCAAACTAACGACCATAGTACGTAAACACCGATTTCCACATTAATATTAATCACTAAATCAAGCGCTTGACTTTTCGTAAATTATATGTTGTTTATATTAAAATGTTAACGCCTCAATAACACTTAAATTAACACCGCAAGCAAAATAGACAGGAAAATATTATAAAAGTTTAAAACTACATACTAAAACAGTAAGATAAAACAGCATAAACTTGGAGAGTTTAAAGCAGCAGAGCTACAATTATGTTAAAGCAAGCATAAGAAATTCTGCACAATCATCCGTGGGCAATAAGAACTCTATGTAGCAATCTCAGGCCTGCTTTGAGGAAGCAAAATCCAAGCTAAATGTAATAAATGCAGCATCAAATGAACGCATGACTCATGGTTGCTCATTACAAACATGAGTTCAATATCGCTATAAGTATATCCATATATAGTACATATACTTCTATACCTGGCATTCTACGTGAAGCGGACAGGATAGGCGACAGGCCAAGTAGCGCCTTGCAACTCACAAAACACTCCAGCTGACTTCGAGCGAAAAGCGAGAACTATAATTACTGACAAGCCGCAGCAGCGATGTAAATGGGCGTAGCTCAGCACAGACCAAGTCACATCAAGGAAATACTTATGGTCGAGAACTACCACTACTGCTGAGCTTAGCTAAGATTTATTTTTCATATTCTTTTTGCTCTTTTTGTATTTGCAGCACTAAGAGAGCTGTTTCCATGTTCATGTTCTTCACGTTGCAACAAGCATTCATAGTTTAAGCCATTAAGATTATGATTTCGTGTTGAGGCAGTCATGTTGCATTAGCTGGCTGCCACTGCCTACTGGCCACTGAGCTATTGCATGTTGCATGTTTCTTAGCGCGCGTAACGGTCCATCGAGTTGCTGCATTTCTAAGTAATTCGATAAGGCGCTTGAGGTAGTTACTGCGCATGTGCTTCGCTTGCACTTTTAGTTTATACTTAAATGAGTGCAAATGGGTATGTTATTGTGTATTAGTCTGTAGCATTTCATTTGCCACAATTAGGCGTTGAATGGTGCTTCCGTTGCTGTTGCTTCTAATAATCATAATACATATTTGCAATTTATTTTTTTTTTTAATTAATTAGCATCGTTTTTAATAGTATTTACTATAAAATATGTATATAGAAATCCTTACACTGCAACCTGAAATGGTTTCGAAAGTCTTCAGCTAAACATATTCAGTGTCAAACTGCTCTAAAATTCTTTAAACATATTACGAGATAAAGAAATAGTACTATCATCAAATAGAAGAAATTCATGAAGGCTTATGTTTATTTCAAAAATTTTTTGCCGAGATTTTCTGCTTAAATAATTATTATAAGTACGCGTTATTACAACATGCAGCTAAGCCTTTAAAAATTGTAATAATTTTTATTTTCCACAAAATTAAATAATAATAATTACCACGAATATGAATTACTTTTAAATCTCTACTTTTTCAACGAAGTTTGCTTTCTGTGGATCAAAGTCTTTTGCATAAAATTTCCTATTTTTTTTCCACGCGCAACATTTCCACAAACATTGCCTACATTTAGGATTATCTTAGTGAAGTCACAAACCAACATAACATGGGTCGAGAAAAATTAATAATTATTTACGAAAGGGTTCATGAAATTTGATCATATCAATATGAAGATGGTGGAAGATCTGTACTATCGTCACTCTACCGACGAAGAAGGAGTTGAAATTTTAGTTTCTGCAGAGAGAAAAGTTCGAAATACTGCAGATTTGAAACCTTGGAACACTTAAGATGTACTTTTTTTGATGACCTTTTTTTGACGGATATTTTTGTTCAGTATTGTTTGGCGTTTCATCATTGAAAGATCTACGCCTGAGCAATGTTAATAATGACGTAGACACAGGTGGCGTTAGCAAATCGTTCACTTTTATAAATAAATAAAATACTCGTTCTGTAAGGAATGTGTTTTGCGCGCTTCGCTCAACTTTTGGTCACCATAATCGGCCTACTAAACATACTATTCGCAACACTTTCACCCATCTTGAGATCCAGCAATTATCATTAGACAATATTCGATCGAATAGACAAAGTCTAGCATGCAGTGAAGAAAATATAGCAACCGTAGCTGAGAGTGTATACGAAGGCCGTGGAGAGTCCACTCGACGCCGTTCACAGCAACTCGAACTGACGCATGAAACGACTTGGCGCATTTTACGTCAATATCTTAAATTGAAAGCGTACAAAATACAGCTTGGGCAAGAACTGAAGCCGTTCGATTTTCCCAAGCGACATCGCTTCGCGCGATGGGTTCTTGAAAGATTCCAAGAAGATTCGACGTTTTAAATTTTGTTCAAAGATGGAGCCCATTTTATAGATCATAGATCGATGAAACGTTTTGAACTAACCAAACTTAAATCGGTCAATATAAATCCAAAATTGATCAAGCACAAGCAGATAACAAAGTATCGACTCGATCTCATTATGATGAAATTGAGCTAAGGATACTCTTCCTAGCAAGCAATCAAACTTGTAATACAACATATATATTAAGGAACTTGATTTTTTATACAAACACAGCAAAAAGGTGTAGCTTCAAAAATTTGGTTCGGAGTACCACGAAAATCTTTTCCCCTGATCAAATATTTGCTTCCGCTACCATTTAACGCTAGTTATGTGCTTGCAACGATTCTCGCCTATCAACTGTCAATATTGAAATTCGATACGAAATCTTAAGTAGCCACCAGACGCAGAAACGCACGCAGTAGTTCCTTGACCTCCAGTCAGCATTCTCTGAGCAGCACTAGTAGCTTCCAGCGTCATTCTGAAACTCGCTAATGCTATTAGTTATCTGCATATGCGCACATGGCATTCCTTGTGCAACCGCAACCTCGACGCTTCCGCAATGTCAACTCTCAGGGCGATAATTCACGCTGCACGCGCAAAGCCTTTCAACGCTGAGCTTCCATTCTGTGACGACAGAACGCGTGCATATTGCGGCCAGCAACCGCACGCCGGCGCTGTGATATGCCGTGCTTGTTCCACTCCAGACTCACATTCACCCGAGTGAACAAACATAAAATTCAAATGAGAGAAAGACAACAGCGGCCAAGAAAGCTTAAGATCCTAATGTGGCCAAGCATTTATATTATCAGTGGCTTGTGCAGCTGCAAAATATTTGAGTGTATGTGCCTGCGCGTTGTGCTAGCGATTGGCGTTGGTGCGCCTGCGCATAACCTGTATAATTTCATGTGCAACGCTTCTGCGTTTCAGCTTTTCATGCGGTCGTCTGACCGTATAATCCACTGGAATTTATTGGCGCACCACATTACTGACAACGTCAAGGTGCACAGCGATTTATTATACAGTTCTAAGTTTATTACCGGTTGCTGTGAGTCGACGCACGTGGCCGTGTGTGCACAAAATATGTTGCAACATAAGCATAAATATGAATATTTGCGCAGACATTTTTGCCATATCCATACATACATATGTATGGATAGAAGGTGCTCATATATATATATGTAGATACAAACTTGTGGTGCGAACTCTCTGAGTCGAGTTCAGGTCTGATTGCAGATACCCACCTCCCACTCCACCAGATTAAGACTTGGTCAAACAGGTGAGAAAAGCAGAAAATTTGTTCTCATTTACGATTACTAACTGCATATTTTGCTAATGGAATGGAAGATAAGGAGAAAGCATATTTGGACTCAGTCTAAATTCGGCAAAGCCTTTAGAGATATCTTAAGAGGCGAAAAATAGCTCTAAGAGAGAGTTGTAGCCATCATTTTCTTTAAAACGGCACAAAGGCCTGTCGATCCAACTTAGGAGAGCTTACTCGTAGATATGATAAAGTAATGAGAAATGCACAGCGACCTATGGTCTGTTGTGCCATCTTCTAAGTCACAACGACCCCTTTAGCCACAGCATATTGATAAATTCCAATATAATGAGGCGATTTTATCCCTATTTGGAAACATGGTTACAAGGGCTTTTATCCTGGGTCTTCAAACTGCTATTTAGTCAATCAGCGGGTGGTCGATAGCTTCAGACTCCCTACAGAACTGACAATTCCCATAAGAAACTAGGTCCATGTTATATAAGTGCTTCTTGAGCTTACAGTGGCCAGTGTAGAATGCGACACGTAGCCTAAATTTATACATAGGTAGGTTCGTTACATATTAAAATCTGCTTAGGTTGTAACTTGTTGTTAATATCCTTCCCTGCTCATCATTCTTACTTGCGGAGCAGCTGATTTATGAGGGCCCACCGCGATGAAGGGTTCAGATCCTACCATGTTAGTGGGTGCTGCGAGCTCATCAGCCAGTTCATTCCTCATCGGCAGTTTTAGTAGAAGAGAAGAGAAAAAAAATTATACACAAGGAAATACCTCATCCTCAGGACGCAAGTTTATCTTCGCTCATGAGTTTTTTCACTCTTTACATATCTTATATTAACATAATTTTAAAAATTTCTTGGTTTTAATAATGGTTTACAAATATTTAATGCGCTCGTTGTGTTTTGTAGAACTTCGACTTGGAAGAATCCCCATATATAGTATGTATTATATCTCTCCTCAGGAAGTTGAATTCCCAAGTACTTTTTAAGCTTTAGAATAGTTTAGTTTTTTTCCTTTAATTTTCTTTACTTTAATTATTTACAAAAACAAAATTATTCAAAAAAATTACAAAAATTGTTATAATTAACTCTCATCTTGCAATTCTTTCAAGAGAGTTGTCAAAGCATCCTTTACCGATGTAGATGGAGATCCTTCTTTAATATAACAGCGAATAGCATCGAGAAATATATTTAGCGGACTAGATTTAGGTCCAGAAAAATCAGGAAGAAAGAAGAATGGCTGAGGGAAGACAATTTATTATTAATTCAAAACTTCAGCAGATTATATATATAAATATTACTCACCTTAGCCTCTATAACTGCGCTAAAACAAAATAACACGCAGATAAATAACAAAAGATAGTGCACAAAATGTAACCTCATTTTTGTAGCTTAAACGCGTTTGAATGCTTTACACGGATTATTCTGAAACGCTACACTTTATATATGCAAAAGTAATAATTTTGCGTTGCGAAAACTAATTCTTTTTAATTGGAAATTCTTCTGAACAATTTTCAATGATAAATACTGAACTATTATCTATTTTATGATCGTTTAAGTATTTTACTTTATTTTATCTTTTAAATATATTAAATATTGGCATATCGGGTATAACTGGTGATCGAAAAGACTTTTAAACTTTTTTTGACAGAACTTTTGATTTGAGTCATGTCAAGTTGTCATGTCATTTTGTTTAATATTGTTTGGTATTTCATCATTGAAAGACTTAGATCAACGTTTACAAATCGTTCAACTTTGTTCGAAAAATTCACGTTCTGTAAAGAATGTGTTTCCTGCGCTTCGCTCAACTTATGGTCAACATACCGAGCGTACTATTCGCAACACCATTACCCACCTTGAGACATTATTGGATAAAATACGACCAAATAGACGACGTTTAGTACGCAGTGAAGAAAATGTTGCAGCCGGATCTGAAAGCGTACACGAGAACGTGGAGAGTCGATTACCGTTCACAACAACTCGGACTGACGTATGGAAACATCATTTTAAAGCGTAAAAAATACAGCTTGTGCAAAAAATTGAAAAATTTCTAAGAAGATCCGACGTTTTCGAGCCAAATTTTGTTCAACGATGAGAGTCATTTCTGGCTCAATGGGTAAGTACACAAGCAAAATTGCTTCATTTGGGACGAGGAGCTACTTTAAGAGATTCAGAGCTGCTTTTGGAATCATCGGTCCATAGTTCTTCAAAAATAATGCAAGTTAGATCGTAACCTTCAATGGCGGCCTTTATTGCCATTGCCATTTATAGCTTGAAATTGAAGCCCGTAATCTCGTTTCAACAAGACGACGTCACTTTCCACACATTACATCAATCATTTGACCTATTGAGAGATCACTTCCGCAGATAATTTCACGTTTCGGGCCGGTCGATTGTCTAGAAAGATCGTGTGATATCACACCGTTAGAGTTTTTCCTGTGGGGGATATGCAAAGTTTGAAGTATATGTGGACAATCCCGCTTCGGTTTAGGCCTTGGAGCAAAACATCAGGCGTGTCATTCGCCAGTTAGCAGTCGAAATGCTCAAACGAAACAACGAAATTGCACTCAAGGTATGAACCATCTGAGACGTAGCCGTGGCCAACTTTTGAAAGAGATAATCTTTAAAAAATAAATGATAAATCATATTCTTTCAAATGATAAGAAACATTCCGCATTAAATTTGAAGCTTCTGTGCTTTTTCTTACAAAAACTAGGGAATTTTGAAATTGATCACCCTTTATAAAACGTTCATTGGTTTCAGTCTGGTTACAGCAGTCTACATTTTAATTAGATAACTTAAGTAAATGTATCAAAAAATGCTTTCACCGTCGCAAAAGTTTGCCTGAAGAGCTTTCATCTATCTTAGAGAGCTTTCACTTATACCTTGAAAACCTTAAATGCCTAGCGTATATTTGAGACAATATTACTTTATGTATTGTTATAATAAAATGTTGCTCGGTTCATATTGAACTATCTCAAGAGTAGTCTAAGTCTTGACAAAAAGGAAAATATTTAAAAATGTAATAATTGAAATGGGCTTGGACCTCTATCAGTCTATCGGTTTCTTTCAGAAACTTTGATAATGCGGGTAAACACATTTTCTTAATACGAGCAGTGATGGAATACAATTGAATACAAATCGCTATTTGCATATACTATAATTGCAACCCTCATCGAGACCAACGGGTCTGCCAAGGCATATTTTGTTTTTAAATGTTATTTAAATATATTTAGAGTGTAGCAAACGACTTGTGCTTCCTAGAATTTTATTATCTATAGAATTCAGAAAAAAAATTGAAGGATATCGTATCGAAAAAGACGAAAAAAAGGATATTATAATATTACACCTTAGTCGAGACCAATGGTGCTTGGCACCTAGACATGGAAGCATTAATCGTGTTGAGGGCTAACATCAATAAAGTGATTGCTAAAAAATTTTTTCTCTAAACCCAGGTTTCATTTTTTTGATAAAATAATTTTATTTTTCCCACTCACCTTCTTGAAAAAATATTTTGCAAAAGAACAATAAAAAACAAATATATTAATACTTCGAATCCATTTTTTTCATTCTTATATTGAAAGTTATGTTAAGTATTCAAAATACTGACTTAGGAAATTCGCTTTATTTTTCCTTCTTTAATTCATCCAAGAGTTCTTGAATTAAATCCTTTACTGAAGGTGTTGTATGTTGTGGTCTTTCAAATCCAAAGCAAGGCTGAAAAGAGAAAGTTGTTACTCACACTTTCTATGATAAAAATTTGGAATATATTTACTTTAGGTTTTGCCACCACATTCAAGGCAAAAGTGCCAAGTAGCATGAAGATGAGACAAACGAAATATAACTTCATTTTTTAGATTCGATATTTTCAGGCTTTTACTTGATGTTGTAGTTACTGAAACCGTTTGAATAATATGAATTTTGCAATAACAAAAACATCGCTTTTAAGGCGTTAAAATAGTGAGTTTTATAATTTGTCTATATATTTTTGGTTATCACTTTCTTAATTGAAAAATAGTTGGTGGTAGTTTAAACAGTACTAAATCAACTAGTTTAATAAACCATGAGAAATATTATTTTATTTCATAGAAATTCTAAATTTAAATTTATTTTTGTAGCAAAAAATAGAAAAGCCAAAAATAAACTAAGTGAAAGCTCACGAAAAAGGAACTGGTCTTCGATTCAACTGAAAGCTCTCAATGGCGGGCAACATTTTTCAGAAAGCAAAAGTCTTGAAGCGAATGAAGACACAGATTTCCTAAAACCCTTTCTTCAAATTTAGATAATTCTCTTGCAAAATTTGCGATGGAATACAATTTGTCATTATCAAGTGCATCACATTTTGGCATCCCACGACAGCTACATCTAAATGTGCATACGCAGGTTACTTTGCTAGCCGCGCCTAATTAGCGGCAAGCACAAAGAGTTGTAAATCAAAGAGATGCTACCGCGCTGATTCACTCAAAACCACAAAATAATAAAAATATAAGCGAGTTCACAGCGGATGCATGGAGCAGCAAAAGCTGTACGTTGACATCAGGATGTAACATGGTAACACTTGTGGCTGATTGCTTTGCCCAGATAAGCCTACAAACAATTGCCCTTTGCGTACGTGCCGGTGCAGTTTTTTACTTTGAAATTAAAATGGCCAAATGAAGAAATAATCGGCTGACTCATCACATATTATAGCAACTAACTGAGTTATTATATTTTCGATGTTCTTTTCAGAAAACATTACCGTCCAGCACTCACTTCTTAAGTCAGTGCGTACTCTTAACTTAGCGCGACTTCAAAAACTCCTTCGAAATCATAACTTAATTTAGGTTGCTTAGCTTTTCAACTGGACAAGAAAATTGTCGCTGTAGCAGCGCGCATGCGTCTGTATATGGCTGAATATATGGGTTGGGTCGCATACGATAGCGCTGCCTGCATAAGTGTTTTGTTTTGGATTGCTATAAAAATAATCCAGCATGCTTTTGCCTTTTTTGGCCGCGGCGGAAAGTGTTAATTTCAGTTATGGTCATTTGGCTTGAGCTCTGCCAGCTTTTTATGGTACTAAAGCGACCAGCTTGCTGACAGACAGTGCTAAGGAAATTCTCCAGATTCTTAAATCCCAACAATTTCAAGAGAATGAGTTGAAAAATTGGCAATGCACCATTTTCGGTGTGTTCAGGTGTTGCTTAGGGAATTCATTCTTTTTTTTTTAATATACTCTGTTTCATACAAAGTTTCAGGCCGGCGATTAATGAATGCCAATTTAGGCGCTTTAAGTGTTTATTGTTGTTTTCTTTTGTTGTAGTGTATTAAATCAATTAATTAACGGAAAACAACATAATGATGGTGTGTAGACATAATGATGGTGTGTAGACTATCTCGTAAGTGTTTCTATATAAGTACCATAACTTTTACAATGCTGAAAGGTATTTTGAAACTGTAAAGTGTTCCAGTTTGATACATAATAGGTTTAAGAGCTATGGAAAAAAATAACTAGCAGCTGATTAGTAGTTCTGCTGCATATAAATTTTATATAAAACTAACTCTTGCCAACCGGTGCTACTTTGAACTGCGTTGGCAATTAAGAAGTAAAGTCGTCTCATGACGAGCAAATACCAAACTCTACAAGTCACTCATCATCCCCGACGATGACAACATCTGATGAGTCGATGTTACGAGCTTTTGAGAGAAAAGTTCTGCGAAAGATTTATGATCCTTTGCGCGCTGGCCACAGCGAACGTCGCTTTCGATGGAACGGTGAACTGTATGAGATATACGACATAGTTCATTGACATAGTTCAGCGAACTAAGAGACAGCGGCTATGCTAGCGAAGTCATGTCGAACGTATGCACTCCAGCTCTGAAAGTATTCGACGCAGTAGCCGCTGGGGGAATCAGAGGAAGACGAAGACCTCCACTCCTTTGGAAAGACCAGGTGGAGAAGGACCTGCCTTCGCTTAGAATCTCCAATTGGCGCCACCTTGTAAAAAGAAGAAATGACTGGCGCGCTGTTGTTAACTCGGCTATAATGGCGTGAACGGTATCTACACCAGTAAAGATGTAGAAGAAGTCATATAAAAATATACAAATTATTGCTTTTAATCTTGTTTTCACCTTTGTTTTTGCATCTTATTGCCAGCATACATTGTATTTTAGTAATAATCTTTTTTCATTAAATAACAACAACTTAAAACTGTTTAGAGAATTTGCAAATTAACAGCGCATGCCATAGAACCAAAGGCGCAGAGACAGTACTCTACGATTTAGTAGGCAAGTTATAAGCAATTGGTTTCAATTTGCAGTAAATTTTCGTAGCATATGTATAAACATACATAGTTAACAAAGTTGCCAGCACTTAACCGAAGTCATCGAATGAATTTCCACACGAAAGTAAACTGTTTTATTGTTTTTATACCCTGAACAGGAACCCAGCAAAACATCCAAAAGTAAACTTCGGAGACCCTAATGTATATGTGACCTGGTCTACGAAAAGGGGGGTTTGGTGTCAAAAAATCATTTTTTTTTTTTTTTGACACCTAAGCCCCCTTTTCGTAGACCAGGTCACATATATTAATGGAAATAATCAAGGTGAAGAGCTGAGACGATTTTGCCATGTCCGTCGGTCTATTCATCTGTTTATACGCAAAATAGTCACTCAGTTTTTAAGACATCGATGTGAAATTTTGCATACTTCTTTTCACCTCAAGAAGCTGAAACCGATGTTAACGGATCAGCATACGATACAGCTGTCATATAATATAAATGATAAAAATCAAGCTTTTGACGGACATTTTTTTATTTGATAAGACATGGCATTTTCACGAAATTAGGCACAAAAGATTGCGCTAGAATCGCTGAACATATTATTCAGAGAGGACCACTATAGCATATACGTAGGTGTCTTTCAAACTCACCGATAAAGATCCTTATCAAATAAGCTTTTTCCTTATTAAGTAACCTTATCTCGGCATGACGGTTGCTTATATACTACTGGGATCAAATTTAAAGGTAAATTTTTAATTTATACTTCGTGTGTTTTTCGAATTACTTTTTTTGTAAGTTGGTAGTACTGTTAGTGATATACTTCTTCTTCTTTACTGGCGTAGACACCGCTTACGCGATTATAGCCGAGTCAACAACAGCGCGCCAGTCGTTTCTTCTCTTCGCTACGTGGCGCCAATTGGATATTCCAAGCGAGGCCAGGTCCTTCTCTACTTGGTCCTTCCAACGGAGTGGAGGTCTTCCTCTTCCTCTGCTTCCCGCGGCGGGTACTGCGTCGAATACTTTCAGAGCTGGAGTGTTTTCATCCATCCGGACAACATGACCTAGCCAGCGTAGCCGCTGTCTTTTAATTCGCTGAACTATGTCAATGTCGTCGTATATCTCGTACAGCTCATCGTTCCATCGAATGCGATATTCGCCGTGGCCAACGCGCAAAGGACCGTAAATCTTTCGCAGAACCTTTCTCTCGAAAACTCGCAACGTCAACTCATCGGTTGTTGTCATCGTCCAAGCCTCTGCACCATATAGGAGGACGGGAATTATGAGAGACTTATAGAGTTTGGTTTTTGTTTGTCGAGAGAGGACTTTGCTTCTCAATTGCCTACTTAGTCCGAAGTAGCACCTGTTGGCAAGAGTTATCCTGCGTTGGATTTCTAGGCTGACATTGTTGGTGGTGTTTACGCTGGTTCCAAGATAGACGAAATTATCTACAACTTCAAAGTTATGACTGTCAACAGTGACGTGAGTGCCAAGTCGCGAGTGCGACGACTGTTTGTTTGATGACAGGAGATATTTCGTCTTGCCCTCGTTCACTGCCAGACCCATTTCTTTTGCTTCCTTGTCCAGTCTGGAGAAAGCAGAACTAACGGCGCGGGTGTTGAGGCCGATGATATCAATATCATCGGCATACGCCAGCAGTTGTACACTCTTATAAAAGATGGTACCTTCTCTGTTAAGTTCTGCAGCTCGAACTATTTTCTCCAGAAGCAGGTTGAAAAAGTCGCACGATAGGGAATCGCCTTGTCTGAAACCTCGTTTGGTATCGAACGGCTCGGAGAGGTCCTTCCCGATTCTGACGGAGCTTTTTGTGTTGCTCAACGTCAGTTTACACAGCCGTATTAGTTTTGCGGGGATACCAAATTCAGACATCGCGGCATAAAGGCAGCTCCTTTTCGTGCTGTCGAAAGCAGCTTTGAAATCGACGAAGAGGTGGTGTGTGTCGATTCTCCTTTCACGGGTCTTTTCCAAGATTTGGCGCATCGTGAATATCTGGTCGGTTGTTGATTTACCAGGTCTAAAGCCACACTGATAAGGTCCAATCAGTTTGTTGACGGTGGGCTTTAATCTTTCACACAATACGCTCGACAAAACCTTATATGCGATGTTGAGGAGGCTAATCCCACGGTAGTTGGCGCAGATTGTGGGGTCTCCTTTTTTGTGGATTGGGCATAGCACACTTAAATTCCAATCGTTGGGCATACTTTCGTCCGACCATATTTTGCAAAGAAGCTGATGCATGCACCTTATCAGCTCTTCGCCGCCGTGTTTGAATAGCTCGGCCGGCAATCCATCGGCCCCTGCCGCTTTGTTGTTTTTCAGGCGGGCAATTGCTATTCGAACTTCTTCATGGTCGGGCAATGGAACGTCTTGGGGTATCGGGTTCGCTTTCTCCTGGTGTTGTGCGTTCACTGCCATTCAGCAGGCTGGAGAAGTGTTCCCTCCATAATTTAAGTATGCTCTGGGCATCGGTAACTAGATCACCTTGGGGGGTTCTACAAGAGTATGCTCCGGTCTTGAAACCTTCTGTAAGCCGCCGCATCTTTTCGTAGAATTTTCGAGCATTACCCCTGTCGGCCAGCTTATCAAGCTCTTCGTACTCACGCATTTCGGCCTCTTTCTTTTTCTGTCTACAAATGCGTCTCGCTTCCCTCTTCAACTCTCGGTATCTATCCCATCCCGCACGTGTTGTGGTAGATCGTAACGTTGCGAGGTAGGCAGCCTGCACAGAGGCGGGTGCGAATTTTGGCTGCAACAATATAGTGGTCCGAGTCGGTGTTAGGACCTCGGAGCGCACGCACATCTAAAACACTGGAGACGTGTCTTCCGTCTATCACAACATGATCGATCTGGTTGGTGGTTTTTCGATCTGGAGACAGCCAGGTAGCTTGATGTATCTTCTTATGCTGGAATCTAGTACTACAGATAGCCATGTTTCGGGCCCCGGCGAAGTCGATCAGCCTCAGCCCATTTGGGGATGTTTCCGCGTGGAGGCTGAATTTACCGACCGTAGTGCCAAAGATACCTTCTTTGCCCACCCTGGCATTAAAGTCGCCAAGCACGATTTTGACATCGTGGCGGGGGCATCTCTCATAAGTGCGCTCCAAGCACTCATAAAAGGCATCTTTGGTCACATCGTCCTTCTCTTCCGTCGGGGCGTGGGCGCAAATCAGCGATATGTTGAAGAACCTCGCTTTGATGCGGATTGTGGCTAGACGTTCATTCTCCGGAGTGAATGATAGTACTCGGCGACGGAGTCTCTCTCCCACCACGAATCCAACACCAAACTTGCGCTCCTTTATATGGCCACTGTAGTAAATGTCACAAGGACCTACTCGTCTCTGTCCTTGTCCCGTCCATCGCATTTCTTGGACGGCGGTGATGCCAGCCTTTATCTTTACGAGGACATCTACCAGCTGGGCAGCGGCACCTTCCGAATTAAGGGACCGGACATTCCAGGTGCATGCCCTCAAATCATAGTCCTTATTTCGTTTGCCATGGTCGTCATCAAAAGGGGGGGCTCTCATCCGAGGCTGTTTTTTTTTCCTTTCATTGGGGGTGTTTTTTTACGTGGCGGGTCCCAAACCCAGCGCACAACCCTATGCAGGGGTGTTTCGCCTTCTCACTTTAGCTCGCCTTCAAACGGATGTTCTTAGGCTACCCAGAGGATACTTGGTCAAAGACCGGAAGTCGTGAGCTGCTTGAGTCATATGTAAAAGAATCGTTTCTGGCCACTCCCAAATGAATGGCGATCAGAGAACTTTCCTCACTTGCGTGAACTTCTACACATGACCCCATCATCCAAGTGATATACTATATATGCTAAATTTCCCGCCAAAATATTCATTCGTATTTTAGATACGCGTCGGTTTGTGAGGCTCTAAAAGCGAGTCCTTCGATTTTTGCTATGTCTGAATGAATTGAAGACAGAAGTACGATAATGCACCATCTCATACTACATTGATTATTCCAGACTTCGCCACATTTTCAACTAATATCGCAACCACCGCATTCGCCTGATTTACCTTCGTGTAACTTCTGGCTATTCACCAAATTCACATGACCACTCCGAGGGCAACGTTTTGACTCAATGAAGATATAAAAGCTGAATCGAAGAAGGTTCTGATGGCCATCTCTCCCAAATGCTATGATAACTACAAAATTCGTTGGCATAAGTGTATAAAAACGGGAGGAGTTTACTTTGAAGGCATAATTTATTTGAAGGAGATAAAATGGGCATAATTCACCTTTCAATTTGATCACAATAGTAAAACAACGTTGCCTGAAAATGTAGGAAAACTTTTTCTCTTAATTACTATAAAAAAAATTTGTTGTTAATGGTATATATTATAGCTTTACAGTTTGTTTTTCCATTTTCAGTTCATTTAAGCCTTTCATTTTGCATTTTACTTTTATGGCTTTCTCAGTTTACTACAAAATGTGGTACATTTGCGTTAAACCGCTGATAACAACTCAGTGTTAAGCATACAATTGAACACAATGACAGCAAAACCTGTGCAGTGTTTGCACTCCAAATATGCAATGTTATCGTTTGAACCGTTACTTTTTAGTGCAACGATAAAATGCGAAACAATAAAAAGTTTCTTAGAGAGAATTGTGTGAACTACAACAAATTCGCAAAAGCCGTACAAGCATACTTGCGGCCGTTCTTGTCCCCTGCTTCTCTGAAATGCAGCCAGTTTTCGCATACACATATCGTTGTATTTACGCTAACTGTTTATTACGAAAACAAAGATTCAAAAAAGAAGAGTAATTTGCCATTTTGGTTTGCTTGGCCAACTATTAAACTTAAGTACCGCCTTATGTTGAAACAGTTTTGCACTTAAGGGGCTATACCAGTGTTACACTTTAAAAAAAAAATTTTTTTTTTGCTTTTCCGATAGTGTATGTATCCTTGACCGCTCAGAGGATTAAACATATATAAGTGAAACTTTAAACGCGAAACGAAAATTATTCACAACTGCTGACATCATAACTCAACGAGCAATTGACCGATCAACATCAAATTAAAACTGGGCATAGTTGAATACATTTGCAACACTTTAATCTTTTTGATTGGTTGAAATTTGTCAATTTATCATTAAAAAAACAACCTTTTTTTTCGTAAAAAAAAAAACGAATTTCTTTTCAAAATTACGCCATCTTCTTAATTTTTGATATTTTTCAAAGATCGTAGTTCATTATATAGGAAATATATTTAAGTTTAATAAATATTTTGAATTTTTTTGTTTTAGCACTCATTCGACCGGAATCATGCCAGCAGTTCAGACACTCTTTTTTCGGCACTTCCGCAGGCAGCACATAACTCATTATTTTTCAATATTTTTGTAAAAAAAAAAATTAATATAGCTAAAAATATACTTTATTACGTCCATAGAACGTCAAAACATTCAATCTAGTATTTTCTTACAAAAAAAAATTCACGAAAATCGCCACACTGGTATAGCCCCTTAACGTTGAAAATTTTGTTTTAATTGCATTTCGCTTTGCTTTTGGTTAATTTTATAGCGAAGATGAAAATCTTAGAAAACTACATTTTTATTTAAAAGTGAAAATGTCAGCTATGCATATAAAATGAAGTCTAAATTGATAATAGGGATCAAAGGAGTCTAGTATACTGAAAACGATTTTTAGAGCATTTACAGGCGATGTTTGCTATCAGTTTAGTTTCTCCACGCCTTTAAACTTATGTTCTTAATTGATGGGTTTTTGGTGATTTATCTTTATGAAAAAGGTATTTTGTAAATTTCTTCTAAAAATTATAATGCATAGTTTATAGTTTATAAGACGATTCATTTTTCGGTAATAAGTCTTTGGTGAATACTTTCCACGCTTCTCGTAAGCGTTCATTCAGAGTTTCTTTCATTTGTATTCTCAAAATATATAAATACTTAAGGTTTTCTACCGCAGTATGCACAATTCTTTTATATACTCTCTACTGCCTCTAACATTTTTTAATACTACCATTTTTTTATAATACAAAATTCGCAAAAAATTTAAGCTGATGCCATTTCTGCATTCTACCTCCAAACGCTGACATCTGACAATAATTCTAGGAACTATTCAATTCAGCACTCCTTCATCTGACAAGAATTGCCTAACATTCTTATTCTTATTATCTCTGCGTACACCATTTCTTTCTCTCTTTCAGTTTATTCAGCACGGATTTTCATAAAACTGTCACTCTGGCCATAAAATTCATATAAATTCTCCGTCTCTTTATGAGGAGCCTTCAGTTGAAACGCATAAACGGCAATCAGCGTTGCAATAATGCAGACTGTACCCAGCACCTTTACTATTCTGGGTATACTCCAATGAGTATACATGTGTAAAGAGGTACCCGGTTATCGCTGTTTGGCAAATGGTAGGCATCAAGCAACCTATAAGCGAGCTCTTGTACCTGTAATTATCAGCAAGAACATAAATTTTATTGTAATTATGACAGGAGACTATGCTGAATTATATATTATAATCATCTGTTAGAATTAAGCAGAGGCTAGGGATGGAGTTGAGAGCATAAAAGAAATGTATATAATTATTAGAAACACTCATATAAATGCAGGGTGCTGATGATTATGCTTCCGGTTATATTCGAAATTAAGACTTCAAATAGACATAATTACAAAATAGTTTGGTTTAACAAACGCTAAATTTATAAATGGGCGCAAAACGTAGTAAGACTTTTTCAATTAAAATTTGCGCGAAAACCCATTCGTTGAAATGTTTTTTTTTTTACTAAATTAGTGTGACTCTCTATTGCATTTGTGCCACATGTCATATCAAATAATCATTAGTGTTTAGTGTACGCTTGGCTTTCTGAACAGCATATAATGAAATTATTCAACAAAGCCGAAAATGCCGAAACGCTCAAAATGTTAGGAATGGCAATCGGTCATAATTACTTAAGTGGTTTGATTGGTACAAATTATTCAAACAGGGTCCAGAACGTGTTGACGACGATCCACATCCAGTACGGAAATCAATATCAACTGTTGTACAACACGTCAATAAAATAAAGAAATTGGTGCTTGAGAATCGAGGATTAACAGTCAGAGATCTCATTGGCATGATTGACATGACAAATTATAATCAAAAATTTATTATTTTGCTAACAGTAGTATATTGCAGATAACATATACAGATTAGAAACAAGTTTGGAATATCTCCTAATGCAAATCAATTTAAAATGTGTTGATGAAAATCGAAAATTCTGTATAATTCTGTGTAGTATTAAGGGGGTATTCCACTCTAGAAATCAAATTTTGGACAGTTTTTTGAATTTTATTAAAAACAAAAAATCCAAAAATATTATTATCATCCATTTTTTACGATGTTTTTATTGATATCTTAAGAATACAGAAAAAAAATTTTACAAAAAAATATTAAAAATTAAAATAATTAGATAGGGGGAGTGACGGGTGTAAAAAAAATGGCGCATCCTGGTGACATTGATCCCGACTCTCCTGGTGGTATGAAAAAAAAAAAATGAAAAAAAGAAATTCTTAATCAGTAAGGATGCTGTTATAGTCCCTAAAGCAGGGAAAACGAAAAAAAATATTTTTGAAAAACGGCGACTGCCTGAAAATAAAAATCATTTTTTACGCTTTTTTTTTTTTGAAATTCCTGAACTTTTTTAAAACATTAAAAACAAAAATTGTGACACAATGCTGGTAGGAACGATAAAGGATTATATAAAGAAGATTCACACAAAATTTCAAATAAATCGGTTGTATAGAACTTGGGATAATGCCGGTACCGTGTGGGAAAAGGTAGTTTCGAGAAAAACGCGTTTAAAAAAGTGAGTCTACCTACCCACCGGGCTAGGTATTGAGTCACTAAAGTAACTGTAGCTCTTAAAATAATTTTAATTTTTAAAAATCCTTTGGAGGATATGTTCTACTTTAAATATATGAAAAAAAAATTATCAAAAATTTATCAAAATTCTAGAGTAGAATATCCCCTTAACAATCTCAGCTAAAAAATAACCAATTTAAATTGATAATACTTGTTAACAAAAATTTTCTAAGAAATTCTTGAATCACCAAATTAAACAGCTTTGATAAAACTTTGCTTTTTCCGAGAATAATTTGAAAATAAAATGGTTTTGTTCTGCCTTTACTGTATCTAAGAGCGTTCCACCTATATATTATTTTGACTGCACCGAAATATGAGGAAAATTAACAATATCGTCAGCAGTAACAGCACACGCCACACAACTTTAAGTTAGAAAAACATTAAAGGAAGAAGATTAGTTGGATAATCCACTTCGTGGCTCCAACTAAAACCCTTGTGGCTGTTCTTCTACGAATTTTTCTATGGTCATTAAATGGTCGAAGTTCCTCAACGAATTTAACAAACAAAATATATATAAGTAAATCTAACCAATGTAGATAGTATATTTAGTTATATACTCGTTTTAATATTGAAAAAGAAATCTTCGCCGTAATGAACAAAGTCTAATCAACAGAGCAAAGTCACTGCTTAAAAACAATCAAAGGAAAAAAGTTGTATATTGCAGCGAAGCTCAGATGATTCTTCTGAAAGACCTATTACGTAACCGAGTAATTATTTAACAGCGAAGTGCCTACTCATACTTCCGCATAGCCATTGCTGCAGCATTCAACTTCTACACCTCTAACTTCGCCACACACATCCCGCCACAGCCGATTTTACAACCGCGCAGGTGGCACGAAGAAATTCAACTTACTCAAGCGTGCGAAAAGTAATTCTTCGCGTATTCTATTCGCCATAATATTAGTTGCGGTTGATTCTTTTATATGGCTGTTGCTAATGCTGATTGCACAGTCGTTGTTGTGGTAATTTTTTTATAAGCGCTTTTATTGACGCACGCATCTGCCTCAAATGCATCAAAGTGAGCCGGCGTATGTGTGCTTGGGGTGTTCTTGGTCTGCAATTGATTGCTTTAGCACTTTATTATGCTTCAGGCGGCTTTTCATATAAATTTGCATTGAATTTCCATCATAAAAAATCATAAAAAAGCTGTGAAAATTCTTCAGCTCTCATGAAGACACTTCTATGTTTGTTTCTAGTGACGAGTATGTACATATCTAAAACAATTTCATACCTGAGTAACTTTTGCTAAAATTCCACGGCGGTGGTATTAAGTAGAAATTTTTAACAGCAGCATGGCTAATTGGCTCTAAGATTAGCTGCTGCAAAATTAATTAATTCTACAAGCATTACATTTTATTTTACTAAATTATTTAAAGGATGCTAGATATTTATCTTCTTTAGTTCCATTAAAAACAATTTTATGAATGCAATAGGTATGCTATAAATTATTTCCATATTAGAACAAAAAGTAGTTCAAAAGCAAACAGACTACATACAAATAAGGTAGAGACTAGCTGACTAGAGCTTCTTGCAATATACTTGTTGCCATAAATTAATATTTGACCCTTCTCATTCAGCAGGCCACAATATCATTAGGAAAGATATCTACTCAACTTCATTAAGTTATCAGATAATTAAATGTCATTGTCAGTATACATTTAGCCATAGACAAAGAAGTCCTAATACCTGAAGTTGGGGTCTTGAAAAGTTATAGTTCGACTCCGGTCATTTTTATACCAATTACCTAATTCACACCAACCTTTCGTAGCATCTTTTTGGTCAATGTTAATGTTTCTAATTCTTTTTGTTAGAGAATTAGCACGCTTATAGTAAGTAGGTGGGCGCGGTTATTAGCCGATTTCACTTTACTTCACACTCATCTTATTTGAAATATGCAATACCTAATAAATTATGTTATCTTCTATTTTATTTAAATTTGATTATCTGGGAACATTTTTTGCGACGCTTTGCTTTTCCAATAAATGATGATCCTTAAATGTTTCAGCCACATAATTGTAATTTATGTGCAAGACAAATTATGGAAGCGAAAATAATTAATGTGAAATCTCTAGCTGTACTTCTGCCTCGCCTTAATACGGAATAGTAACCACTGCAACGGAGAAGGCTCATATAGACATACATACCATCTGTATATACATTAAATGTTAAAGCGCAGCCATAAAGTGTTTTACCTGGGAGATAGTCTGCATTTTTGTTAATGATTGGACACACTTGCCAACCGCGACAGCTGCGCATGCCGACGGCATTTATCCCTACCAGAAAGGGCTTTCCATTGGGTTACCTCGCCTGCAGCTAGAAAACGTATATACATAGTTGTCCACCTGTGTATTTTTGTTTGCAAATATGTCTCCATTCATCCTGCCTTAGGCATCCGGAAATTAAATTTACGTCTGCAATAAAAAAAGCATGAGCGATTGGATTCTAATGTTGCTTTGAACGCAACACAATGGCAACACGAGCAGCAAGATGCCTTTGATAGCGCGCAAAGCGTTGCCAATTAACGAGTGTAATGTACAAAATTCGCTACCGCATTTTTACTAATTGCAGTCAGCTTATAGATTCACAGCGACGGAAAGATTAAAAAAGATAATTGATGTAAATCCAATGGAAAGAAAACTTCCAAGAGTAAGTAATAAATAAAGCAAATTTATAATGAGTGACCATTAATAGTGTTTCTAACCAAAGTTGTAAGAAGCTTAAGCTTAAACTTAAACCTAAACTTAAACTTAAACTTAAACTTAAACTTAAACTTAAACTTAAACTTAAACTTAAACTTAAACTTAAACTTAAACTTAAACTTAAACTTAAACTTAAACTTAAACTTAAACTTAAACTTAAACTTAAACTTAAACTTAAACTTAAACTTAAACTTAAACTTAAACTTAAACTTAAACTTAAACTTAAACTTAAACTTAAACTTAAACTTAAACTTAAACTTAAACTTAAACTTAAACTTAAACTTAAACTTAAACTTAAACTTAAACTTAAACTTAAACTTAAACTTAAACTTAAACTTAAACTTAAACTTAAACTTAAACTTAAACTTAAACTTAAACTTAAACTTAAACTTAAACTTAAACTTAAACTTAAACTTAAACTTAAACTTAAACTTAAACTTAAACTTAAACTTAAACTTAAACTTAAACTTAAACTTAAACTTAAACTTAAACTTAAACTTAAACTTAAACTTAAACTTAAACTTAAACTTAAACTTAAACTTAAACTTAAACTTAAACTTAAACTTAAACTTAAACTTAAACTTAAACTTAAACTTAAACTTAAACTTAAACTTAAACTTAAACTTAAACTTAAACTTAAACTTAAACTTAAACTTAAACTTAAACTTAAACTTAAACTTAAACTTAAACTTAAACTTAAACTTAAACTTAAACTTAAACTTAAACTTAAACTTAAACTTAAACTTAAACTTGAACTTAAACTTAAACTTAAACTTAAACTTAAACTTAAACTTAAACTTAAACTTAAACTTAAACTTAAACTGAGACTTGGATTACCTATGTTTCTAAATCTAAATCTTTTTTTCATTTTTTTTTAATTTTACTTAGTCTAACTGAAATACATAGGTATGTACATTATATTTACATTTTTCGCATGCCATTATATAATCAAGTGGCATATAAAGATTACTATTTGTATCTAAATTGATGTTCAAAAATCTATTAAGCCCACACCAAAATCAATTCTCTTCTTGCTTTGCTTGCCATTGAAACTGCCTCAAACACCAATTCGATCACTATAATTTTCGCAAAATCACCGTTTTGGCACATTAATTTAAATGGCAATGCTCATAAATGTTAAAAACTATCATTAGCAAACTAGCCGCAGCTTTCCAACTAAACGCGCCCACTTCCACATGCCAGTGAAGAAAGTATGCGAAAAATTGCAACTGCGCAAAAGCGTTCACCTCAAACCACACAAGCATACTCAATGTTAATATCACTTGAAAGTCAGTGCAAAAATGCTTGGCAGCGGCAAAGCAAAGAAAGGATCGGCACAACAAACACAGCGCTTACCAGAAGCCAGCGCCTTTTCACTTACTTGTGTTTATACGTGTGTGTATTTGTTCACTTAGGAGCAGCTGCTTTGCTCTTGGTCCAAGAAAGTCACTTTAATGGAAGAGAATGCTTCAATTGCTTTTTAATATCACAGGACGCCCACTTCAATTGCCCGCCACCGGCAATAAAGTCATATTGCGAGTATAATATTTCAAATAAACCTCTTATGACTTAGATCTTTTTTTATTTGTATTTAGTTGCTGACAATTCCACGGTTCAAGAGTTATTTGTCATGAACTTCAGTTTTTTTTTTGACAGATAACAATTTGTTAGCGAAATTTTTTATGTTGTTTGTGAAAAGTTCGTCGCGAGGGAGACTCCCTTTCTCTTTGCCTGTTTGTAATAAATAAAATTTTAAATATTTGCGGGAACCCGAAACAATATTTTTCCACGCTTTGTTTGGAAATTCCTGAATTTTTTTTAAACATTAAAAACAAAATAATAAAGGATTATGTTAAGAAGGTTCACAAAAGATTTCAAGTAAATCGGTTGTACAGAACTTGGGATAATGCCGGTACCGGGTGGAAAAAAGTAGTTTCGAGGAAAACACGTTTTAAGTTGTACGTTATACGATATTCGCTAAACCGGTCTAGTTGCCAGGTCACTAAAATGGCTATAACTTTGAAAATAATTTGAGTTTTGAAAAATACTTTTAGGGAGATTTTTTTGAATATCAAAACTATCAAATTATGAAAAAAAAAGAATTTTCAATTTTTTCAAATTTCCAGAGTAGAATACCCCCTTAAGGTCTTAAACAAAAATCTGAAAAATATTAAATCAATATGTATTTTCCTCTCGTATTTTGGAAAGTTATTTAATATCCTTTAGCGTCTTTTTCAATATATGTCATTCATTTGAAGTATAAGTAACAACAATTTCATTTCACTCATATAGCCCAAAGCTTGCCTCGTCTGGCTACCATTTTTTCCGGTCGATGCAAAATAATCTCAAAGGAAAACGGTTCACAACAGAGCAAATTATCAAAAATTAGCTTGATTCATACTTGGCCGCCAAGCCGACGCAGTTCCTTTGAGAAAGAATCCAGAAAAAGAGAGGGAAACTTGTACAACTTCGACTTCAACTTAGACTTAGACTTAGACTTAGACCTAGACTTAGACTTAGACCTAGACTTAGACTTAGAGTTAGATCACTACGTAGACTTAGACTTAGACTTAGATTTAGTTAGATCAAGACTTAGACTTTGACTTAGATCTAGACTTATACTTACACCTACTCCTAATGTTTCCAATAATTTACTATATATGAATATTTCATTCTTACACTTAAACATCGAATTAGGCTTAAACTTCAACCTAATAATTATATGTACACTATGTCTTCATCTTTTACTACCTTTTTTCATATTCATATTCTCATATAATTTTACTTACACATAAACTTATACTAAATATAGACGCCTATTTTTTTACTCAAAAAACTAATATTATTTAACCATTTATAGTGACTTTTCGACTTCGACCATAATTTCACGGTTTGAAATGGCCTTAGTAAGGTATTGTGAATATTATTTATAACGGGTGATTTTTTTGAGGTTAGGATTTTCATGCATTAGTATTTGACAGATCACGTGGGATTTCAGACATGGTGTCAAAGAGAAAGATGCTCAGTATGCTGTGACATTTCATCATGAATAGACTTGCTAACGAGCAACGCTTGCAAATCATTGAATTTTATTACCAAAATCAGTGTTCGGTTCGAAATGTGTTTCGCGCTTTACGTCCGATGAGCGATGAGGCTCATTTCTGGTTGAATGGCTACGTAAATAAGCAAAATTGCCGCATTTGGGGTGAAGAGCAACCAGAAGCCGTTCAAGAACTGCCCATGCATCCCGAAAAATGCACTGTTTGGTGTGGTTTGTACGCTGGTGGAATCATTGGACCGTATTTTTTCAAAGATGCTGTTGGACGCAACGTTACGGTGAATGGCGATCGCTATCGTTCGATGCTAACAAACTTTTTGTTGCCAAAAATGGAAGAACTGAACTTGGTTGACATGTGGTTTCAACAAGATGGCGCTACATGCCACACAGCTCGCGATTCTATGGCCATTTTGAGGGAAAACTTCGGACAACAATTCATCTCAAGAAATGGACCCGTAAGTTGGCCACCAAGATCATGCGATTTAACGCCTTTAGACTATTTTTTGTGGGGCTACGTCAAGTCTAAAGTCTACAGAAATAAGCCAGCAACTATTCCAGCTTTGGAAGACAACATTTCCGAAGAAATTCGGGCTATTCCGGCCGAAATGCTCGAAAAAGTTGCCCAAAATTGGACTTTCCGAATGGACCACCTAAGACGCAGCCGCGGTCAACATTTAAATGAAATTATCTTCAAAAAGTAAATGTCATGAACCAATCTAACGTTTCAAATAAAGAACCGATGAGATTTTGCAAATTTTATGCGTTTTTTTTAAAAAAAAAGTTATCAAGCTCTTAAAAAATCACCCTTTATTAAGTAGTAAAATTTAATCAGCAATCAAAATTTCTCTCTCATTAAGATGCAGATGATAAGCATAATTAATCATATTATATAAGTTTATTGCCGAAAAACAGCTGAAGGCAGTGAACAGTAAACTCAATTGCGATTTACCCAAGTTTTAAAATAAATTAAGTTATTAGAAAATTTATATTCTAGAGAAAAATTTTCTTAAAATAAATTAATACCAAAGTTTATGGAAAAAAATATTAAAGCATTACATAATTCCCTCAACTGGGTTAAGCTTATAGTTGCTTGAGCTCCATGTTACGTAAGTACATGTGTATATCTATAATATACATATATTATGTAAGTATAGCCAGCTTAATAGTTTAAATAAAAACGTGTTTATTGCGTGCCGCCAACAAACTGTGCTGGACCACCCACTTGGCTTAGCAGACCGGGAGTTGCCGCGATCCGCTGCTGATGTCTTTTTGCACGTCAACTTAGAGAAACGGTATATTGTATTTTCATTTTCTTTTACAGTGTTTTTTTTTTTGTTTTTTGTTGGTCCACCATAAGCTATTAAGGAAAATCGTGAGTGATGATGCGTGTGCGTTGGAGCAGTTGCTAGACTGGCTGATTTCGCTGTCGTTGCCCACCATGATAATAGCCAGGAAGTAATGCGGTAGACGCTGTCCGCCTGCATGCTGTCTGGTGATGTAATTGAAGACGAAAAAGATGAGAGATGGAAACGTCGACTGCTTTACAGAGGGGAATAACGCATATGCAATGAGTAATAATCTGTTGCCACAGGTGGCTGGCGCAATGAAAGTAAATACTCTTTTGCTGACTTTAATTGCAGTTTTACTTTTTGTAAGCAAGTTTTTTGCTATATAAATAAGTATTTCCTTGTATATTTGTTTATTATGGCGAGGTTGCGTTGCCTCTAACTCTACGCAGGTGAGAGTTTTCCAAAAACTAAATTTAAGAATGCCAAAATAATCTTATAAATTAGTTTGAAAACACTTTCAAATGATAAAAATATATAACTACACTTCAAAACTACAAAATAACAAGTATGTCTTTGGTTAAGAAGTTCTTTCCATTGGCAATCGTAAACAAGTAAACGTGGCATGTTATCTTTTAATAGATGTATTGAATTTACTCTACTTCCTCCTAAACAAAAAGAACAGTGTCCACCCATTTTGCACTAAATCAAAACTTCAAAATACAACAAATAACTAAACAAGTGAGGATATGCAAGCATTGCCGTAAATTATATTCGAAAACCACACATTTGCTTACATCTACGTGCAACATTCACACATACACTTAGCCAGCAAGTGTCTACAAAGCCACCGAAAAGGCATTTCACACTCCTCTACAACAACAATGATATTTATCTTGTCTACGTTGAGTAGCCAGAATGTCTTGTTTCTATGATTGATAGCATTTGTAACCGCAAAGGAAGCAACTACAAGCGGCCAAAGATAGCCAGAAGATATATAATTCTTTACACATACACCAAAAAAATTAAAAGCAAAACCCAAAAATACATAATAATTGGAAATAAAAAAGTGTCTGCTTGCAACAATGTTGCTTCCACCTGTAATAAACACATCGCGCCGCAGCCAAAGTCTGCCCCAAAGCAAATTCAACGTGAACCCCAGTCAAGTTCAACTCAATACTACTGTCGGGTGTGTTGGCTGTGCCGCCACTAGTCAAGTGCAAACGAACTCGAGGCGAGACACAACTCAAAGTCAATTTGACTACAATCCACCGCAACTGATTGCCTTTGAAGCGGCAAAGACGCCAGTGATCATTATTTATCTGCATATGTGTTTATTGTATGTGTGTGTGCATATAAATCATGCTGGCATTGCACAGGTATGTGTGTACTCGTTTTTTGTGCCGCGTAGAAAAGGTTTGTCAAAAGTATTTGTGGTGAAAATTACATTTCAAAGCAATGCAAAACACCACAGCATCTTCTATGTTTCTTTGCTATTGAGTTGTTGGCTGTGAATCGGAAATTGTTGTTGTCATAAAGATGAATGGATTACCTAAAGTACATATCAGCCGGCAATTCATAATGCAGTCTGTAATTCATTGCGCCTATTGACAGGCAATAATAAGCGCATGCGATTTTGCAGGAGAGCCAATGCTGGTGCGGTTGGGCAGTCTTTCAAGTTCGGCTTTAGTAAAGCTTTATTAATGCATAATAAGGCATTATATTTGCAGTGATGTAATAATAAAACACAATTTAGAAATATTACGGAAGTTGTTTTTATATCTTTCATACATAGAAAACAAGAAAAAACGTTAATATCGGCTGCACCGAAGCTAACATACTCTTTACATTGCATTTCTTTTAGTATATATGTGTTTAAGTAAATCAAAAGAAAGTGACCTGCAAAATTTCCTCAACTATTGTCTCTAAGGCAAGCATGTGATTCCGATCGTTCGGTTTGTATGGCAGCTATATAGTATATTATAGTGGTCCGATACGAGCAGCTTTTTGAAGAAAAAATAACGTTTGCAAAATTTCAAAACCATATCTTAAGGGGGTATTGTCTAGAAATCAAATTTTTTGCAGATTTTTGAATTTCATTTAAAAAAAAAAATATTTTTACTATCCATTTTTTGTGGTGTTTTTATTGATATATTAAGAATACAGAAAAAAAAATTTAAAAAAAAAAATATTAAAAATTAAAATAATTAGAGGGGGGAAAAGACAGGTGTAAAAAAAATGGTGCATCCTGGTGGCATTGCTCCTGACTCTCCTGGTGGTCTGAAAACAAAAAATCAAAAGAAATTCTTAATCAGTAAGAATGCTGTTATAGTCCCTAAATCAGGAAATACAAAATTTTAATTTTTTTTTTTAAAAATGGCGACTGCCTGAAAATAAAAATCATTTTTTACGTTTTTTTTTTTTGAAATTCCTGAATTTTTTTAAATATTAAAAACAAAAATTTTGACACAATGCTAGTAGGAACGATAAAGGATTATATAAGGAAGGTTCACACAAAATTTCAAGTAAATCGGTTGTATAGAACGCGAGATAATGCCAATACAGTGTGAAAAAAAGTAGTTTCGAGAAAAACGCGTTAAAAAAAGTGAGTCTACCTACCCACCGGGCTTGGTATTGAGTCACTAAAGTAACTGTATCTCTTAAAATAATTTTAATATTTAAAAATCCTTTGGAGGATATGTTCTTAAGGGTCTAAACTTTGAATATATGAAAAAAAGATAGAATTTTTCAAAATTCTAGGGCAGAATACCCCTTACTGAGGGACTAGTTCGTATATATACAGATGGATCGACTCAACTCAACATACTGATCATTTAAATATAATATATAAACAACGCTTACGCGGTTAAAGTCGATTCGCGCCAGTCGTTCTTCCTTCTCGCTGTTTGGCGCCAATTGGAGATTCCAAGTGTGGCTAGGTTATTTACAACTTCGAAATTATGATTGTCAACAGCGACGTTAGAGCCAAGGAAGTGCTAGGACTGCTTGTTTGATGACAGGAGATATTTATTTCGTCTTGCCCTCGTTCACTGCCAGGCCCATTTGTTTCGCTTCGTTACCAGTGTGGAGAAAACAGAACTGAAGGTGCGGATGTTAAAATCAATGATATCCAAATACCAAAGGCCAACGTCAGCAGCTGTACATTCTTATAAAAGATTGTACCTGCTCGATTAAGTTCTGCAGCTCGAGTTATTTTCTTCAACAGCAGATTGAAAAAGTCGCACAATAGGGAGCCGCCTAGTCGAATACCTCGTTTGGTTTCGAACGGCTCGAAGAGAACGGAGCTGTTGGAGCTGTTGCTTAACGTCATTTTACTCCGCCGTATTATTATTGTATGCTCCTTATCAGTTCTTCGCCACTGTGTTTGAATAACTCGGCCGGCAAACCATCGGCCCCCTCTGCTTTGTTGGGCTTTAAGGGAGTATTCTGGTCTAGAAATTAAAAAAAAAAATTGATTTTTTTTTTATATTTTCAAAGTTTGACTATTCAAAAATATGTGTGCAAGAGGATTTTTCAAAATTTAAATTATTTTCGGAGATGTAGGCATTTTTCTGACCCGGCGTCCATACTGGTTCGGCCGGAACGCGAAGCTTTAAACGAGTTTTTCTCAAAACTGACTTTTTCGGAACGATGCCCAAGATTTCTCAGGTTCTACTGGACCGATTTACTTGAAATTTTTATGGAGTCTTCTTTATAGGCTTGTCTATGGTTGGAACTAGGCCCATCCCAAAATTTTCAATTTTTTAGTTTTTAAAAAATTCGAAATAGTCAGAAAAAGTGATCCAAAAAAAACATTTTTTTTTAGGCAGTCGGCAATTTGTCAAAAAAAATGTTTCCCACTTTTCCGTAGTTCCGACCATTGCGACATTATTCTAGATTAATAATCTTTTTGTTTTGGTGTTATGGCATGGTCACGTGGAAATTTTTAGAGACCCCCCATTTCGTCAGCTCATAATTTTTGAAATTTTTTACCTTTTTTAGTTATTAATTTTTTTCTGTACTCTTCAAAAATTAATAAACAACTAATAAAAAAATGGATGGTAAAAATATTAATTGCCTTTTTTTTATGGCCCTTTAAAAATTACCTGAAGACTAGAATACCCCCTTAAACTGGTAATTGCTATTCGAAATTTTTCGTGGTCGAGCAATGAAACGTCTGCTCTATCGTCTTCGATCGGGTTCGCTTTCTCCTGGCACTATGCTTTCACTGCCATTCAGCAGGCTGGAGAAGTGTTCCCTCCATAATTTTAATATGCTTTGGGCATCGATCACTACATCACCTTTGGGGATTCTACAAGAGTTTGCTCCACTCTTGAAACCTTCTGTAAGCCGCCGCATCTTTTCGCAGAATTTTCGAGCACTACCCCTGTCGGCCAGCTTGTCAAGCTCTTCATACTCACGCATTTCGGCCTCTTTCTTTTTCTGTCTGCAAATGCGTTTCACTTCCCTTTTCAGCTCTCGGTATCTATCCCATTCCGCACGTGTTACGGTCGATTGTAACATTGCGAGGAAGGTAGGCAGTCTGCTTTCTCTCCGCTGGGACATGGCACTTTCAATATTACATACTTTTTATTTCGCCTTTGCATATTTAAAATATGTACACATAAGCAAAGCCAATAAAATTTTATTAAACCATACTACGTACCACAAACGTTTGTTGGAATCGAGTAATAAGACAGCAAGAGCTATCAACTTACAAATTTACTAACATCGAAAGATATAATTTTTTGTATTTGACGCCAGTAGCCAAAATGGCAACGCGGCAGCCACAAATTAGACATGTCTTTTGGCGAAAACATTAAGCAAAAAACAAAATATGTAGCAAAAATCCTTTTTTGGCGCGACTATGCGACTAGTGGGAGTAGTGCGCTCACGCTGATAAAGACGCCCGAAACGGCGGAACGCCAGCGGCAGGCAACGTTAATTTTTATATGCTACTTAGATATACAAAAGTAACACGTATATATACGGTATATATATATATATATATATATAAATATGTGTATGTAGCACTTTTGTATGTGGTGTCTATCAGCTCCTGCGCAACGGAGCAAACCTCCCGCAGACAAGCCGAGTCCACCCATAAATGCCTTTCAGATAAATTATTTCCAATTATATTGCAAACGGCGTTGCTCACCCGCTCGGACAGTTACACTTATATATTTTGGTATTTATGTGTGTGAGATATTTGGTTTTTATTTTTTATTCACTTAAAGTCACTTATATCTAATTCAGTGCGATTTGATTGCAAACTTTCGGTGGTGCTTTGGAAGTGTACTGACTTTCCGTGGCGATGAAATGATAACAAATTGCTCCATAATATCTGGAAAATCACTGACATTTACTAGTATTTTCGCTGAAAGTTTGTAACTAATTTCCTTGCTGTTGTTGTTGTTACTTGGTGGTGCACAAATTGCGGTGGTGCAAATGGCAAAAAAGCAATTGCGAGGGCGTGAATAACTGAAAGTCTTGTTGGACTGTGATAAAAGAAACATGTTGGACCGCGTTGTAAAGAGGAATTCCTGATTGGTCATTTTTGAAAAATTATTTCAAATAGTGGGCAAATATATTTTATGCGCTGGAAAGATTTATAACGATAATGAAAACAATTCGTTCTCAATTTAATTTAATAAATTTTGTTCGTTTATTATTATATAAAGAACGCTTGGGCACCTTCTACCACGTTTCGCTAAGATCGACTTTATCATATAAAGGACTGGTTTCATTTGTTGGGACTAGCATTGTAGAGTTCACTTGTAAAAGCTGTTTTAGATAAGAGACAATTAGCTCATACAAAAAGCTCCCTTTAAGGAGGAGAGAAGCCCGTTGAGCACAGAATATATTGGTGCCTTTCTTCCTTTTCCACATTAGTTCTTTTTATCCTGAACTGGAGAATATCCATTATCATCTTGCGTTCTAACGTTGGATCTATGTACATGCTGTGAAGTCGGCAAGCTCTGGTCGACAATCCCAACCTATGCGTGCGAGATTCTTTTGGCTCAGAGTATAACAAAAGAGGTCCTTTATGACAAATTTCCTGTAAACTCAAAACAGTTCGTCGATTTATGAGAGTCTGTATATCCATATCCAGAAATTTTGAGTATCATAAAGGATCCGCGCTCACAACCATTCAAGTGAAATTTCCTGTAAACTCAAAACGGTGCGTCGATTTATGAGACTCTGTATATCCATATCCAGAAATTTTGGGTATCATAAAGGATCCGCGCTCACAACCGTTCAAGTGGAATCCAGTATTACCTTTCGTGCTAGGATCATCCCTATGATCGAAATTTAACTGATCTAACTTTTTGTCCAGCATTTAGTAAGAATGCCTCAAAAATTTGTTTCAGAATTATAAAGTACGGGAACTTTCTCTGGTTGTAGAGAATATTTTAGAGTTTTCCTGCCTACTTCGGAGCTGTTTGCCGACAGAATAGTTCAACGAAGGCTCGGCTCTAACGTTTATGTGAAATTTGGAGTGCTCAAAACAAACCTACGATTTAATGAATTTTTAAATAAGATATTGGAGAGATCAGTACAAATGGCAAACTTGTCAGTATATTTTCCATTATCTAAGCAAAGGCCGTCTAACTTATTTTTGCTTCTCTAAAGTTACTCACAGCGAACTCCAAGTCTGTGTTTAATATCCCAAAACTATCCAACATAAACGTTTTTGATTAGATGAGGCATCAAACTGTGAAGCCTTGTCACAAACATCACTTGAGAGTCTCCAAATTGTTGATTAAAATGTCAGGATTTATCGATTCTGCATCAGGTGTGATAAGAGAATTATTATTATTATTTGCTTGCTTTATTTTTTCCTTAAATTTAAATAAATAACGCCTAACTTAATCTGAAAGAATATAAGGTAACCCTATTTCAATTAATTTAATCATAATCTGACATGACAAAACTTAACATCAAACCAAACATAACTTAGCCTGACTTAAGCGAACCCAACCTAACCTCACCTTATCTCCACAGCAGCAAAAAATCGCTACATACGAGCATAATAATATTATACTATTTGTTTTTCTCTCGTAAATCTCATTCATTATTTATTTATTTGCTTCAAATTAATTTTCAATCAACATAAAAAAGCGTAACGCCAAGCGACTTCAACAACTAGCTTGCTTGTCAATCAAATTAATCATTACAAACGTATAATTATCACATTCATTTTCAAATAACGTAACTCTATGTATTTAATTTATTTAGCCACCCATTTTTACCAGCATTAAGCTGTTCGTTAATCACTTCTTTTTTGTGCGAATTTGCCGATTGCGTTAGACGAGCGGACGCCAGTTGGCTTAAGCGCAGACTCATTTACTCAAGCACACCGTGACAGAGACAAAAAACCAGCTTGACAATGTTGTCGTTGTTGTTTTTTAATTTAAAACTCGATTTTCATTGCGGTTAATGCTGTTTGTTTTTCTTGAATTATTATAATTGTTTGCATTTTGTTATGAATTGGCTGGCTTTGCAATTATCTAAAGCTGTCACAGTGTTTATGTCATTGGCGGCACAGGTGTTTTTGCGGTGTTGCATTAATTCGAGAATAAAATGTAGTTTATGTTTGAAAAATAATTTTGTACAAATATGGTATTGGTATAGTATTTCCAGTTAGCTTAGGAGAATGCCAATCTTATTTAATTTATTAACTAATTAAAAAAATGTTGAGGTTTCAACTTAAAGTTTTGGTCAGGTTTACACAAAAATGTGTATGTTTCTGTTGCTACTGATTTTTGACTTGATTGAACTTTCAATATGAATTTTCAATACGAATAGTCAACATAATCAAAATATAAAATCCAATTTCATTGCATTTAAAAAATCAACCAAAAAGTTTAAGCAATTATTTCGCTACAAGAATTGTGTGGACTACGCGCACCAACTCGAATTCACGTTACCCACTCGGCCTGCGCAACTGCCGACACTAAAACTTTATGCGCAACCATCAGCCGCTATTCAGTCGGCGTAGCACAGAGATAATTGCAATTTACAAGCAATCGGCGGAACGATAGGCAGTCATAAGATTCGCTCTAAATTTCAATAGCAAAACCTAAATTATGACCTAAGGCCGTACACAACCACCAATGCTCACTTATATATAATAATAATAGCACAACAACAACAAAAACAGATCAAAGTGAAATCTGCAAATTTCATATTCGCTACATATAAACAGGCGTTGGAATTAAAGAAAAGCGAGGCAACGACTATTGTAAGTTGCAGACTGCGCACATTTGTGCAGCACCGGCGATTTGTTACAGCCATAACCAAATGAAATTTCAACTAAATAAAATCGGCAATAGAAAGTAATTTGCATATCGATAATATCGTAAATTACAACAGCAACAACGCTGTAACTGCTGCTTGGCACTTTGGCCGCAACACGGTTATTGCGGTAGACGCGTGGCACACAGCTTGTGGCAATGATTTGACTGGTGGGGGTGTTAATCAATAGCAATAACAATTGTTCGTTGGCATTTTGGCACAATTTTTCTTTTTAGCTACTCTTTTTGTAAAACTTTTAATAATTTCTACATTTAACTGAAACGAGTTCGTTGCTAAAGTCTTTCGTATACGAAAAGTTTTTTTAAAGGCAATATTTTAGTAAGTAAAACCGTTTTTAGCATATTTAGTTGTATGTAAGCGCTAAATATTATAAAAATAGTAAATATTTAATAAATTTATATTACATTATTCCCGCCAAATGGCAAATGTATTAGTGCAAAAATCACCTGCACCGCTAAAACTTCCAAACGGTATCACCGCCCACTCTCCGCGGACCTTTTAAAATTTTTAATCATAAATCAAGCTTTACTGCTTGTACTGCTTTTTTAAAGGAACCCTTTTTATTGACTCAGAATAGCTCATTTATGTGACGTCAGTTAGCAAATACTTGCACGCATGGCTTCTCTAATGCCATTTTTGGGCAACATGCAGAGCTTGAGGTCGTCAAATTAAGTATTTATAATTACCATACCGCTTTTTATAGGCTTGAAATATTTTGCTACATAGTATCATAGTTTTGTTCACCTAACGGTTGTATGTATCACCTATTCGAGGTAGATATAGGGACATATACATATGTATGAAAGACGAACAACAAATATTTTATGGCATTTCATTCATCCAAATATATCCATTTGTAACAGAAACACTTTAAAGAAAGCTACCGAGTACCTCTGAGCCAAACTACGAGTACATCCATATTACTACCCAGCAATCGAATGCATCTGCGCAAATCCACTCAATACTTTTCTTCATGAATTTGCACTCATTTTATACAAACAAACTATGACCTCAAAGTTCAGCTACAAAGAAATGTATTATATAAGCAAAAGAAATTGCAAACACACATACACAATATACCAATTGCTTGTTACCAACCGCTTGTATACTTTTTGCATCTCGCAGCAACTGCCGTCAGCAGAAACCACAAGCGCGAGGTTAAAGAACCGCACAGCTAAGGTAACTGCGTGAAATTCCTGGAATGCTTGCGGATTGAAATAAGAACCAACTCAACAACACAACAAAAAACAGTTTTATATTCTAATTAAGCAAGAAAAAGGCATTCATGCTAATACAAGTATGAGCAGAAATCCACTAACCACGACGCTGACACTGCTGGAGCCACAAATGTGCACGTGCAGCAAGTTAAAGAAATTCGAATTATTTAGGCGATACCATGAAAGCTGCAACAGCAACAATTGCAAATAGTTGCCTGCGAACCATTAGCGCCAATGCACTTAAACGATAATTAATTAGAGAAATTGGGTTCAGCGCAAGCAAACTGCAGAAAAAAGGAAAAATAGCGAAAGGTATTCTAGAGATCACTTACAGAAGTCAACAACGATATTGTATTGAAACCAAGCGAGCGCCAAGGTACTTAAGCTGAAGGCAAATTGTGCCACGTTTGCATTGTGAGCATAAGAACATAGTTGAGTAGGCAAATTTATTATGCAATTCACCAAATTGGCAAATTAAGTGCCACTTTCTATCATTAATTGATTGTCGTAACGCAAATAAGTTCCACCTTTCTCCAAAACGTTGTGGAAAAAGGCTAACATTCTCAGTTGATATTTGTTTTGCCTTGTATATAATATTCAACAAAAGGCTACAAACTAGCGCACAAGATATAGTATAATTTCCCTTATTATATTAGATTTAGGCATATTTTGCGATTGGGTAACAAGACAACCAACATTAAAATGTAGCTTTCATTTGCTGTCAACTCTGAAGCTGACTACTCAAAATTTGATATTATACTCAATCGTAAAGAGAAATATTCCCTGGGGAAATGCTTCTAACTAAACTGTTATAAAGCGAACATCTGGATTAGAACTTAGGATTTAATTTTATTTAAAAGTTCTGCTGGTTTTTCGGAATCGTCTAATATCTTCACGATATGACACAGATGACTTTCCATTATATTGAAACAACAGCAATTCCAATAGGCTGTTCAAAATTGAGATACAGATCTTCCTCAAATATATTTGTTTCTTATTAAGTAATCTTATTAAATTTGAAGGTTGTTTAAATCAACCAACCTTTTCTCGTTTCGAAAATGAATTGCTCTCAGCACAATTAAGACTCAAACTGAAATTATCGGACGACAGTTCAAGTAAGTTCATGTTACAGCCTCTAATTCAAGGCATAAATGAGGATACACCTCATGGAAGAAAGATTTTATTTCAGAAACAGTTCATAAGATAATGCAATGAGCTGCACAAATAACATCAACTTAGTTCCTAGAAAGAGCCTGTATCCATTTATTATCTTTTAAGCATCTAACTGGATTAAAAATTTAGATCTCACAAAAAGTGGCCAGATGATGGAATTAGAAGGAATGTTAGGCCTCCACACCGTTAAACAGGCCAAGTTGAGAAGGAGAATTTGTGATGATTACAAAAACAAATATACTATATTGTTTAGTCATAGCGTGAGTCAGCAAAATACTAAATACAAAATTTTCTATCCTTTTATATAGTAACTTATCTATACTATAATAAGCTTGGACTAACTTGGACTTTACTTATACAACACCTAATAGACAGGTGTTTGAAAGGGTCTAGTAGGCAACACCTAAGGAAGCATTAACTATCAGCTTCATTGTTTCCATATTCATAAAGATACACAAAAAAGTTTAATAAATCCGAGGTTTCAACACATGCAAATACATACGAGTACACAAACACAACTGACTCTGTGAGTATGTGCTCCAAAGGCAAGCTATTGTGGCTTTTCAGATTTCAAGTGAATACTTTGTTTGTACATTTATTGCTTTCAAATGTAATTGCGTGTCTATCAGCAACAACACGCAACCTGATACCAGGTATTATGTAGCACTAACCACCACCTCCACAATAACCATACATACCGCCTTAACTAGCTCCACCGACACAACAATCGGCCAACTGGTTGCTGCTGCTGTCAAGTCCATATCTGTGCGAAATGCAAAACGAGTGCACCAATTCACCGTAACCCCGCTTCTGCGCTTCTCACACCGCAAGAACTTATTTATGTTGGTGCTCAACATGAGAATTGCATTTTGCTACAGAAAAGCTAGCCAACGCAACCTACGCAATCGGCTGGGTGCTGCATTGCATGTTGCATGTTATGGGCGTTAGAGTTGCACACACACTCTTGCACACTTCGGCCAGCGTACTGGTGTGGGCTGACTTCAGAGAATTAATGTGATTTCCAAGCTCATACATATTTAACCACTTAAATGCAGGTTAAATGTTTCTCTAATGAGTGCCGTTAATCAATATAGAATGAAATTAATTCGAAATCCTACAGTAAGTGATCGCAAATTGTATAATATATATTTGTATACAAATATATATGTACGTGGAGATATGGTAAAATGTAGTATGTAACTATAGTAACAGTGCTCAGAATCTATTGTAGTAAACGTTTAAAATGTTTACATTTAAAAAAGTTACGTTAGGTTAGATTACACTGCCTAGCTGTCACACCATGCATAAACCAACCAAATCTTTGTACCATAATGCCAAATGAAAGTTTATTAATGTGAACTGAAGTTTACGTCGTGCAGGACTTAAACGTTTTCGGTGAAGTTTAATTGAGATTTAATAACTAATTTTGATACTTCAGTCAGTTGAACTGCGGAACTCCTAGATATCTAAACCGACCAGATATAACCGGAGAAGGTGGGCCAACATATCTCTCATGCCACCTTTCCAGCATTTTACCCAAGAATCATCTTAAGTTTTCGACCCCGTGTGAGTAGAAAGTTTGCATATGAACTTGCCGATACTTCAGCCGCATTTCCGATTTTGTTGAAAATTATACGGAGAAAAACGGATTTTCTTTTTCATGAGTTATTTGTAAGTAGTTTATTTTTAGAAGTGAAAATTTACTAGAATTTATAGCTATCAAATCGATTAGTTTTCATTGGTAGGGTTTTTTACGTGGCGGGTCCTAAACCCAGCGCAAAACCCTGCGGACGGGATGTTTCGGCTTCTCATTTTAGCTCGTCTTCAAACGTATGCTTTCTGGCTACCCAGAGAATATTTGGTCAAAGGCCGGAAGTGGTGAACTGCTTGAGCCATATGTAAAATAATCGTTCCTGGCCACTCCCAAGTGAAACATTCCTTGTCTGGACTTCTGCACATGACATCCATCCAAAAGAGCGCAAGTTCAGCGTGGGATTCGTGGTGGGAGAAAGACTCCGTCGCTAAGTACTGTCATTCATTCCGGTGGATGAACATCTAGTTACAATCCACATCTAAGCGAGGTTCTTCGACAAATCGCAAATTTGCGCCCACGCCCAGACGGAAGAGAAGGACAATGTGACTAAAGATGCCTTCTATGAGCGCTTGGAGCACACCTATGAGAGCTGTCCCGCAACGATCTCAAAATCGTTCTTAGCGACTTTAAATCCAGAATGGCCAAGGAAGATATCTTTGGCACAAGACTCGGTAAATTCAGCCTCCACGTGGAAACATAACTAAATGGGTTGAGGCTGATCGACTTCTGACGGGCCCGAAATATGGCTATCTGTAATACCAAATTCCAGCCTAGAAAAATTCATCAAGATACCTTGCTGTCTCCGAATCAAAAAACCACTAACCAGATCGATCATGTTGTGATAGACGGAAGTCACGAAACTTGCGTTTTTTGCTGCACAGAGTCGGTTTCGAATCTTGGCTGCTACGAGATAGTGCTCCGATTTACGTACGTACTTCTAAAACACTCAAGACGTGTCTTTCATATAACGGGTGATCCAAATTATGGTCAACATAATCGGCCTACTCAGCGTACTATTCGCAATACCATCACCCATCTTGAGACCCAGCATTCAGTATTGGAAAATATTCGACTACGTCCAGCGCGCATTGAAAAAAATACAGCAGCCGAAGCCAAGAGAGAGCGGATACGGCACCTTTCGCAGCAACTCGGACTAACATATGGAATGTCTTGGCGCATTTTACTTCGAGATCTTAAATTGAAAAATAACGAGGCCCATTTCGGGCTCAATGGGTGTGTAAACAAGCAAAATTGCCACATTTGAGACGAAGAGCAACCTCAGGAGATTGAATAGCTGGCCTTTAATTCAGAAAAAAATGTAGGTTTGATTTGGTTTGTGATCCGGTGGAATCATCAGTTCATATTTTTTCAAAAAAGATGACAGTGATCTCGACGGGTTTCAACAAGATGGCTCCACTTCCCACACACCGCATCATTCAATGAATCAATTGAGAGAACACTTTGGTAAGAAGACGATTTTGCGTTTGGGGTCGAACAATTGGCTATCAAGATTGTGTAATTTCACACCGTTAGATTTTTTCTTGTGGGGGATATATAAAATCTAAGATCTATGCAGACCATCCCCTTTCGATTCAGGCCTTGGAGCAAAATATTACGTATTTCATTCGTCAATTACCGATCTAAATGCTGGAACGAGTCAACGAAATTGATACTAGATATAGTCGTGGCCAACATTTGAAAGAGATCATCTTAAAAAAATAAATGCCAAAGAATGTTTTTCGAATAATGATAAGTATTCCCCATAAAATTTAAAGTTTCTGTGCTTTTTCTTTAAAAAAGTAGGGAGCCTCAAAATGGATCACCGTTTATGTTTCTTCTAAATATAAATTTAAGAGTTGATGAACTAGTCCCTTATTCTCATGTCTTTTAGTGAGAAGCTTTTATATAAATATATATATATATATATATATATATATATATTTTGCTGCAGTATGAAGCACGATATTTTGACAGCTTAAGGCTAGACGTAACTCACTTCTGTCTTTAATTTTCTTTTTTCTCATTCAATTGTTTTGGCGCGTCGACGACAATGCTGTTGAGCATCACTTAACTGTTTTTGCTGACTTCACGGTTGTTTGCTTAGTTGTTGTTATTGTTTTTTTTTAGTTTTTGTAAACAAAAATGCCGTAGCTTGACACTTTCGGCTCATTTGCGCAAGCCAAAGGAAACACACAAATCAAAGGTGCTGCAACATGCACGTGCAACATGCGGCACGAAAAACTGAAAAATTCAAAAATTTTAACTTTTAAGAAAATTTGATTGCTTGATTGATGATTGCCATAAAATGAGGTTGCACGAAACGCAAACAAGCCGCTTGCATGTGTGAGCTTCACACCAGCCGTTGTGGCAGTGGTTGCAGAGAATGTGTGGAACAGTTAGAGCTAACAGAAAACACAACACTTTGCAATCACCCATCAACGTCAAGTGGCGGCTCCAACTACTACACTACAATTGCAACAGTTGCTGCAGCACTACCGTTTACAGTTGCACCGGTGCCGTGCAGCAGCAGCACTCGCTTGTTGGCAAGTTGGTCAGCCGCTTGATTTGTTGGTACAACGGCGGTCGTTTTGGCAATCACACCAATTCGGTTGACAGGCGAACTTCATGCATTTGATTTTATTGTTTTCTTTTACTTACCTTATTCAGTAGTAAATATATAGGGTGGTCCTAAATTAAAAATTTTATTAAATCAAAATTAAATTTAGCCTTAAAGCAAGCATAGTAGCTCTGCATTTGAATCGCTCTTAAAACTAAGCAATGGGTGGAGTATCTCCCACTTTTAGATCAAGTCTCATATATTTGAAATCAGTAGATCAATTTGTACCAAACTTGCTACAAAACATCCTTTCGATATCCTTCCATTATGCTTTAAATATAAGCACTTTAACTGAAATTAACCCTTTCAAGACCCAAGATACCGAATATGAAGGCCTTAAAGCTCCTTGTTAAAAAAAGAATAAACCGAAAATACCTTAACCTAAAAATATAGTTGTTTTTCCACAATCTTTGAATATCTTCGAAATTATAATAACTCATAAAAAATACACAAATTGGCTTCAGAATACAGTAATCCATCCATCTAAGGATGTTCATTAATTACTGAAATTATTGAGACGTCGTAACTTCGGTACTCCGTTACCTTTCGAAAAGCTATAAAATCGATAATCTTTCTTTAACCATATTTTTTTTGGATCACCCTTATATATGGATGTAATGCTTTTATTTGTTATTATTTGTGTATTTATCAGCCATTACTAAGTTTACCGTTGCTCTCATGCACGTTCGCTGCCCAGAGTTGCACGCAGCAGTTTTGCCTTTCACAATGACTATTGATTTGTTTCTACTATCAATGACAATTCAACTGCGTTCATTCATTTTTCCCCTCAAAAATTTGCGGTTTTACTTCAGTCACCTTAAATGTTTATTGTTTTTCAAACATTTTCTTATTGAATTTATGGCAAATGTCATGTCGTTGACACGATGACGCCGTTGTCCTTCTTTGAATGCACGAAAAACATTTTTTCTACGCTTCCACGTCGTCAATGCAATCACAAATAAAAAACACACACATACATAAAAATAGTTTTTATAAGTATTGATTTGTGTGTGTGAGCTTGTTGTGAGGTGTCGATTGTGGCGCGTATTTGCTTGTAATGCGCGTTAATTGTTGCAGCGGCAGCAGCAACTCAGACAACTCTTCAAAATCCCAACAATCATCCACACACACACACACACGAGGTGTCACACATACATATGTACAAATGTGTGGCTGTCCAAAAATGCATCGCCGGTTGAGTGGCACTTCTAATTCGTCGCTGTTGAAGTTTTGAGGGAATGCCATTAAGGCACACGGCGGCGCAATGTGCAAAGACTTGAAATAAGCGTTAAGCACGCTAGTGCGTTGGTTGCTTACGAAAGTTTAAACGCAGGCGAGTTGCTTAAGTGCTTAACGTTTATACATAAGTGTAAATTTGCTCTTCATCTTCGGTGCGATAATTGCAGATTGACTATTTTCAATTGAAATTATTTAGTTAAATTGATGAGCAATTGATGTTTCGAATATTATCATCTCAAACGCTTTTGAATGCATTATCATATTTAATAATTAAGTTGGCGAAATAGCAATAAAGAAGACGATAAAGCTATCTTAGTCACTCGTAGTATCCCCGGAAATCGAGATAAGACATTTTTAACCCTTATTTTTCCCCCATTTCGCGAGAGATATCGAGCTCTCAGGCCATCTTTTCAACAAGAACCATATTCTTCATTTTTTTTTCATCAGTTGAAGAGAAAGATCATCAGAAAGAGGCATGATAAAGTTTTTTCCATGAGTTATTTAAATTAACCTCAACGCTATTTTTTGGGACCATTTTAAGGATTCAACATCAGTCAAATAGCCTCTTTATTGCTCCAACAGAATGAACCACTGTTCATTTTTTGAAAATTATCGGTCAGTCTGACTGATTTCAACACAGTAGCTTGTGCTTGTCGATGATCAGAAGGTAATTTTTTTTTAATCTCGAATATTTTTTGTTCCGCGAACAAGATAATTTTATTGTTCTTACTAAGACCAATGTTAGAATAGGTAAAGCATAAATTTCTACGCTCTGTCGAAAATTTTGCTCCAAGACGCGAATTCTATTATGTTGAGCTTAAGCGAGCTTTTTTTGTTTTATAAAGGTAATACAACTATAACCAAATCAATTGCTCTGTCATCGAAGACGGCATTATAAAAGCCAAGTGTTTCGTTAGTCCAGATACACCTTCGATAGTTCCTTAAAGAAATTATTTGAAGTGTGACTAAACCTTAGAGAAGCAGTGAAAGCAAAGTTGCTGGACTTTGGTCGAACTATTACTATGAGCTAATGAGGTACATACTTCAAGTAAATATGATCCTATGAAAACAAGCTCTTTGTTTGGGATTCAAGGCACTGTCTGTCAAAGTTAGATGGAGCCGATTGTAATATATATTGATTTTGATCGACGAAAAGTAACTTCATTAACATAAATTGAACATCCAACATCAAATATTCAAGTTGAGAGCCTTGATTAAAAACTTAAAAGCCGATTTAAATAGTTTAAAGAGGCATTCAAGCCATCACACACGGGATGAACATATGCCTCTCTTTACTCTTTGGTAATCGATTTAGTGAAAACACAGTAATAATAGAAGCTGAACGAAAACCCTGATATGTGCTGGTGATCACGACTTATCAATATTATAATAAATATTTAAGGGGGTATTCTATTCTAGAAATCAAATTTTGGGCATTTTTTTGAATTTTATTTAAAAAAAAAAAAATTTTTTTCCCTATCCTTTTTTTATGGTGCTTTTATTGATATCTTAAGAATATAAAAAAAAAAATTTTACAAAAAAATTTTAAAAAATTATTAGAGGTGGGGAGAAACAGGGTGTAAAAAAACATGGCGTATCCTGTTGACATTGATCCTGACTCTCCTGGTGGGCTGGAAAAAAAATCAAAAGAAATTCTTAATCAGTAAGAAAGCTGTTATAGTCCCTAAATCAGGGAATACGAAAAAGAAAAGTTTTTTGAGAAATGGTGACTGCCTGAAAATAAAAGTCATTTTTTGGGTTTTTTTTTTTTTTTGAAATTCCTGTTTTTTTTTTTTTAAATATTAAAAGAAAAAATTATGACAATGCTGATAGGAACGATAAAGGATTATATAAAGAAGGTTCACACAAAATTTCCAGTAAATCGGTTATATATAACTTGAGATAATGCCGGTACCGTGTGGAAAAAAGTAGTTTCGAGAAAAACGCTTTTTAAAAAAGTGAGTCTACCTACCTACCGCGCTAGGTACTGAATCACTAAAGTAACTGTAGCTCTTAAAAAAATTTTTAAATTTTTTAAAAAATTTTTTTTGTAATGGGGTCTCGTTCATAGCTGAGGTAAGCTCAGCCGCTCCAGGGTCAGCCTTGGGACCCATGAACCCTTAGCAAATAAAAGATTTGATTTTAATAAACGAATTGTCCACCCCCCCCCCCCCCTTTCAGTGGACAGCCAGACCAGCGTGATGAAAACGAGCAGGATTGATGACCCGGCGTTGACGCTTAGTGAAGCTGGCACGGTGATGAAAACGAACGGAATTGATGAGCCAGCGTTAACGCTTAGTGAAGCTGGCACGGTGATAAAAAACGAACGGGATTGATGAGCCAGCGTTAACGCTTAGTGAAGCTGGCACGGTGATGAAAACGAAGGGGAAATTGATGAGCCGGCGTTGACGCTTAGTGAAGCTGGCACGGTGATGAAAACGAAGGGGGTTTGATGAGCCGGCGTTGACGCTTATTGAAGCTGGCACGGTGATGGAAACGAACGGGTTTTGATGAGCCAGCATTAACGCTTAGTGAAGCTGGCACGATGATGAAAACGAACGGGATTGATGAGCCGGCGTTGACGCTTATTGAAGCTGGCACGGTGATGAAAACGAACGGGATTGATGACCCCAGCATTAACGCTTAGTGAAGCTGGCACGATGATGAAAACGAACGGGATTGACTTCCCTGCGGAGGAGAAGTGATTAAAAATTGTCCAATGGCAGGAGCACTTACTGCACGCGTTGACGTCTCGCTTACAACTCAACTTTGCCACCCTCCTCATTATCGCGTTGGCGTTTTTCTAACGGCGCTTAACGGTGTAGGCAGCGGTACTTATGCCAAGCATTTTCGACGCGGCTACGGCAGTGCCATCGCGAGCATTGGCATCACCCAGCGGTGATGCCTTTTCTGCGCGAGGCCTGCGCATTTCCCCCAACTCCCGGGCAGGGCCATCGCGAGCACGGGCCCATCACCCAGCGGTGATGCCTTTTCTGCGCGAGGCCTGCGCTTTCCTCCCTAACTACTGGGCGGGGGCCATCGCGAGCACTGGCATCCCCCCAAGCGGTGATCCCTTTTTTCTGCGCGAGGCCTGCGCATTTCCCCCAACTACCGGGCAGGGCCATCGCGAGCACTGGCATCACCCAGCGGTGATGCCTTTTCTGCGCGAGGCCTGCGCTTTCCTCCCTAACTACTGGGCAGGGCCATCGCGAGCACTGGTATCACCCAGCGGTGATGCCTTTTCTGCGCGAGGCCTGCGCATTTCCCCCAACTACCGGGCGGGGGCCATCGCGAGCACTGGCATCACCCAGCGGTGATGCCTTTTCTGCGCGGGGGCCTGCGCTTTCCTCCCTAACTACTGGGCAGGGCCATCGCGAGCACTGGCATCACCCAGCGGTGATGCCTTTTCTACGCGATGTTCTCCCCCTACTACTACTACCCTACTGTTATATGACTTACCGCTGCCTACTGCTGTTCCCGGTGACCGTCCGATTCGGCGAACTGGAGCAAATGAGCGCACTCAGTGCGAAGTGCTTGCTTATATAGCAAGCACAGCGCAGCTTTCGTCGCGGTAGCGAGGTGAGTATGCGTATGGTGTATGGTGCAGGTACATGGTGGAAAGCTCTAGCGGGGTTCAGCATCGTTGTGTGCGTATGGTGCGGGTACAGGGTTTGTACTGTGGGGCGAAGCTGACGTAACTTATTGGAAGGTGGCAAAAGCCACGTTACAGTCCCCCCCTCACTTCGGACAATGATCCTTCGCTGGCGGCAGGTGGGAGGAGATCTCCCACGATGGTTCGGCTGGAGGCTGGCTGGCTGTCTTAGTTGGCGTGAGCCGTGAACGGGGAGCGGGTGTGAAATCTTTATTTAGTAACAAATTCGTAACTTATGGTACAGGGTGTCTTATCCTACGATTAGGCGTACTTACACCTAGTGACACCTATATATTACTAATACAATTAAAATTCATTGGCTTAGTCGAAAAAAAAAAATTCATACATTGATCCTTAAGCTAATACAATTAAAATTTATATAAATTTATTATATTTACGAATTCATGAATTGATCCTTAGACTAATACAATCAAAATTTCTGGGTTTAATCGTACAAAGGTAGGATGCATCGTCCACCGCCGTACCGCACCAACACCTGGTCGCCTTCTAGTTTTCGTAGGGCCAACCGTCGGCCCCGGAAGAACAGCGTTCGTCTGGAGCGCTCGATGAAGTGTTGCCTCGTCATCACCAGCCCTTCCAGGAACCCTGGGATCTCGCTTACCGGTGTCGCTTCTTCGGCCGCCGTGATAGGCGGGGTTGGTAGTGTGCTGATCTCGGCCATGGGGCTTGGTGTCGCCTTTTGTTTGAGCCGTCTGATGGTTTGCTGTCGACTCGACGTGGGTCGTGGCCGGCGTTTGGGCTTCTGGTTGGACTGGTGTCGACTCGATGCGGACCGTGGTCTTCGTTTGGGCAGAGCGCGGCCCTGTCATGGCATAGGTTTTATGCGTGGCGGGGTCGTGCGCTGGTCTCGACGGTTGGGCGTGTCACTTGGAGTGGGGCTGCCGTCGCCAGGTCGCTTTGTGTAGCTGAGTGCGTTACCTGGGCCTTCGCTGGGTGCGTCGATGTCTGGGCGGCGCGCGGTTCTGTCGCTGCATCGGCTTTGTGGTCGGCTTCCCGTGGCTTTGGGGTGCTCGCCTGGTGGTCGGGAGCTTCCGGGCGTTGGTGCTAAGCGGCGTCTGCCGTGGCAATGTTTCCCATACCGCTGGTTCTGTGGCCGACCTACTTCGGGTGGAGGCTTGGATGACGCAGCGCTCCGGGGGCTGTTTGGTTACCCGGGGGCGAGTTCGAGCAGCTGACCCGGGCTCGTCGGTGTTTATGGCGTGCAATATTGTCGTATTGGGGGTGCACTCGTGGTCGTGCTTCCGGGGGGGGCCCGGAAGGGTGGCGGCCTTTGCGGCTCGTCTGGCGGCGGTGGTTGGTCGCTTGATGCATACGGCCTTCTCTTTGTTGTAGGTTTCATTTTAGTTGTCTGGAAAGAGATGAGCAAACGGGCGCTTTGATTAGTGTTGCGTTGCATTAGTGCTAGGTGGCTCGGAGTTAGAGTCCGTAGGCTCAGTAGAGATCACGCTAGCGGCTATTCAAGTTTAGTAGTCGGTTGGCAGCTGCTTTAGATCTTGCAGATGCACAGGGAACATTTGCGCCCACCCGGTGCGTTTGGATTCGCAAGTTCGACTGTATTCGTCGACTTGAATTTTCGGACGATATATGGGCCGGAATATTTCGGAGCAAGCTTCTGGGCGAAATTTTTTTGCTGCGGAAGAGAGCGGATGGTCTCTTTTGAGTACTTTCTCGCCGATAAGTGGCTTCCATGGTCGCCTGCGCAAATCGTAGTATCTCTTCTGGCGTTTTGCTGCAGTAGACAAGTTGCGGGAAACCTCTTGCCAAAGCTCGGTGAGTGTGGGCACGGTGGTGGCGTCTTCGTCGGGCACGTTCCCTTCTTTGCGGTTTTTGTTTCGGGGTAGCTGGTGTGTACCCGAAGTTTATCTCAGCTGCTGATGTTTTTGTCGAGTCGTGTTGTGATGTATTTATCGCGAAAGCTATTTCGGCTAGTTGGTGGTCCCAGGTCCGATGGTCGGCCTTTGCTCGTTGGGCGATCATAGTTTTCACGACTCGATTGGTGCGCTCGGTTGGGTTCTCGTGTGGAGCGTAAATGGCGGTGAAACGGTGTTGGATTCCGTGGCCCTCCAGGAACTGTGTAAGCGGCTTGCCGATGAATTGTTTTCCCGTTGTCGGTAAGGAATACGTCAGGGCAGCCAAACCGGTATATCACTCGTTCTCGTAGCGCCTTTATAACACTGGCGGTGGTTGCATTCCGGACTGGCACGATTTTCCACCCACTTGGAGAACTTATCCGTGAGCACTAGCAAGCACGTGTTGCCATTTGTTGAGCGTGGTAGCGGGCCTACGAAGTCTGCCGTTACAACTTCCCACGGTCGTGAGCATTGCATGGTGGCCATCATCCCGGCAGGTCGGCGCTGGTCTATCTTATATTCGGCGCATGGTTGGCATTGACGAACATACTTGAGTGCTCCCTATGCATGCCAGGCCAATAGTACCCTTCTTGTGTGCGTTTGAGTGTTTTGTGTACACCCAGGTGACCGCCGGTGCTAGAGTCGTGATTTTCCCCCCAGGACTTCGAGTCGACGGTGTTTCTGGTACGCATAGTTTCCAGCGTGGTGACCTGGATAACGAAATTGCGTGGGGCGATGTGCCGGAAGAGCCGGCCGTCGATAAGTTGGTAATCGGGATTTTTTCTTCGGTTGATCGTGTACCTGGCGCGTACGTCTTTCATACCATCTATCCGGTTGATCATGAACGGCATGCAAAGGTTCAGCATCACCTTCTTGGTCCTTCATTTGGGGATCTAGATAGTGCGTCGGCGACTACGTTGAGGGTACCCTTGCGATACTCGATGTCGAAGTCAAACTGTTGTAGGGTCTAGGGCCCACCTTGCGAGCCTTCCAGATGGGTTCTGCAGGGTGTGAAGCCATTTAAGCGAATGATGGTCGGTGATTACGGTGAAATGATAGCCCCCCCAGGTATGGTCGCATTTTCCTTATCCCCCACAATACGGCTAGGCACTCTTGTTCGGTGGCGGAGTATCGCTTCTCCAACTCTGTCAGGCTGCGACTGGCGTATGCTACAACCCGTTCTTGGTCCGAATGGCGTTGAAATAGTACCACGCCTAGTCCTTCTCCGCTGGCGTCAGTCTGCAGACAGAAAGGCCTCTCGAAGTCAGGGCACCCCAGGATGGGGGGCACTGGTTAGTTTTTTTCCCTTTTGCGCCTGGAATGCTTCTTCTTGTTCGGCACCCCCCTGACCAACGCTGGTTCTTTTTCAATAAACGGTTCAGTGGTGCTGATATTGTGGCGAAGTCTGCTACGAAACGTCGGGGACCACGAGGCTGCTCCCAGGAAACGGCGTAGTTCTCGGATGGTAGTAGGTGCTGCCATGTCGCTAATGGCTGCCACCTTAGCCGGGTCGGTGTGAATGCCCTCGTTGCTGACTACATGGCCCAAGTAGTGGAGACGTTGCTGCACGAACTTACTCTTCTCGAAGTTGATCTGCATGCGGTTTTGTTGAAGGCGCGTGAACACCGCTTGCAAGCAGTCTAAATGCTCTTCGAAAGAGTTTCCCAGTACAATGATGTCGTCCAGATAGGCGAAGACCTTCGGCTGTAGTTCTGATCCCAGGACGTTGTCTAAGGCTCGCTGGAATGTTGCTGGCGCCGAATGCAGCCCAAAAGGCATCACTCGCCACTGGAATTAAAACCCCTCCCCGGTACGGTAAATGCGGTGTACGGGCGTGAGCGGGGGTGTAGCGGAATTTGCCAGTAGCCGTTTTTTCAGGTCGATGGTCGGAAAAAACCGAGCTTCCTTCAACTGGTCTAGGATTGCGTTTATTTGAGGAAGTGGGTATGCGTCTGGTATACTTGCTGCGTTAAGTTGCCGGTAGTCGATACACATTCGCCAACTTCCTTGTTTCTTTCGCACTAAGACGATGGGCGAGCTGTAAGCGCTGTTAGAGACTTCGATGCGGCCGGTTGCAAGCAAATTTGTCCACCTCCTGATTGATGACTTCCCTTTCATCGCTGGGTTGCGCGGGTAATATCTCTGTTTCAATGGGGGGATCGTTTTTTAAGTCGAATCACATGTTCGGCGGCTGTGCTGGGGCCGGTGATCGTCGAGAACACTGCCGCATTTCCCGTGAGGAGAGTATTTTAGTTGATGATTCTCCTTTTCCGTAAGATGTTGCCTCTCGGTTAGGGATCGCGAGGTGGTCGGTAGGTGTCTGTGTGCTCAGGCCCTGTAGCGGCTACCGGTTGACCATCGACGGTGATAGTCAGGTTCCGTTTCCTCAGGAAGTCCATGCCCAGGATTTACCGGTTCCGCCAGCGTCGGTAAAGCGGATACAGTAGATGCGTCATCTTTTTTCCCCAGCTCGATGGTAACGGGATACATTTTTTTTGCTAGGTATATACGTCTGGTTAGCTAGCTGAATGCGACGGGTCTGGCGTCTGGCTTTGATTTGGTGTTCATCTAGATGACGTTGAAGTTCCTTACCGATATATGTGAGTGTGGCTCCGGTGTCCACCAGGGCTTCGACCCCGCATGCCCGCGACAGTAATGGGCAGATAATAACGGCCATCTTGCTTCCTTTCTGGGTAAGGAAGCGTTGTTATGCGTGCTGCTGTTTCTGGGTTGGGGCGGAGTAGCTCGCACTGCCACATGTGTAGGGGCAATTGCAGTCCCGTGACATGATTCCGTCGAGTCCGCAGCGAGAGCAAAATATTCGCTGCTGGTTGCGACATTGGTGTCTTCGGTGTCCCGGCTGCTTACATCGCCAACAAACTTTCTCGCGGCAATACTTATTACTTACCGCCGTCAGACAGTGGTTGGTGTTTCTCGCTTGCCTGGTCTCCTCGCCTTTCAGCAACTCGAATTCTTCCGTTAATTCGAGTAGCTCGTCCACGCTGTTGAAATCGCTCCGACGAACATATAAGCGATTTTTCCACTCTTAAGCCGTCATATATGCGTTCGATGTGGTCTTCATCGCGAAGCTTCGGGGGGCTGGCGGATAAGCGTTTGGATGGCCAGCACATAATCTTTTGCTTTCTCTCGGGGCGATTGCTTGCGCTGATGGGGTGGTTTCCTCCAGATGTGCGAGGTGTCGTTTCGGTAAAAAGAACCGTTCAGCCTCGTAACGAAAGTCGTCCCACGTTTTTGATGGCATTGCGTTTTACTCGAAACCATTGCAGCGCTCTGTCCTGCAGAATTTTCCCGGGATCGTGGCAAGAAGCTGGTTGTTTGCTATTGAGTAGCATTCTGCTAGCTCTTCGCATCGCTCCAGAAAGTCGTGTAAATTTTCGCGACCGCTGTAGCGTATGTTCCATCGCCGCACGGAGTTTATAACCTCCAAATCCGGCACTCTCGCAGCTGAGGTTATGTCGCCACGTGTTGCTGCCGCTTTGCTGGGGATTCTCACTGTGGTGGTTGGAACGAGTTTTGGTGGCGTTATCTTCCTCCTTCATTTCCCTCTCCAAAGCTTTTACCAGATCCCCCCGTGGATTTATTGTGGCGCTTTGCCCGGATGCAGGCGCTCAGCTCGCTACGGAGATCTGCTACGGTGCGCCCTTCGACAGCGATGTGGTGTCGTTTTGCATTCAGTGATTAATCGCTCCTTCTTCAGCCAGTAAATCCAACTGGTCGTGTCTGTCTCAAGCGTAGCAGCCTTATTCGCTGGAGTACTGCGATGTTTATGATTGTGTGGGGGGGGGCGGGGAACCTGATTCATGAGCGTTGGTGACCGTTTCGTGTTTTTTTACTGCCCTCACAAAATCAGGTCCCTGCTCGGGCGCCATTTGTAATGGGGTCTCGTTCATAGCTGAGGTAAGCTCAGCCGCTCCAGGGTCAGCCTTGGGACCCATGAACCCTTTGCAAATAAAAGATTTGATTTTTAAAAAACGAATTGTCCACGCCCCCCCCCCCCCCCCTTTTTGTGGACAGCCAGACCAGCGTGATGAAAACGAGCAGGATTGATGAGCCGGCGTTGACGCTTAGTGAAGCTGGCACGGTGATGAAAACGAACGGAATTGATGAGCCAGCGTTAACGCTTAGTGAAGCTGGCACGGTGATGAAAACGAACGGGATTGATGAGCCAGCGTTAACGCTTAGTGAAGCTGGCACGGTGATGAAAACGAACGGGATTGATGAGCCGGCGTTGACGCTTAGTGAAGCTGGCACGGTGATGAAAACGAACGGGATTGATGAGCCGGCGTTGACGCTTATTGAAGCTGGGGACGGTGATGGAAACGAACGGGATTGATGAGCCAGCATTAACGCTTAGTGAAGCTGGCACGATGATGAAAACGAACGGGATTGATGAGCCGGCGTTGACGCCCTTTTTGAAGCTGGCACGGTGATGAAAACGAACGGGATTTATGAGCCAGCATTAAAAGCTTTTGTGAAGCTGGCACGATGATGAAAAAAGAACGGGATTGACTTCCCTGCCCGGGGGAGAAGTGATTAAAAATTGTCCAATGGCAGGAAACACTTACTGCACGCGTTGACTTCTCGCTTACAACTCAACTTTGCCACCCTCCTCATTATCGCGTTGGCGTTTTTCTAACGGGGCTTAACGGTGTAGGCAGCGGTACTTATGCCAAGCATTTTCGACGCGGGGTACGGCAGTGCCATCGCGAGCATTGGGGATCACCCAGCGGTGATGCCTTTTCTGCGCGAGGCCTGCGCATTTCCCCCAACTACCGGGCAGGGCCATCGCGAGCACTGGCATCACCCAGCGGTGATGCCTTTTCTGCGCGAGGCCTGCGCTTTCCTCCCTAACTACTGGGCAGGGCCATCGCGAGCACTGGCATCACCCAGCGGTGATGCCTTTTCTGCGCGAGGCCTGCGCATTTCCCCCAACTACCGGGCAGGGCCATCGCGAGCACTGGCATCACCCAGCGGTGATGCCTTTTCTGCGCGAGGCCTGCGCTTTCCTCCCTAACTACTGGGCAGGGCCAAACGCGAGCACTGGTATCACCCAGCGGTGATGCCTTTTCTGCGCGAGGCCTGCGCATTTCCCCCAACTACCGGGCAGGGCCATCGCGAGCACTGGCATCACCCAGCGGTGATGCCTTTTCTGCGCGAGGCCTGCGCTTTCCTCCCTAACTACTGGGCAGGGCCATCGCGGGGCACTGGCATCACCCAGCGGTGATGCCCTTTTTTTACGCGATGTTCTACCCTACTACTACTACTACCTACTGTTATATGACTTACCGCTGCCTACTGCTGTTCCCGGTGACCGTCCCGATTCGGCGAACTGGAGCAAATGAGCGCACTCAGTGCGAAGTGCTTGCTTATATAGCAAGCACAGCGCAGCTTTCGTCGCGGTAGCGAGGTGAGTATGCGTATGGTGTATGGTGCAGGTACATGGTGGGGAAAACTCTAGCGGGGGGTTTAGCATCGTTGTGTGCGTATGGTGCGGGTACATGGTGTACTGTGGGGCGAAGCTGACGTAACTTATTGGAAGGTGGCAAAAGCCACGTTTTCAATCCTTTGGGAAAGGGTATGTTTTTAAAGGGGCTAAACTTTTAAATATATGAAAAAAAAAATTTAATTTTTTAAAATTCTAGAGTAGAATACCCCCTAAATTGTTTAAAATATTTTACTTTAGCAGTGAAAATTTTTTTCAAATTTAACACAGCTGTATTTACTTTGTACTTTCAACAGCTTTCTTAACTAAATATATAGTAAAAACATCAAATTTAGTATGCGTCGTCGATAAAATAACTTCGAGCTGCGCTTTAATGTAAGCAACAGTTTCAGCAATTCCTTGATATTACTGATATCACTTCTAATTTGAGCAATAATAACTGATGTTGACATAAAAGTGGTTTCTAAAGTCCTTAACAAGTACCAGCTCCATTTCAGTTTGACCTAAATCCATTTAAAATACAACAAAAGAAAGAGTTAAAACTATCAACTATATTCGACAGCCTTAAACGAGACTTTAAATATAATGTTTTCGGAGGTAATAACCGTCACGTTTAAAGCCGAAAGCTATGAGCAGAACTGTACAAAGTTGGCTCGGAATCAAGTTGAGTGCACGGACATCATAAGCAATTGTGTAAAAAGTTGCGTATTTTTAGGAATCGTCGATATCATATCAGAATAGGATAAAGCTATCTTACAAGCTGAGCAATCAAAATAAATTTCCTCGTATGAAAAAATTTTTTCTTTGACAAATTATCTTCACGAAACTTAGATTAGCACAGATTATTATCTGCGCTGACTTACATCAAACTAACAAATTTTTAGATCGAAACACACTCCACAATACGGTGTTGTACAAAAATATATACAATTTTTCAGCTCAAGAAAGATACGTTCTCTTGAACCAGAGTCTCACGTGAAAATGCCAGTTTACTTTAACAATTTTATAAACAACAAAATGGGACTCAACAAGTTCGTTTCTTATGTCTTTGGCTTGCAATTTCATAAGAATACAGGCAGCAAGTGTACGGCAAGTTCATTGCAAATAATTCAATCCACGCCCAACAATAAGTAACTGCTCGACTGTCAATTTGCAAACCAATAAGATATTGATCTCTAGTCGCATCGTTAAATTGGCAGATTTGTAAGATGAAATTGTTCAGTGACGACCATCAATAGCCACTTAATTGCCTCTCTTTGCTGTCTACTCAGAGATATTGCCGCTGATAAGATAAATTTTCTGCAGATTCACATATCTACCTCAGTTCTTACATCTTTAACTATATGTATAACAATACATATATGCAATAAGAATATATTTTTAAATGTGTTTGTGTATTTGTATGTTAGAAATATACATGTTTATAAACCTGTATTTCCTCGCTACCTGCATTCTAATTGCGTCATTGTATCATTGTGTGTGCAGCGGCAGCAATTTATTGCAAGTGACTTGATTTAATTTCTGCGCTTTTAATCGTTGCTATAACAAACGCTACAATTTGTGGCTCGCGTGTCGTGGCAGGCAACGGAAGGCAAACGAAGTTCATCATTCTGCTAGGCTGTGAGTCGCTTGTGGCAGCGTCATTCAATTAATACACAACGGGGCGTCCGATTTACGGCGGCAGCGCCACTTCTGCTTCGCAGCCATTTGTTGCACCACTTGCCGGCTCGTATACATACAAATATTTAAAAGTAGATGGAAGTACCCAGTTTCGGTCTTGCATTTGTGGTTTGCATTGTTGGTTACGTTTGCTTGTGAAGAGTCTTTCGAGAATTTGTTGCTGTATCCACATTCACTTTGGATACTTTTAGCTAAACCCAACTTACTTGGTCTGCCGACTTCTTTTGTGACGCCGCCACTTTGCGACATTTGCCTGTCGATGTGCTTTAATGGCTAAGCAAATGGCTTCAAGTGAACGGCCGCTTGTGGTGCAACGCCCTTTTTCCGGCTTCTTGGCGTTTTAAATGTTGTAGCTTTATCTTAAGTGCTGTCCCTTTGATATCGCATACTTGTCACTAGCGGAAATGTCACTTTTTGCTATTGCTTTATTAACTCTAAAATCGATACCGGGAAGTTCACAGCAGTTAAGTGATACAAATTGTGATAAAAATAATAGCCATAACAAGTATTTTACTTCAGAAAAATAGATTATTTTATTTAATCGAATATATATGCAAATATTCCATAATAGATTTATGATACAAGTATATTCCTACCGGCACTTTACTTAAGTATATTTTATTTAATGCCTAAATAAAAAATTAACTAAAATTGCACTTAATGCCTAATTGTAAGCAAATTCTATCTATCACTTACTTTTGAAATCATGTAAAGCTAAACAATTGTTCTTTTGAGATTACAACATATTAAGATTTATAAATTCGACTAAATATTGTTAAACATTTTGGTATAAAATTTATTGCCCCTTTCCGAAATATTATTCTTCAGATATAACAAAGCGCAAATAGCTAACAAGTTTATCCCTCGCTAAGGGTGTCAAAATTTATGTAAGCGCCTTTGGAGGCACTAAATGAATTAAAAAAGGAAGTTAGCCTACATTTAGGCGCTTAGCTTAACTGATGACTAAAGATGTTACAAGCCGAAAAAGAATATTTTAAAAATATTTTTAATGACGAAAATTCGATACCTAATACCTAATATTAGATTCCTTTTGAACTCTCCTTTAGATGAAATAATTTAAGTCTTCTGTGATTTCCTAGGTCTTTGAAACTTGTAATGTTCCAAAAACATCGCTAACTTTAAAACTCGATTCTTAAACATTTTCTCATTCTTCGCATACACATATACAAGGTCTGTCTCAAAAGAAACAGGACTGTTAAAAAACAACAAAAAATTAATATTTTTCAAAAGTTATATTTTTTTTTTTTTCAAAGTAGTTTCCTTGTGCTTCGACATAGCGTTTAGCCCGGTCAATTAGCATTTCAAATGAGTGTTTAAGGTCATTTTTCGGAATGCTCTTGAGAATATCGGTCGTCGCCTTTTGGATAGCTGAAATGTTCTGAACGCAGTGTCCTTTCATGGGCAAATGAAGTTTTCCAAATAAGTAAAAATCACAGGGTGCCAGATCAGGTGAGTAGGGTGAGCCGATGGCACGGCGCATTATCGTGCAACATGCGCCAGGACCCTGCCTCACGGTATTGTGGTAGAGCACGACGAATACGTGGCAAAAGACGCTTTATAACACCAAGGTAAAACACAGCATTAATCGTTTGGCCAGGTGGGACGAACTCTCGGTGTACAATACCCTCGAAATCGTAAAAACAAATCAGCATTTTCTTTATATGCATTTTACGACCGATGACCAAAAGCTGCTGTCACTTTTTGATCGATAACATCGATTGTAGTTATCCAATTGTCTTAAAATTTTTACGAAATGTCAACAAGATATCAAACTTTTTACCACATACACCCACCAATAGGTGGCGCCACCAGAGACAGTTATATTTAAAAAGTTCTGTTTCTTTTGCGACAGACCTTGTTTTTATTATATTAAAACTCAAAAATGAAAACCTAGTTTTTCAAAGAAAAAATACAGGAACTTTAAATTTAATGGGAAATATTTATTATCATTCGAAAGAGCATTCTTTTGGTTTTATTTTTTGTAGATTATCTCTTTCAAATGTTGACCGCGCCTACGTCTCAAACAGTCTATCCGTTGAGTCCAATTTTCGATGATTAATTCGAGCACAATGTCCACATAGACTTTAGACTTTACATATCCTCACAGGAAAAAGTGTAACGGTGTGAAATCACACGATCTAGATGGCTAATCTACCGACCCGAAACGTGAAATTATCATCTCACCGAGGTGTTCTTTCAATAAATCCACTGATTGATGCGATGTGTGGGAAGTGGCACTGTCTTGGGTAGGTTGCACAAATTCAGTTCTTGCACAAACTATATTTTGTACGCTTTCAATTTAAGATCCATACGGCAGTTGATGCGAACGGTATCTAATTTCCATAATTATCGCTTAATAAAAAAAGACAGGTAAAAAATATTTCATTAAAAATTTTATATTTTAATGTTTATTTAAATACTTTGATAATAATTTAACCGAAATAAAGAAACGGATATTTTATAATAGTTATATAATTTATTTTTTAAAATAATTTAATTTTGTCATTACAAAAACCATCGCTTCGAATTCAATTTTTAAACTAAAACTAATCAGCCTTATTATTGTGTTTTTGCATCTCTGACCATAGTTAATAGTTTTCGGGTATTTGGTAAGTGCTGAAAATCCCACGACTAATACATTGTCTGACTTTCACTTTCGATGACCTTCTGACAGCGTGAAGACTGTTTTAATCATTAGGCTCGCCGAATGCAACGGCTGCAATAGAACTGAGTGTCTGCTTTTGATGAAAGATTTAATGAAAGATTTCGCTCTAATTCCTTCGCCAGCCGGTGGAGGGAAGCTTTGTTCTTGTCAACAAAGGTTCAGTTGTCGTTGATCTTTTGAAAGAGAATCATGTTAAACGTCATGAGTGGTAAGTACGCGTCGCGCTACGAAGCTGTGTTCCTTTGCATCCACCCGAAAGGTCCCAAAATGTCGCAATCAGCGGCTTCTATATAGTTATATGAGAAAGTCGAAGGCATTTATACAGAAGTGGATACAGCGATATATAGTGGCTAAAAATGTAAATGATTTACCAGAACGTGGTTCGATAGGAAAAGTGAACAAAAAAGATGGAAAAATAATAGTGAATCTATTTTCGTGGAATCCTGCTTTAACACTGCGGCAAGGACAAGCAAAATTAATGGCAAAAGGTTTAGATATATCCTACGAAACTATCCGAACCCTTCTTCGTACTCATGGCGCAACACAATGAAGAAGCCTTTGTTGGCTGAAAAACTTTTGACAAAGCGACTCGCTGGGGCGCATGAGAATATTGATAGATATTTTAAAAATTTTATTTTTACTGATGAATGTTCTATATCGGCACGTTCTGTCCTCACGCGAGCCTGTTCAACTTCCACCAATAGGCTTGTTCAGCGGACCGTAAAACATGGAATAAAGGTGCATCTTTGGGGCTGCTTCCCAAAGCAGGGATTCGGCAGTTTGTACCTTTTTACTGACAACATAAATGCCGAGAAAATGATAAAAATCTACAAAAAGGCTTTACTGCTATCTGCCAAACGATGGTTCATCAGAAAAAATTAAGATTGGATTCTGCAGGCGGACAACGATCCTAAATACCGCAGCAAGCTCTGTACTCAGTTGAAAACTCAATCTGGCCTGGTTACGTTGGATTGGCTGTCGCAGTCGCCCGATGCCAACCCTATTTAAAATGTGTGGGCATATATTAAACAGAAACTTCATGGAAGACTTGTCTTACGAAATTCCTCGGATCTGGAGATCCTTGCCACTAGAATACGCCGTCAAATTAATAGAAAGCATGCCTCGGAGATGCCGGGCAATTAGCGACGCCGGTGGTGACTGGACACATTATTGACCAAATTGCATCATTGTTTGTAAAATGTGCAATGTATATATACGAGTAAATATTAAAGTTTCATAAAATAATTTTTTTATAAATTAAAACATCCGCGCTCTTACTTGACAGACTGTATGTATATAAAATGGAGGTGGACACATCGTGGTACAAAGAGTCAAAGATATTTGTAAGCACTTCTTGGCATTTGAAGCATAGGCCTAAAGATATTATTCCTTGTAGAAAATATGCATTTATTTATTCAGAGCTCAACACATCTTTACTATTCTGCGCTTAGTGTCACACAATTTTGCTTGGTGGTAACTCTAATTAAATTTTCTTTGCCAATGTAAGCAAACCGAAAGTGGCACTTGCACCGCCTACCACTCAAAAGTGCAGAAGACAGATTGCCTAAGCACATAAAAATAATGGAGTGCACAAAAGAGGCATCCTTTGGGTTGAAGAGGCTTTCCGCATGCCTCTTGATTTGCGGCTGGTTGTGGTAACGAATCTCGCGCTCGGCAAGTAGCGCGTTACAAATGCTATGCTAATGACGTTAATGACATTTCTATGTAAATGTGAGTGTTGACCGCGCTAAGGCGATGGAACGTCGTTTGCTGTCGCTGAAATGTGGCAATATTCAGTCGAGCCAACACAAATGTGGCTTGTAGCCGTTCAGTTGGAAATTGTGGCTTGTTGTGTGTGACTTTGCATACACAGCCTGTAAACTGTGCTCTAAGTGATTGTGCCACATTGAAGGTCCGATCTTCAATTTGCATTTTAAATAGCTTTAAATGCTGCGCAGCAAGTGCGCTGACAATGCCGCTGCTAACTAAGCATGGTGGCAAGAAAGCAATCTCGGCAAGGCAAACAGGTGCACTTAAGCGCTCATTTCGTTGCGTACATCTCTATATTGCTCGATGTGTACAGGTGTATACGCGTGTGTAGGTAAGTAGTTACTGCCACGTAAGAGGAAGTGTTTAGAAAACTGATTAAAGAAACAGCCAGCAGCCGTTGGCCATTCAATGTTGATGGCTCGAGCAGCGGGTGTCATGTAGAACATAAATCAAGTTGCTAAACAGCAGCGAGCACAACTAAATCCATACACACAAAATAACAGCATAGCCTGTGGATGTGAAGTCACAGGGGGCGTAGGAGAACATGCGCAAGACACAATCTAGTTGAAAGTAACACTTGCCGGTACGCTGTTGGGTGTTGAAAAGCATGCAAAAATGTTGCTAGCGCAAAATGTTGCTTGGTCCTTTGCTGTTTTTTTTTTTTTTGGTGTATCTATTTTATTGATTCCCAAAAATTAGAGTAAATTTAATTATACTACTGTGCCCTAAAAAGGTGACATTTAAATTTAAACTGGCGCGTCGAAGGATTAGGAGAATATTTTTTTTTTTAGGTTGGTAATACTGTCAGTCACATTTATGTCAAATTTCATGTCAAAATATTCATTAGTGTTTGAGATACCTGCCGTTTTGTGAGCGCAAAAAGTGAGTTTTTGGTTTACTGCGATGTCGAAATTTGTTGAACAAAGAATTTGCATTAAATTTTGTTTACGGAATCAATTTGGTGATGAGGTTATGTCTAAAAAAATGTTTACAAGTGGTATAGTGAGTTCCAAGCCGGCCGTGAACGTGTCGAAGACGAAGAGCGTCCAGGGCGACCATCAACCTCAACCGACGAAGCTCACGTTCAACAAATCAAAGATTTGGTGTTGAAAAACCATCTATTAACAATTAGAGACCTTGCTGATGAAGTTGGCATATCGAAAGGCTCTGCCAATACCATTTTGATGAAATTTTTTGGAAAGAAGGCGTCGCGTTAAAGTGTGATGTTTGACGATATTTTCCGACTACCAGGGTGTCATCAAAAACATTATAACAGGCGATGAGACTTGGATCTATGCTTATGACCCCGAAAAATATCGTGCCAAAAGAGAGCCGAGACCAAACAAATCGCGCCAAAGTCGCTCAAAAATCAAGGTCATGTTGACTGTTTTCTTCGATTATCGTAGTGTTGTGCATTATGAATTCCTTCCAATCGGTCAAACAATCAACAAGGAATATTACTTGAACGTTACGTAAGACAATTCTTGGTTTTTACACTACGATAATGCACCATCCCATACTGCCCTCGTAATTCGTGATCATTTCGCTAAAAACTCAACCCATATCGTTCCCCAACCACCGTATTCACCTGATCTGGCGCCGTGCGACTTCTGACTGTTCACCAAGCTCAAAAAAGCGCTCCGGTGACACCGTTTTTATACGATAGAGGAGATTCAAGCCGCAGCGAAGACGGAACTGAAGGCCATCCCGGAAAGTGACTACAACCAGTGTTTCGAAGATTGGAAAATCCGCTGTCATAAACGCATTGCATCGGGAGGGGATTACTTTGAAGGGGATGAAATTGATTTGGAAGAATAAATAAATAATTTTCAAAAAAGATACAATGTCACCTTATTTTTGGGACACAGTAGTCCCATAGTGACCATTATTTAATTTTAAAGTGAAAAAATTACTTTAAAACATTTTTAAATCTGAAAATAGGAAATTAGATTTTTGCTGCACTAATCTAGTCTTTTACACCCTACATATATTCTTTAATATCAATAAAACAATGGCCCACAGCAATTTATGGTACCATCGCCACTCCATTCCAGTCCACCAAATGCTTGTTGCTGGAGGCAACAACACCAAGCGTGCCATAATGATAATGAATGCGATTTTACACCTTTAATTATATGGTTTTATTTTCATCCATTGCCATCGCAGTGGAATTGACAGTGAATTATGTGCAGCCGATAGGAGGAAGCAGCCACAGCCGCTTGCCAGCGACGGCCAATGCAATTGCAATTTCTTGCACATTTTGATGTGTTTATTACGAGCGGGCGTGGTTGCCGCTTAGCTGCTCTTTAGTTGCTGCTGTTGTGGCAAATAATAAAAGTCGCCAGCCGCCGAGATGCCGAATCGCATAGTGCAACTTATGGCTTATCTACAAGCCCTTAAATCCAGTGTCGACATTTTGAATTATTATTTGCTAATTTAACCAGCTTTAGGTGTTGAATTTTCCTCTGGCTTTAGCGCGGTTTATAATTGTTTCATAATTATAGCTTCGGTGGTTAAGTATTGGTTGGTTGTGGTCATATACCATACTTTTCATTATCATATATCTTCGAACGTGTACTTGGTGTAGCAGTTTATCATCGTGAACTCAGAATCAAATGCCAAGGCAAACTCGATTTTTATTAAACACCACATTAGGACAGTGTTTCAATACTCCAAAATCATAACCTCGAGTTTGTGCTTAAACTCGAGTTTACCGTCAATCCAGAAATAGTGTAATTAAGTTACCATTTACAAACCATCAAAGGGGGTAAACAAAGTGCATATTAAAATCTCTTACAGCAATTGGATAGCTGAAAAGCCGCTCTTCTACGCGCTTCTTTAAGTGATGAATGAGCCTATTATTGCGTCTATAATTTCCGCAATTCATCAAATGGCGGTGCAATTAAAAACACATTTACCAAAACAGTGCTGCGGAGCTGACACGCCGTGAGTGGCATTGGCAGTTCATGTAGTCAGACCGTTCTGCGGAGTGCTTGCTTGGATCCTCTGTTTTCTGCTTAGTATGCAACTTTATTGTTGCTTGTCACTTTTATTGCAGACTTCACCTATTTTTATGACAAGCCTAAACGTTGTCTATCATCTTTTTCCAGGTTTGAAGTTCTTAAGATTCCTTCCATGCAATAAAATATTTAAGCTGTGGTGGAAAGTGTAGTGCTTAGCGCACTTTTTCACTTCCTACACTTGGCTGTATATTTAATCTGACCATAAACTACCCAGTAGGGATTACTAAAATAAACATTTTTCAAGGCCCGTGAATAAAGATGGCCAAATGAGATTCAGCGTACTACACCCGCATACAACCCTACATAGAGCCGCAACATCGACACCCCGTATTCATCATTTCACCACACAAATTTCACAACATTTCCACACATAAGAACCAAAATGTCACCGCTACAGCAGATCTAGCAGCTGACCGGCACCCACGCCAAAAAGCTAAAAAAGGAATAACGGGCGGCGAGCTGGCTCCTTTTTTCGACGTCACGCTCAAGAAAGTAACAACGCGCGCTCGACCTCATTTGTTTCATCGCTCGACCTCAGTTTGTTTCATAAAGAAATCGTATCAAAATTGTATTTATCATAAAAAAAAACCAAAAGCCTTGAATTGAAGTTGTGATTTCTGATTTTTCTCAATAAATACTCCCGGTTTATTCCTTCGTTGGAAAACAAGAAAAAAGGTAGTTTTACAGTTTAAGGTATTGAGCTAGTGTGTGACGTGATTAAAAGAAATTCCATGTTCCATGTCCTGAATCTGGACCAAGTATAGCATTTTGAGCCAAATACTTTTAATAATAATTTTATTTCACTTCTGCAATTTCCCTTTCTATGACATATTCAACCAAACTAAATATTATATACATATACTAGGGTGATTCAAAAACAATATTTTTTTTCGTTTGGTATTCGGAAAAATAGGTCCTAGACACCTCTAAGAAAGCCTCTCCAAGCATGAGTTCCTAATTGTAATGGGAAGGTCCCCTACATACAGTTATCTATTTTTTCTTATTTTCAGATAGAAAAATTTATATCTCGTTTCCAAATACTTGAAAAAATATCTTGTTCCTTAGATTTTGTAGGAAATTTAATGCTCTACAAAAAAGGTCTCCACGATTTTTTCATAAACCCAACCGTTCAAAAGATATTAAAAGTTAAAGTTTGATTATTTTTAGGATTTTTCTTTTATTTTTTATGAATTTTATAACTCAGTGAAAAAAATTATTAAATATACTAGTATGTTGCCTACAATTAGGCGCTTTCTTAAATATATGTTCTAGCATATATTTAGCAGTGTTACTCACCATATTTATCAAACTTATATTTTCGTTTATATCTTGCTGTTCTGCAGGTTAGGCTAGCTTGGGTTAATCTAATAGGCAGTTAGCCACGCATAAACCAGTTTTGGTCTTTTACAATACCAAATGAAGTTCAGTTGCTACGTCCATGTGGAGTAGTCATCGTTTAGGATGTCTATGCTTAACGCGAAATTCAATAGGTCCTGTGGCCTCACTATCATTACGTAGCGTAGTCTTGCCAACGATCCTCCATTCTCTCCCTTTCCGACATTTCCTGCAATATTCTCGATCAATGAGTATAATCTCTTCTATCGAGTGCCAATAGGACTTTTGTGCACTTCCGAAATCGTCGTATAGACAATGTATGGATTTTCCAATGTTTATCACGTTTTCCGATGTTCACCAACATTGGCAAACTCGTCCACTATTTCATTGCCCTCGATGCTTCTGTGCCCTGGCACCCAGTAGAAGTGAAGTTGCTTGCTTCTGCCAACACTTTCCACTAGATCTAGACACTTCTGGCCGATATGCGATACGAGGTTACAGGCTTGAATACTGCTTTCAAACGTTAGAGTATTATAGAGTATTAATCACAAGTCATACTTTCTATAAATATCAACAAAATTAGAAATATTTTCGGGATCATATGTTTTTATGTTTTTTTTAGCCTATATCGAAAAGACATTTGAATATCTGTGCGAAACACCTTAGACTGATGTTTTTACTCTCGAATAATATCCTTTAAAACCGTATATGATTCTGTTACCACAAATCTTACACGAATAACTAAAGTCGTAGTTCCCGTTGTAAAAATTAAAGTCCCTAGCAAAGAGGTTTGATGCGGAAGTCGGAAAGTGTAGGAATGTAACATTCCTACTTCTCAAATCTTAAACCTTTTAAGACGATGTCTGCTAATAAATATTAAAGAGATCATTGCCTCGGAATTTATGAACCAGAACATAACTATAACTACCATCCAGCTCTTTTCACTCCTTTCTCCATTAGTTATAACCAACAACTAAATGAACTGTGTGTGAGTGTCTACAGCAAATTTCGCTCAAACAAATTGCAATAATAATTTACAATACTGCCTTGTCACATTCGTTCTATCTGCAAAAGCTGTTACGCAAATCTGCAAAGCATTTGATGACTTTATTCCGCGAAGCCAAAATGCTCAAACTTACCCGCACATCAAACGCGGTAGCAGCGGCAGCGACTATGATGAATTGCTACTAACCTCCTTTAGGCGCAGAGAAGGCGCGTCTCGTTTGGCGCTCGCCGCTATAAAATTGTATGCAATTTTAAAAATCTAGATAAAAAGTAGCACAGTTTACAGTTGAAAATTGGGCTGAGCCATGTAGGATTGGAATTGCGTCTTTTGTTAACACAACTTTCCTTGTGTTTCCAGCCACATTTATGCCTATATTCTTTCTAACTGCTAGCCTTTCTTTGTTTCTTTGGCGTTCTTACCGTTATTTAACTATGGCATTCACCCATTAACTCTAGTTTAGTACAGTAATAAATAGGAAGCAGGAAGCTATTTTCGACTAACTTTTTACAGCTACAGAATTTTTCTATCAACTTCTGTCCTGACACTGATTGACACACAGCCTAAGCACGCATTTATTAAAAGCATTTTACTTCTGTATGATGTCCAGAATTTAACTTCATTTTTAATTGCACCATTTATTTACCATTTATGTGCTTACTACTTCATTTTCCATAAAATCGCGCGAAATTGCTTATTTATATACTTTAATAATGGTTTGAATTCTCTTCTAAGATCTAAAGTCTATATTTGATTTTTATTGACAATTCACTGTAAACCATTTACATACACATTTTGAGAATATAGAGATTACACTCATAGTCGCATTGTAAATGAAAAATTTATTTACTGAGTTTTTTTCTGATTTTCTAAACTCAATCTATGGCAAGACAATTTTTTGTTTATGTCAATCATAAAATTTAAGTGAAGTGTGCTTATTTCATTTGCCGTATTTAAAATTTTTTTAATGAATATCAAATTTCTGATTTTATCAGAAACTTATTCGCCAGATACAGAAATATATTGGTATGACTTTTTCTTCATACCATATTTGTATCGCGGGTCTGTAAATTGGAAAAATCTCAGATCAAAAAAATAGAACAAAAAGCTAAAGTTTTCTTTTAGTTTGGTAGCCCACCGCTTAACTAATTTTTAACATTTCAGCCAACCAAAATCTCATTAAATGTAAATGTATTAATTACTATTTTGATGAGAAAATATTAATAATGGTATGTTTTTAGGTAGACATGTTGTAGAAGAATTTAAACCGTTTCAGATCTAAATTACCCAATATCGCGTACAATTTTATAAAATGTAATATTACTCACTGTAAATTTAAAGGAATTTGCTAATTCGCTTTGAAGTTACCGCAATCAATTTGATCATCTTAAAATAAAAAGGTGGAAGCTTGACGAAGGTGCTTTTCGGAAGCTTTCTAATTTCTCAATTATTTAAAAGTTCTGGATACTTTTATGTCACAATGTATGTAGAGAAAAATAAATATTTTTAAGGGGTTACATACATCCAGCTGCACCAAAAATGTGCTCAAAGAAAAACTGTTTTCAGAAGGGATAACAATAGAAATAAATATAAAGAAATTTTTTACAATGTTTATTGGTACGTAAAGTTTATAAAAAAATGTATTTTAATTTTTCTTTAAAAAAATAAGTACATAAAATATCACTTGACCCAAGATACAACGAGAAAAAGTTGCTCCACGGTCTGCATCATTTATCCTTGAAATGTTGATGGATCTTTAAAAATAAAAAAAAACATTCTTGTAAAATGAAATTGTAGTTATAGTCTGTCGAGCCAAATTTTTTATTTTCAAAAAATTTTCCAATTTACGGAATTTAGAACAATAGTATGCGTTTTACGCCATAAATGCCACACTTTAATTATATTTATAAATTTTTTTAATAAAAATATCGAAAATCCGGCTCGACAGACTATAGAAAAAACATTTTAGAATATTTAAAAACAATCGCATCAAAAAGTGTTAAAAACTGTCTGAGTTATCATGCAGCCCGTGCCGGGAAAAGTAGTTTCGAGAAAAAACGCGTTTAAACTTTCATGTGCCTCAAACGAAGGACAGCTCCTGTGTGCATTAAACTCTCGTCGGGCGGTCTGATTTTCACCATAACTTTGTATCTATGGGGAATTTTTACAATTGACTTTCACAGAAATATGCCTAAAATTATAAATAATTATAACCTATGAAAAGAAAAACAAAAGATTTTTTGAAAATTCTGGACGTAACCCCCTAAGTAAACACTAATTTTATTGTAAATATTTGTTTTTACTTCTTTCTTAAGCCCATTCATTTAAGTTGCTCACTTAAACTATAATTTCAAATTTTCCAAGCCTTGTTTGCATTTAATTGAAGTATTGTAGTTGTAATCACGAGCTTTCACGCCTATGGAATGTATAGCTTTTTTCGCTAATTGCAGTATATAAACATACTACGTATGTATGTATGTATAAATATGAAATACATGACAATTGTTGTCCAGCAAATAAAGTGAAAAATTTATGTTACTAGAAATATGTGTACATATGTATGTAAATATATATACATTTTTAACTACCAAGCCCAGATCGGCCGTCAAAACAGTTTTGTATTTCAAGTTGCATTGCCAATCATTGAATTAATTAATTTCTGGTAATTTGATATCTAAGTTTTTTTATTTGTTTCGCTAAGAATTTATATGAACACAAATGAATTTATCTAGGCAGCTTTTCAGGGGCCTCTACGCTGGATCTATTATTGTCAGCTTATTCACATCAAATATAAATGCTTGTGTACAACAACAAGTGGCAAATGAACAACGAAAAGGCGTTGCAATCATAGCTAACTCAATTTATTGATTTGCATTATGTCTCGCAGAAACATATTAGATATACGATTTCTTTATTTATGAATTAATTATTTTTGTGGTTTCGTTTTTGCTCTCTTACATATTCATAATGCAACCATTAACTTCTTTTATAAGCAGACACTGTAGTATTTAATTGCCACACCTTTTTACCATAACTAACTGCTCGTTAAATGCTATTGTTGTAAATTATGTGCATAAATTTTATTATTTCAATTGAAAATATTATTATTGACAATTTGTTTTAATCATATAATTAATGTCATAATTTTAGATTAGTTGTAATAAATTATATGCTAGACCAGTAGAAACCCTTTGACAGAGCAACTAGTATTATTTGAATAACTACGTGCGATATTTTCCAGAAGTTAATTAATTATGCAGTGATGAATCATGTAACGTTTTGATTTGCAAATTGGTATTTTGTTATTGTTATTGCTTAATCAAGGTAAAACCATTTTTGGGTTTTTCAAATGAAAAATATAATTATTCTATTACAACACAATTTTTGAGAATTTCTTGAAGGGGTGCCTGTCAAACCAGCTGTCAAAGTAAACGCTCGTGACAATATATTGGGTAGTCGAAAAAGTATTTTCGTATTTCGAACCAAACTTTAACTTATTTTTTTTTATTGTATATTTATACTAATTAAAAAATAAACAAATATCATCCACCATATTGGTCGACGACTTTTGCCATTTTTCTGGTAGAGACATTATTCTACCAGGGTAAAACTTTCAGGAGTGTAAGTCATAATTTCGAAATTTCCAGAACGGAAGCGAGCGAACCATTGTTGTAATACACGATACTTCACAAATTTCAGCGGTGGCTTACGTGGCATTCTTCCCTTTCTTATAAAAAAATTTCAAAATATTGCATATTTCTTCATTATTTTCACTCATTTTTGAACAGCTGTAAATTTTGTTTCAACTTTCTCGAAATTAATTGTTTTTTCTGTTGAATGAAGCCTAAAATCTCACCTTTTCAACACTATATGATATAACACAATGTGGCTGATAGCACTGGAGATATACGACTGCAACGAAATCTATTGACAAAATACGAAAAGACTTTTTCGACTACCCAATATTTGATGTTTTGGCAAGATAACATACATTTTTTTACCTCGAAGAAAACGAAAGAAATGATCTTCTTTTATTTATATTTTTCGTCTAATTTTAATATCTTTTGAAGTGGATTTGTTCTACCCTCAACCGAGATTCAAAGTGAAATATACAGAACGAAATTTCTTCAGAGTTTTGTAATTAAAATTTGTTATTGTATATTAAAAATTATGTTGGACTTAGTTGTCTAACGCTTAAATTGCCAAATTTTTAAAATCGAGTTATACACTTTTTTGGCATATTTCGCCACATACCTTGACTTGACTTGCAACACTATGCGCGGATTTACTTACAAGTATGTCATTGAGTGCAGGTATGCAAAACGCGCTTGTCACATACAACGGTAAATAAACAAACAACTCATTAGTGCAACATAAACAGCTGAGTTCAGCAGTGGAGTCAGTGCAAAGTGATTTCAATTTGGAAACTATTCATGTTTGAGCTGTCACCTGTCGAGTGTCAGCGCAGTAGTAGCGACTGTTGTCAGACTAGACAAAATTGTCAAGCAACAAAATGGACTCATTTTTAAAAATAATCCGTTTACAATACTCTTATTAAGTTGTGCATATTGCAATATTGGAGCACATATTTATTTGCTTACTTATTAAAGTCAGTGCGTCTGGCATTGACGAGCAAATATGTCGCTGTTGCAAGTTTGTTAGTAAATTAATAAAATAATAAATTGTATGAACACACACAGCTGAGCAAATCTGCAAATTTATGACACAAAATGCTAACTTATAGTTAACAGAGTTGTTCAAAATATTTACCAAATAAATACATTTTCATAAAGTGTTTTGAATTTTTGCTCATTTTAATGTCTGCGGCAACATGCCGACACGTAATGCGCGCATAAATCATTGTCAAATTATGACAGTCAGCGTGAAAAATTGCTAACACGAAGATAATGCGTTCAAAATGTAGGTAGTTGTATTTTAAGTTGCAAGTGCTTTTGCAGTTGTGGCTCTATATATGTTTGAACGAGTTAAGTTTCCAAAAGCAGCCTCGTATTTTCATGCATAGATAATGGCAAATTTGAACGAATGAAGACATCTTGCATCTAATGGAGATAAGAGTTGGCTAGTAACGTATGTTAAATGCGAGTTTTGAATATGAGTACTTTATTAACTTTAATTGGAATCTGAAAACAGCGTTCAAAAGTTACTGCGGAATAGTTGTTTTTTTTTTTTTTGTAATACAATTTTGACAGTTTTTTTATCTAAATTATATACATGCATAAATTAAGTTTAATGGACCATATACATAGTAAAAGTACACGGATATTGTAAATAAATTTATTTTATCGTCTTCCAAGTAATCCCCACCAAATGTAAAATACGTATGTATGTCAACGATTTTTCTGGTCTTTAAAACACTTTTCAGAAGCACTTTTTGGAATGGCTTTCAGCTCCTTTAACGAATTTTGTTTTATCTCTCGAGTTCCATAAAGTGGCAATTTAATTTGGGGAACAAGAAAAAATCATTGCGTTTTTTGGCCTTAAATTCGGTCACAATCGTGGATCGATGCGATGGTTTATTATCGTTGCATAAATTCGAATTCTTCTTCTACAATTCCGGCCGTTTTCGACAGATGTTCTCACGCAAACGCCTCAACTCCTTATTGACCATCTGACCCTGATGCAATAAACCACGAATATCGAAAAAATGATGGACATCACCTTGATTTTTGAACAGCTTTGGCATTTCCCCTCTATTTCGATGATTGTTCGCTTACTTGCATGTCAAACCCATAAATCCATGTCCCATCCACAGTTATAATGCTCTCCATGAATGTGTGATCTCCATCAATGTGAGATCAAGCTCTCTTGCCATCTCTGTAACACTTGCATCATAATTTTCAAGCACCATATCTCATCGTCCAGAACGAGACATGTCTTCAACGATCACTCGACTGTCTTTTAAAGCTTTGTACTACTCGTAGGCTTGTGTTTTTGGCAAAACTGAATCATGAAACTTGGTTAGAAATACAAAATTTTGGCCAAATTTTTTGTTTGATATTCTCATCGATTGAAAAAATAGCAACCCAAATGAGCAAAATACATTTTTTTGAAACATCCTTTACCCGGGGAATTTAATTAGAATTTCCGGCTGCTTTTCTGTGATAATGCAGATTCGAACCTAAATAAAAATCCACCTTAGTACCCTCTAATCAGTTCCTGCTTAATAAACTTCTCTTAGAAGCATATATGTGACGGATGAAAAACAAAATAAAAAAGCACTAAACAAACGCGGAAATGTGCCAGAGATTTTGTCCTCTGCTTAGAAGCAAAAAAAAAACTTATATGCGATTACACGCTACTGAATCTTAAAACATATTGGCTGAAGAGCTTACTACCAGCAAACGCCTCTGGGATGTTGTACAACAACATGCAATGCGGCAAGACATAACAAAGAAATTTTTGCTAATTGCATTTATTGGCTTGAGAAATGCGAAAGTGCTGTGTTCAAGGCGTTGTTTGGTATTTCTACAAAGACAAGTTCTTAAAGTGCTTTAGCGGCAGCGATTAAAGATTTTTATGCAAGTGGCAGGCGGTGAGGAATTTTAGCGAGGAAATTTATTAAGAAAGAAAAACGAATCGAAAATGAAAGGATAAGTAACTATGTATAGTAAAGAAGAAAAAGCCTACTTGAGAACTCCATTCAGGTTAAAAAAAAAAGTTTATATTAACTTAAAATGCGTACTGTGAAGCAAATGTTTCTAAGTTCCTGGTGAGATATTTTTTTGAGATCTAAAACTTTAAAACTATCAGCCAATGCGATATTTCCCAAGCAAAGTAGACCCAAACATACAGAAATCGTCAGGCACATCTATTAATAATCCCAGCTGCTTCCAACGTCAAATTGTTGGCTTGACAAATCGCACAAGCTATAAATATAAGAATGCTAGAAGCCAACTTGCTTACCGACGATTAAAGTACATCTCGGTTTACTGCAGATGACGCGTGCACTTCGCTCAACCGCCAGCCCCGCCAATCGGTATAGGTATGGCAGCACATGTGCTCGGCTCTTGAGCAAGTTGTCCAGCAGCTGCCAGTCAATTCATTTTTATTTTTTACTTGATTCTTTGGGCTCTCAGCATTTTTCCCGCCACATTTTCATCTAAACGTAATCTTACTTGAGTACGAGTACTGCTTTTTCGGTTAACATGAATAATTTATGAATGAGATGCGCATTGCACCCAAAATGTGTGGCT
>CM050323.1:111324344-111340217 GCA_027475135.1 Bactrocera correcta
AAACACTATCAAGAGCCAATTTACGCTGTGATAGTGATAATAATGCATGGCTTAGTGGAGACACTTAAACAAATCGGTGCTTAGTGGCCGACAAAGCAGTCAAACAAAATCAAACACCACAAAAGCCAGTTGACAAAAGATAAGACGAAACAAAATACATGTATATATATATATATATATATATGTATATGTATATATATTTATATATCAAAGGACACATGCATGAAATCATAAGCTATTACCGCTATGGTGGCGCACCAACATGTCAGCAAACCAAAGCCGGTGTAAGTCACAACTATTTGGCCAAATAAGACAGTAATGAGTAGCATGTGGCATGAACGCTTGTAGAGTTAATAGCGCATAAGCATTTATATGACTATCTATTACCGATATATATAAATTGAACTATATTTGTAAGCTTGTTGAGCAGCTCAAACACACTGAAGATAGTCAAACCTATCAATAATATTTTCATTACCAACATTGACAATGTGTCTACGAGCGACGCGACAGTAGAAGATAGCAGCAGCCCATATTGGGCGCTTCTTTCGCCACTTTTACGCACTGCCCGGTCATTGTTTGTCAAAGTATTGATGACGGAAATGTTGTGCTAAGAGGATTTTCGAAATTACGATATGATTGTTTTTCGAAACGCTTAGAGTGGTGATAAGTTGTTGCGCCATGATCACGACATTGCCTGGTGGCCGCCGCACAAATGCTTGATACCAAGTATGCGCACATCAACGCCACGTGAAGCCATGAAACCAGCAAAGATTATCATATCGATGATGTTATTATAATGTTGTGGCGGCGTTGGTGGCGCGGTGCCGGAGAGCGGTCGATTGCCTTGCGCTTTAATGTTGCCACCAATTCGCTTTTCGCTCGTCCGCACCACAACACTTCAGCCACTTTATTTGACTTTGCTACACTCACATACACACATTGCCTGCCATTGAATTTGATGTTACGCATACGCCATGTCGTCCATTAGATATTGATAAGCTTCGCTGTTTCCGTTTCCTTGCCGCTTCAATATTTCGCTTAAATGTGATTTGTTTATTGTTTTTGTTTCTCTGTTTTATTTTTTTGTCTTTGTTGCCAAAGCACTTCCCTACTTTCACTTTCATCCAATAATATAACTAAATTTTTGTTGCTTTTGTTCGTAGTTTTGTAGCTTTTCCTCGTTGTGGTAATGTGATTCTTTATAATGAACTTAATTGTGCTGTTTTTGGTGCTCATTCTAGTTGATTGGATTTCGGTTGCGCTCTGTTTATTTGTTTGTTTCGCTGGTCATTCGCATCCGCTTGTTTGTTTTTGTTCGCTTATTCATATCCGCCGTCGTTCAAATGTCCTTCATGCTTTCGTGCGCTCATCCAACCAATGCTGAAGCTGTAGCTGTTGCTTGTGTTGTTGTGTTTTCCCTCATTCACGTTTATTTATTTGCTGTTTTGTCGACTGTCTTCAACACGAGTGCTTGGTGTTGGTGCAACTCGTGCGTGGCAGCAGTTCGTGGGAGGGGATCTGGGAAACTGTGCAGCTTGGGGGCGATGAGGCCATTGCTTAATAAGAACGACATTGTATTTGGCTTTATTTGGGGATTATGAGTATCGGTTTGACTGCAGTTGAATTTTCACACATTCACGCGTACAATTGGCTGAGCTGTGGTAGCTTATGGGTTTTGTTGTTTTGGTGGGTATATTTATACAAGCATACACATACTTTGCATTGATATCTTACATATATATAATTATAATATACTAAGTAATTCATTCATTTCTGGTAACAAAGTTTATATTAATGAAATTATTAATTATACTGCAAATAGGGATGCCACATATGGGCACTAGCAAAACTCAGACGGTGGTCTCTAATCATTTGTGGTGTTGCATTAGCGCTTTTCATCTCATTCCTTTACGGTTTATGCGGCGGTATGCGCGGTGCTAAGGCAAATTAGCTGGTGTATTGAATTAACTGCTCTTACCTTTCATTCACTTTGGCGCGTGCTAATGAGCATTCACAATTTTTGTCTGCCGCGATAATATGATTTATAATTTCGTTTTGTGCTTCTCTTAAGACTAATTTGTTTTCTTAAATTTTGTTTTGTTTTCAAGGCTTTTGTGTCGGAATGAAATTTGGGGATGATACCGTGTAAGTATAATTAGGCTGGGATGTGACGCTGAAATGTTGTTGTTGGTGATTCTTAATTGAAATAAATCTGAATGTTTCTTTAATAGCATATTCATTAAAATTTTTTGTACGATTTTTTTAAGTTAATATTTGCTTGGTATTCCCCGGAGCAGTTGGACCACTATGCGATTGGCAAACATGTTTGTTCTGGAAGTATTCCAAGAAGACCATACCATCGAGGTACGTATGTTTGTATCCAAGAAACAATTGCGTATCTTGCATTGTCAATTCAGGCAAATCAAAAAGTTTTAACCCTCAGCTTGCAGTTAGCAGATGGGCATTACAGCCGATAACTCCTGATGACTTAAACCTGTTTTCATACAAAGTACAAATAACATGCCGGTTAAACTCTCTAGATTTGCCCATTCGACTGGAATTTTGCTAAACAATTATTAAAATAAGCGAAGAAGGCATTAACTTGATAAACTGCCTGCTTATGTCTGATGAGACTCATTGTGACCTAAACGGATATGTAAACAAGCAAAATTTGCATTTATGAAGTGAATCAAAGTTGCGTGCAGTTCCATCAAGATGTATTGTCGGGCCATACTGTATTGAAGAAAACGGTGTAACTAAACTACACCGATGACATATCACTTTCAATTGCGTTTGGCACAAACAACATGGAGTAATTGCACACATACCCAGACGGGTTAGTGCGGAGCTCCAACGAAAATTTGAAAATAAATTAATATCAAGGAACTGCATTTTCCGCCGGCCCCCAAAGTCGCGTGACCTGACTGCATCACACGCTATTATGTTAAACAAGTTGTGTCAAAACAAAATCAATAAATCTGTCTGAAATGAAGCAGTCCATTAAAACGATATTTGAGGAAATCACGATTTCAACCCTTCAGGCTGCAATGAATAATTTTCTAATTAGGTGTTGCATATCCGTACCTAAGCATGGAGGTCATTAACGGTTCATATGATATACAAAAAAAAAATAAAATTTACTATAAAATGAAAAAAAAAAAAAAACAAAACGAAATGTAGTTAGTGGGTTAAAAAAAATTATTACGATTTGTATTTACAGCATGAATCATGCGCTACTCTGTATACAATGTGACAAAAAGATATTCGGAAAATGTAAACAAAACAATAAATATTTAATGTTCATCAATATTTATTTTGTCGTCATCAAAGCAATTCCCACCTGATGTAATACACTCATGCCAATGGTTTTTCCAGTCCTCGAAACACTTTTCATAAGAACTGTTTGGGATGGCCTTTTGCTCCTTCAAATAGGTTTCATGGAGCAGCAATTTCAGTTTCGGGAACAAGAAAATATCGTACGAGGCCAAAGTGGGGAATACGGTGCTAGATTCATGGTATTCATTTCATTTTTGCTTTTAAATTCATTCACAATCGTTCCTCGATGCGATGGTGCATTATCATCGCGTAAAATGTATTGTTCTTCGAAAATTCCGGCCATTTTCGACGGATGTCCTTATTGACCGCCTATCTTTCCAAAACAAATTCAAGAAAAATCAAACCACGAATATAGAAAAGCTGTTCAAAGGTTTCATCGTGTTTTGTTTCGGCTAGTTTTTCACCTCCATTCCCATGATTGTTGACTTATATGCATATCAAACTCATAAACCCATGTTCCATCGGCAGATGTAATGCTTTCCATGAATGCGGGATCATAATTCGCATGACCAAGCATGTTCAAGGAAACCTGTTTAAGGTACACTTTTTGAAAAAAATTCCGCTTTTTCGGGACGAGTCAAGCAAAAACACATTTCGTACCCAAAATATTCATCGAAGTCATTCGAACGGACTCGTGAGAGTTGTCATCTCTCTAACACTTGCCTGACGATTTTCAAGTACCACATCCTTTACTTTTTTTAGTATTTTCATAAATTAAAGAGGTCGAAAGTCGTCCAGAACGAAACATGTCTTCAACATCTCTCGATTGTCTTTGAAGACTTTGTACCACTAATATTTATAATAACCATAGGCGGTGTACTTAAAAGAGTTCGAAAGTTCATTTTATATATTTCAAAATTTATAATTTCAAAACTTGTTCAGAATTTTGTATACAATTTTCGAACTACGGCAGCCAAGCATTCACTATTTTTGAAATATCGTTCAATAATGAAGGCACGTTGCGCTAACGCACCATTTTTTCTAAGCCTACACTTTCTACTGTCCATTTTATTCGTTTTTTTTTACACCATAAAAAGCAAATACATTAAGTCTAGCGTTAATTTAGGGACACTATTATATACGACATTGAATATATATAGGCTAGGTAAAGTTCTCAACCAATAATTTTTACACTAAAATATTTATATTTTATACAACAAATAAGAAAATAAATAGGATTAGCTCATTTTTTACGATTTTGTTAAAACTTGTGGTTGGTTGCGGAGTATGATGGAGTGATAACCGCTCCTCTCGGGCTTAACGGTAGCGTAGTCAGCTCTGGAGTACCATTTTAACGCTGTCGCAAGATCATTTTGGCGCAAACTGGAGAGAAAGAGGTTTGATGAGCGCTTGTAGGGATTATAACCGGTCAAAATGACCGAATGGAAGTTGTAGAAGCTGTTCTGTTTGGAAAAGGACAAAGTAGAAACATCTCAGCATTTCCCTTTTTTACCATCCCAACCTTCCAACATGAGAGCATAAGAAACAAATTTTTAAGAACTTTTTGTATCCGCTTCGGTTTGGAATTGAAAATTTCGATCTGATTTATCTTCAAATTTTGCACGCACATTACCATATATTTGATTAACTCCAACATTTGCACTTACTGTTACCAGTATTTTCACAAAATTCTTGTGTGCCGCAGCCACGCGCACGAGCAGAGAGAGAGAGTAAAATAACGGTTTTTCTCACACTTCGTTGCATAAACGTAACGTTTAGCAGCAAACAGCTGTTCGTTTTGGAAGTAGCTGTAATTTGAATAGCAGCAGATGGGCGCAGTGGAGAAAATGAGTAGTGGGTAACTCACACATAATGCTATCGTGCAGCTGAAAAGTCAAAATTATCACGAAATGTCAACAACCTGGAAAAGAAAGGCAAGAGGAAGATGCGAAATGAAGCTGCAAAATGAGTAGGGTGTTGCAAGTTCAGCGCTATGATGCTGCAGGCACATCTATTGTATGTTGCGCATATGTATTTATGTATTTATGAATATATGTATATATATATATGTATGTATTCATGTATATATGTATGTATACGTGTGTGTAAGAATGTATATATGTATGGATGTGTTTACATAAGTAACGGGTGTCAGTGCGTTTACGCCGGCATTTTCATACTGACTTCCTCAACGTCATTGCCTGCCACCCCGCCATTGAATTGGCAATTTCGCCGTTGCTCTTGCGGTGCAACACCTCTGCCAAGTGCTTGTAAATTATGCATAGCGCCTTGCGTCTTGTGTCTTGCGAATAAATGATGACGACGAGCGAACGCCAACCAACCGTCTCGTCAACTTACACACAGTTTTGCAAAAATTACGCGAAAACAATGCAACCGAAAGACAAACGACAGCGCGCACAACAACAACAACATCATCACACTTGGCTGTGTGCCTGTGTGTGTGTTTGTAAGCAGTAAATATGAAAATATGACAACAACTGGAATTGAATGTGGAATGACAAGCGATTGCTGCGACATGGAGCGCTGGCAAAAGGAGCATAAACTATTTTTAGAACAATAAATTTCGCGCATGAAGCAAAGCAATGAATCGAAAATAAAAGTAAGTGAAAACGCTGCGTTGTGTCAGTGTACGGAATGACAGTTACTTAGTTACTGTTCAGGTGGAGTTTATTTAAAATGCCACAGATGTTTTTGTTGGCCAAATTGAAGGCAATATGCATTCATATATTCTATGTAAAAATATGTGCAAGTGTTGGTAAATGCAGTGGAAGCACAATATAGGGGTTAGTGTATACAGGTAGATGGTAACTCTGAGAATTAAGGCACGTGAAATGTGGAATATCTTTATTTTAAATGCACAATATGATGATAATTCAAATAATTGTTTTGAATTCATAGAAAACTCGAATGATAGCAAGTTTTTTTGGAACAGAGATCTATTGAGGATATTGTATGTCCCAGGAAGTATTTTGCATCATTCATAAAGATTCTGAATTTTGTTTATTTTTTCACAATTCTTACCAAAAAAGATATTGTGCCTAAATAAGACTAACCGAAATATGCAATTTATTCATTAGTATTAAAATTAAAACTAATCAGGCTCAATACCTGGCAAGATCATGCTTTAAAACTCTGCCAAGCGAAAATAAACTTAAGTTTAATAAAACATAAGGTATGTTAGTGATGGTTAATATGTAAATAGGCAAGTGGGGAAGGACTCTTCATATCTTGCCTTCAAAAGCTGAATCGTTTTATGCAATATAATTGCTTCTTTTATGGATTTTGTTCTAGTTTCACTGTTTTGTTGAAGGAGACTTCAAAGTAAAAGTGGAAACATTGTTTGGAGATGCTAAGCTTATGTTTTACAGAAAACTGATTAGATTACCAAAGCATAATATCTATGTAAAGTAATACATATATGTAAAATTTTCTAAGTATATACATATGTATATAACAAAAACAAAAAAAAAAAAACATTAACTTCGGCCGCACTCAAGCTAGCTTAGTAACTATGTGTTCAGTTTATGTGGAAGCTACATTTGTATATGCTATAGTAATCTGATCTCAACAATTTTTTTGGAGATTATATTATTACCTTAAGCCATTCAAATTTTGTGAAGATACCACGTCAAATGCCAAAGTTTTCCATACAAGAACTTGATTCCGATCGTTCGGTTTGTATGGCAGCTATATATTATAGTGGTCTAATATCGGCGGTTCTAATAAATGAGCAGCTTCTTGAAGAGAAAATGACGATGGCAAAATTTCAAAACGATATCTTAAAAACTGAAGGACAAGTTCATATATATACAGACAGACGGACATGGCTAAATCGACTCAGCTCAACATACTGATCATTTATATATATACTTTATAGAGCCTCCGACGCTTCCTTCTGGGTATTACAAACTTCGTGACAAACTTAATATACCCTGCTTAGGGTATAAAAATGTTAATTTCGGCTTCACCAAAACTGTAATACAATTCACAGATGTAATTTTATAGCATAAGAGGGTACAAAAAGATCTTTACTCTGTTTTAAATCCATAGGTTTCGATTAGAGCTTGAAGCAATAGTGGTCCGATCTGAACAATATATCTGAAAATTGAGCAACACCTTGATTCATAATCTACCTGAAATTTCATGAAGATACCTTATCAAATAAAAAACGCTTTCCATACAAGCATTTAATTTCGAACGTTCAGTTTGTATAGCAGCTATAATAAAATATATTATATAATAGTCATCCCATCTGAACAATTTCTTTAGAAGTTGCATTATTCTTTTAGATTATAACTCATGCTAATTTCCTTCGAGATATCTCGTAAAATGAAAAAGTTTTCTATACGTGCCCCTAATTGCGATTTTTCAGTTTATATGGCAGCTATATAGCAGCTTTTGGAGAGGAAATGATGTGTTCAAATTTTTAGATCTATATTTGCAAAACTGAGGGAAAGCTCGTCATGCTTATAATTTATATATCATTTTTATAGGGTCTCCGACGGCGCCTTCTGGTGTTAAAATTAGCTGTCATGTTTTCTCCGGGGTAAACTTTTAAGGTAATTAACCGATTTCGGTAAAACTTAGTACACTGTGATCAGTTTGATTCAACATTAATTGTAAAACAATTCATAAAAAAAACTGGAACATGTGCTCAAAACTGATAAAAAAATAAGTATTACTTATTTATTATTTTCACTCACAAATATTTGTATGAAACATTTTCAGAATTAAATCGCAAGCACAAACTCTTGAATTCTTATACCGAGAACAACGCTTTCGTTTTTATTTGTAAATCATGTTTATACTTTATGCTTATACTTTATTAAATGCTTCTGCTTCTTTAATGGTGTTGACACCGCTTACGATGTTATAGCCTTTAGCGTTGTATTAAATAGTTAACTAGTTTATCATGTATACCATAGTAAAGCAACTCCTTGCCGAATCTTTGCATAAATGAAAATTTCGATATTTTGGCAAGGGTTTTACAAACATTCTACAGGGTGAGCCATATAAAATTTTAAATTTAAAAAGTCAATAAAAAAACGGCTTGATATTTTTCAAAGGTCTAACATTTATTTTAAAGGTTGTTTTATGAAATTTATTTGTGGAAAACAATTTCGGACAAATGACAACCACGGATGAGTTTACAGTAGCTTATCCAATCCACCCAATTTTGGAGTACCTTCTCGATGGTTTTATGCCTTATGGCATCTACAGCAACTTGAATCCCGTACTTTAGATCTTGAATTGTTTTTGGATGGTTGGCGTAACATTTATCTTTAACAGCTCCCAACAGAAAATAGTCCAACGGAGTTAAATCGCAGCTTCTGGGAGGCCAATTCACATCACCTCTTTTGCTAATTATGCGATTTTCGAAGATAGTTCGTAAAAGATTGAGTGTAGCGTTTGCTGTATGGCACGCCATCCTGCTGGAACCAAATGTTGTCCAACACTTCTTCTTCAATTTGCTTGAAGAAAAATTCGGTTAACATTGCGCGATATCGCTTACCATTGATGATTACGTCGGTTCCTTCTTCATTTTCGAAGAAAAATGGGCCGATGAGTCCACCAGACCAAAATCCGCACCATACAGTGACTCGTGCTGGGTGAATTGGCTTCTCGACGATTACGTGCGGGTTTTCTGTGCTCCCAATGCGACAATTCTGTTTGTTAACGTAACCATCGAAGTGGAAATGAGCCTCGTCCGAAAGCTTCAGCTGTTGCACCAATTGAACTTTCTATAAAGCCATAGAGGAAAGAGTTTTTTTGTTTTTTTTCAAAATACGTAGCAAAGTTGTTCGCGAAATGTTTAATTCTTGCGATCGACGGCGTGTTGAGATGGATGGATTCTCACTAACATTTTCAGCCACAGTCGCAATATTTTTGGTTGAATGCGCGAGAAATGAACGTTGACGTTTTGGTTTATCCACCAACGAGCCAGTTTAATGCACACGCTTGACAAATTGTTGCACAAATTGAACCGATGTCACTTTTTGTCTGTCTTTTTTTTGCCAAATTTCTCACAGTTTGTGTTGAAGGCTCACCACTTTGGAAAAAAATTTTCAATATTTCCCAGTTTTCTTCTAGTCAATAGCGACCCGTTTCATAAATTCTAGACTTATTACTGAATATCTGTCACTTGCCGAATGGCATTTGACGTTTCAAATGTCGAAATATAGATAATTCAAATTTAAAACGTTAGATGGCCCACTCGTTATTAGAAATATTGACTGAAGTGTAGAAGCGTTTGAATCAGACAGTTTCTACACTTAAATATTTGAAAACCCGTTTTTTACAACTGCATTTTTCCAATCAGGCGACGATGGTACTCGTAACACTATCGCAAGTATAATTTGGAATTGAACTGTTTAGTAGTTTCATAGCAAAAAATTTTATTCTATAAATAACGTAAGACGCTTTTGTAATTATTGGAAATTTTTATATAAAAAAATTACTACCAACTTTTTTTAACAAGTCTTCTAGAAAAAATTGATTTAAATATAAAATCTTACGTTATTTACGAGCAACCCTTATAAATGCTATGATCCCGTTTTTGCGTTATATTTCAGTTACTTCTACTAACATAAACCTAACAAAAATACCAAAATACCTCGTCGATATAAAAATGCCTTTTTACGCTTAGATTAAGTTTATTAAGAACTGAGGACAAGTTTTATTTTAAAAAGTAAAAACACACAGCACCAATGCATTCAAATTTGATAGTTTTTAGAGTTTGTATTGAACATTTAAGGTCATTAAGAGTTTTGACACATTTTCTATCTTGGTCCCTTTTTCTGTTCTGTCATATGGAGCTCCCATGACCCATCATATTGTAATATTCCTGGTTATGCCTTGTGAAATTGTGCAGAATTCTGAACTTATTTTTTATAACTTCAAAAAATTTAGTTTTCTTTTTATGAATATACTTATAAAATAGTAAATCAAAACAAGGTTTTCATCGTGTTGTGTGTTTAAATTAAAAAAAAAATTTATGTAAATTAGCTTAATAAATACTAACAAGAGCTAATAGATACTCATAAAAAATCCTTATACTACACTTAAACTACTACTAAAAAATGTACTTAATTTTAATGCAGTCCTAATGGACTTAACTATTTAAAAAAAAAATTGAAAATTTCTGAAATAATAAAATAAACTAAATTTTTGAAAAATATTACAATCACTCAGATCTAAGTTACTATTTCTGAATAATTTTTGGTGAATATATGGGGATAAAAACAAATGAAAATTAACTCATATTTATAACTGTTATACGCTCACTTACTCTTCATGCCAAAGTAAAAAATTTTTATGCACTCAACCAAAACACACATAATTTCATTTCGAATGAGACATGCGAGACGAAATTTTTCGAAAACAGAGTATACTCTAAACCGAGCGCTCAGAGCGCTAACCAACATTATGCTCAGTAGTGAGCGCTCTATAAAATTTATGAAATTTCCAAACAGGTCAAAGCAGAATTTCGAATTTTTCGAAATTATCGTAGTGTGTATATGAGAAACAACGAAATTCGGGCGCCAATGCTTGTTTACGAGTGTAAGCGATGCTCTGAGGCGCCAAGCCAACCTCAACAAAACGCGATGCCACAAAGAGTGACGGTTCGAGCTATGCCATACTAAAATTTCGTATGAACCTGCGAGCGTTATTGCATTTCGGGCAGGTTGTGTATCCTCACTAGGTGCCAGCCGAGCGCTCCTAGTGCTCGTCGTTTATCCTGTCGAGACATTATAGTCGTCGTGCGCGTCGCTATCGCGCTCGCGTGCTGCCTTTGCCGTGCATGTGAAGGCATATTAGAGAAATCGTTGCCGAATTTGGCAGTAGATGCGTGATGGACGTTGAATTTGACGGTCGGCAATTTTTTTAATTTCGATGCTACGATTTCATGCAAGCTGTGCTTTTTTTGTGTGTTTGTGTAGTGAAAGTGTTGTCGTTGCATGAAACGCGCTGTGCGCTTGCAGAAAACTCAACGAAATAAATGACAAGTATTCAATGGTATTTCTAAATAATAATGAAATTAGCTTTGTTTAAGGCATAGTTCAATCGAAATTGTTGTTGGTGTTTTATATTTTCATGACAAGAAAATTGCAATTTTTTTTAAGCGAAAAGTGAGTGTTGCGTAAAACATGAAAATGCTTTGAAAGTCACGTTATACTCGAGCATAAGTGTTTACAGTTAAACCAAAGTATTTGCTGAGCGAAGTTATCAAGTGAAAGTACAAAGCGAAGCAGTGAATTTAGTGCCCACTGGGAGTTGGGAGCTGCTGTGAGGCCAGGAATACAAAGCAGCTGCTTTGAAGAAAAGTAAATATTCAACTTTATTTCTAAGAATTTCGGTGTCTGTGCGAATGTGTGTGTTGTAAATATGTCATGCACTGACATGAATTAAAAATGCGGCAGTTACTTCCTGTTACATATGCCAACTTCTAAGCCTCTATTTTACTTTTATTTTGCGTACTGCCACTGCATAGAAAATTTACTTCTTGTTGACCTCCTGCTACGCACTAGACATGCTGCTAAGAAGCGAAACGGAGACGTTTTCCACAGTTATTTTGCCAGCTTGCTGCATTGATGCAACCATATAGATACACAAACATACATACATGCAAACATATTTCGCTTGGAATTTCGTACAGCATTTTCTTCAAAGCGCCACTAACAATTTCCATGCTATTCAGTTTACAGTTTCTTGCTGCGTGCCACGTGCGTACGTGTGTGTCTGTCGGTGTCACTCTGTGTAAGTAGTGTTGGTGAGTGTTATTTTTGCTTAAAGGCAAAAACTGTCGAGTTTGCGGTTTCTTCTATAACTTCCACTGCTTCTGCGGGCACTACAACAAATACACATACGTACATACAACCTCCGTTAGCCGCCAGCCCAACAGCTGTGTGCCACTTATTTGCAGGCAAACACCCAAACAAGCCTGTGTACGGAGTACACAAATGCACATGTGTGTGTGTGTGTGTGTCGGTGTATAATAGCGTGCGGCTGCTGTGGCAAGCTTGGAAGCACTTTACGCTTATAAACTAGCAACTTTTATTTTTACTTTCTATTTTCACCACACATTTTTATTTTTTGTTATGTGCTTGTGATTTTGGTGCTTGTAGCAGCCAAGCAGGCAGTCAGCCATTCACTCAGCCAGCCAACATCTTCTAGCTGCTCTCGAGCATGCTAAAGCTAATATTTTTCCATATAACCTACATTTCTGACAATGCCAGTGAGCAGCAGCGGCAGCAGGAATACGGTGTTTTGTGCGCGCCCGCCATGGCGTATGAGCAACCAAAACCACCATCTTCATACACTCACTCGTCGTCGTCTACTTGCTTGAGTGCTCAAGACGGCGGCCGTTTTATTTTATCACACATACACACTCACATATATATATATTTCTTCTTTGCGTTGTTGTTTTTGCTTTCATTTTAGTAGCTCTAAGTAATTTCGTTGCGTCATTTCGCACTCACTTTTCACCCTCTACTGCGAGGCGTCTCCGGCTGGCCGCTGCCAGTCAACTTGTCTGTGCAGCTTCCTTGTTTTGCTTAATGTTCGCTATCGGATTTGCTGGGATTTGGCACATTTTTACGTTTATTTAGTTTAGCTTCCACAACATTCCCAAAGAGCGACGATTAAAGCAAGCGCCAAGCATCTGGTTAGTGTAGTGGTGTGGTGTAGATTTCACTACTTTGCGCTATTTCTTGTATACAGAGCTATCGCTTTGCCGGTATGACAACATTTGTTTATCTTGCTCTCTTGTATGCTGGAATTCATTAATTCATTTATAGTTCGTGATATTCTTTTTTCCTAAAGATAAGTTTCATTCATGGAGGCATTTGATTTATATATGTATAGTAAAATGTATACTTCTTCTCCTGGCAGAATTATGAATATTAACACAAAAATTTATTTTAATCGCATTCCATTCCATATTGGCGTATTTTGGCAACTACTTCGATTTTTAAAGTGACACATCTGCTGCCTGTTAACTCCTTACTATGTGCGAAAAAAATGCGGTTGTGGCCATATGAATAGAACCGTATTATTATTTCGTTAGTCTACAGGTAAAAAAAATATGTTTGAAACTAGGAAAAGTTACAAGGCATTCTCTTTCTGGTAATAAAACTTAAAAATAGTTGTTTCTAATATTAAGCAAAATTGTGACATAAAATATATATTTTTTATGTTCTTCTTCTTAATACCAAAGAGCAGAAATATTCATCTTCAATGGAATGTGTTCAGAAATATTTATGAGAAAATTTATTAAGCATTCTATACGGGCATCATAAGTTTCCAAAAGTATTTATAAAAAAAAATTTCTGTGGAAAAAAATATACGAGAAAAATAAAAAAACAAAATGTATGAGAGCAAAATTCTTTAGTGCTAAAATTTTCCGAAAGCATTTATAAAAAATGTTCACTGAAAAAAAAATATGAGAAAAATGTAGAAATTTGTTTATTTATGGGTATGGACGTTTTATTAAAGGCATCTATGTAAAAATCTTTGAGATTGGAAGTAAATCCAAGCTGTGTTTTAGAGATTTTATTTGGTTTTAGCGAAATATTAGACATAACATATGTATTAAGACACAATCTTTCTATAGCTTAAATTCATAACAGTCCTTTGCATGAGGCATTTCCGTAGATCAGGTTGCGAACCTCATTAAGACCTGGGATTACTTCGAATCTTTAGCAAATTCTAAGAGAACTGAAATATTTTTAATTTTTGTATTTAAGTTATATGATTTTCAGCATTTTATACCAGTGTATTATCGATCAAGGGTTTACATGGGTTCTCCCGGTTAAAAAACAGATCTTTTTCAAAAATTTTTTTCCCGTATAAAATAGATGAAAAATTTTATTAGAATTTTTTATTGTTACAAACATATACTATTAACTATTTTAAACTCGGTCATTGGAACGCCATTTCCGGTGACCACCCGGAAGAAAGATGCGTCCGCGCTGGCAGGATAAATCCTTACAGAATCATCTAAAGTGAAGAAATATGAGTTTTAGTTAAAACCTTAACTTAGCACTTGGACGAAAGAAAAAAACTTAACATTGAATTTTTGGCAGACATTTTTACAAAAAAAAAAAATATAAATTTATGTGTGAAAAAAAAAAATAATTTTCGGCCAAGTCTTCAAGAATTGTATCGCAAAGATATGTGTAAAATTTCATGAAGAACGGTTGAGTACTGTCTTCAAAAACACAGTTTCGAGAAAAACGCGTTAAAGACGGCGCACTTAGCCTAGCTAGCTTCGAGCGCATAAGTTCTCACGGTTTTATCTTCGAAACTAGTTACTAGTTATTACTCGAGTCAACTTGAAAATTCAAAACCATATTCTAGAGGTGTTTTATAGAATTTAACAAGGCAATAAAAAAATTTAAGCCCATGTAACCCTTTAAGGCTTCATAAATAAAACGTTTATTATATATTTTTAAAAGTTGTAGAAATATTTGCATATTAAAATAATAATTTTGTATTATTTTTGTTTCCTTGGAGTTTTGTGTAAAGGTGCTGGTCTACTATAGCCTTTTTTGATAACTTTTTATTTTACTTGAACTTATTTTGAAAGTTTTTGTGGATAAATAGTGTTTTCGAATCACTAAAGTTAATGCGAAACCCAAGAAATTGCTGTCTAAAAAGATATAGGTTATACTCAAGCTATTATGGTTTCAAGAAAGTAGAAGGTAGGGCGATCTTTCGGCTAACATTTAGACACAAGACAAATCAAAATTAACTTTGAAACGGAAAGTTCTAGAAGTTCAACGCATTAAAAGAGTAGTTGGAGGAACCTTAGAGACATTTTCTTTATTGTTAGCAAAATTTTTATAACCTGAACAGTGTATATAAAGTTTGTTACGAAGTTTATAACATCCCGAAGAAAACGTACCTATGGAATATACGTATGTACACTTATAAATGACGAAATGAGTCGATTTGGCCATAGCTTTCTGTTTGTATATACAATAGCAAATACTTTAGAACTTCTCGATACTGATCTAATATTTCACACCCTTTTCTCTATGAGAAACTGCTCATTTGTCGGAACCGTCGCTATCGGGCCACTATAGCATAGACACAAACAGAACGAACGAAATCAAGTGCTTTCATAGAAAATCCTTCATTTGACAAGATATCTGCACAACATTTGGCATGGGTTATTATCTGAATCAATGTTTTCATGAATTCTATTTAGCTTTATTTAGCATAAAGCTTCAAACTTCGCTTTAGTTACAATTTTATGGTTAAATATACATTGAAATTAACTTACATTAGAACTAATAAATTTTTGTATGATCAAGTCTTAAAATCTAGCTTTTCTTAGACAATTTTAATTTATATTACTAAGAAGCTCGATGTATGGGTGCCACACGAATTGATTCAATAAAAATACCGCAAGACTTTTTTGACATCCAAATATTTCAATTTATACAATCCTTTCACAATATTTATTCAACAAAACGGCAATCTTTATATAAAAATAAATTTAAACAAATATTTGAAAAAAAAAAAAAAATTGATTAAAAAAATGATAAAAAAAATTTATAAAAAAATGAT
>CM050323.1:111341217-111505379 GCA_027475135.1 Bactrocera correcta
TGTTTGATAAAAAAAAAAAATATTTGAATAAATTAAAAATGTTTGAAATAAAATAATTGAAAAAAAAAATTAAAAAATATTAAAAAAATATATGAAAAAAAAATTTAGAAAAAAATTTAAAAAATATAAGTTCGTACTCACTTCGCTGACCATCGCTGCACAAAATGAATTAGTGCAAAATCATGCGATTCATACGCAACTTGCATATGCTCTCAATTCGTAACTGTTGCCACCGCACAGTGCTGCTGCCAGAACTTTTGCCTGTCTGCCAAGTTGGAAAATTCTAATGCGCCAGCAATATTGTGCAGTCAAATTCTCAGCATAACTTATATATATGTTATAATTCTTTGGCTACTGCAACCAGCATGCACTTTTATTGTTTGTTGGTGTCATTGTGCAGCGTGTTGTTGTTAAATAATTGCTGCTGCTTGAGCGCTTATACTTTTCAAGCATTCGTAGATGCTACTCATGCAATATAACGGCTTATAGCAGTACTTTCTACTTATACTACCACTCGTAAGACTTGACTATATGATTTGGTCATTTTTGTTGTTGTTGTTGCAATACACTCACTTTACATTTGCTCATATTGCTGTTGGTTTTGCTTGTTGTAGCTGTTGTTGTTGATATTTTTGTTGTTTTTAGTATTTGCACACCACTCTTTGCTTTCAGTTGGCAGCGTCTCTCTTTAGATTATTTATGTGGTGATTAGCTGCTTGAGTTATTGCTTAAATTATCAAGAGTGTAATAAAATTCTTTGGTGTAGCATGCGCCACGTAAATGAAAATTTACCAACAAATGCGTGCCACATGCATAAGTATTCATACCAGCATGAGTATACGCACACTTACGCATATACATATATGTGCGCGTGTGTGTGTGTGTCTCCAGATAAACTTTTTCATGAACTTTCTTTCGAGTAAAACTCTTACGAATTGTCTCCAAATGTGTCCAGTCGTACATTTTTATCAACTTGCAGATGTATGTATGTGAGTGTGTGTGTGCAATAAACGTGTACGGCTGTAACAGCTCTGCTCCAGTTTCGCTCACAGTAAATTGTAGTAACTCAGCTAGTTTAAGTCTCGGTCGCCTTCTGGCTGCAGTCTTAATGCTCGGCAATGAAGTGCGAAGTGACAAATTGCTTTATTTATGTACATTCTCATATGCGCACACACACACGCTTATATACGTATATGTGGTATGCATAAATGCATGAGTGTTAAGTGTAGTGCGCTCTGTGTTGACTGCAATTCTCGGGATTATCTGTTTTTATGCTTTTCATATTTCTGTGTAAAAAAGTACTCTCATGTGTTATGTATGAATTTTTAAAGGATTTCATTCGTTAATACATATTACTCATACGCAGTGTGACACTTGCTGCACTTGATTCAATGTGTTGAAATCACAGTAGTATTTTCTGTTTTTAATGGAAAGTGCATATGACTGTTCGTAAAAGCAACATAAAATGCCGGCATCTTCAAGCAGAAGTTCATACAATTATCACGCACACACGCATTTATACATAAATAAATACTTATGAGGATATATGGCGCGCTCATGCATTCGTTCAAGTATTTCTTAACGCAGTCAAGTATTTATGTATGAAGTATGTATGTATTTGAGCTTCCGCTGTGACTAATGCAATTCTGGTATACATTTTTATTTTCATTTTATGTGCTATGCGCTGCTGGCTTCATTCATCGGAACATAGGAATTTCTAGCATTTTAGGCATTTCTTACAGAGCTAAGAAATTAAAATTATGTGTATACGAAAACTGAAATAACAAAATTAATTAAAGGAGTGATCATGAAATCATGGTATTAGCAGTAGTTGTTTATAAAATCGTTAGTGATTAAATTTACGACGCGGTAGTTAGTGACAGACATAGCTGATTGGGTTGAGCGCGTGCAGACCATTTTATTTTATAACCATCACATTTTTGACAATAGAAAAGCACTAAAATTTTTCAGTGATTGATAGACAAAAAAAAAACTCCCTAATGTACGTCTTTTCATTATGAATAAGCAAGGAAATGCTAAGTTCACGTGCAACAGAACATATTATACTCTTGCAGTTTTCAAGAATAAAAGCCAAGAGAATACAATTAGGAGCAGGACATTCACCAGAAGATCGGAATCCAAGAAATTATACAAAGAGTGTTCCAAAGTAAACTGGACTTAAAGACAAAACAGAAAAAAATGTTTTTTTCGTCAAAATGAATTCATTTTATTCAAGATAGTTTCTTTCTGCTTCAATACAGCTTTTTGCACGGTCCAAAAGCATGTCGAACGATCGTTTTAGCTTGTTGGCCGGTATGGCCGCCAGTATGCCGGTACAAGCGTTTTGAATGGTCTCTACGTCTGCATAATGCTTTCCTTTCATGGGCAAATGTATTTTTCCGAAAAGGAAGAAGTCACACGGTGCCATATCAGGTGAATACGGGGTGTGGTTAATAGTTAAAATGTGATTTTAGTCAAATAATCGTCCTTCGAATGTTGGATTATGAGTAATTCTTAGTCGTCAGTCAATTTGTGTGAAAAAAATCGTGCACACACCTTTTGTATGCCCAAGTGTTCGATCAAAATGCGATAAATCGATGTTTGGATCGATGAAGCCACTCGTGCGCTCTGCTACGGGATATGCAATAATCGCCATAAACTTGCTTCATCAATTGAAACATTTCGGTAAAAGTTTTAACAATTTTAAAACAAAATTTAATGTAGGCTCTTTGTTCGAAGCTCATTTTCGCGCCGATAACATAAACATACTGACACTTAAATCGCAATAACTACACTTCCAATCCATGAAACGTCATGTCATATCATTCTTACTGGACAATCGATAAAGATAGCAGATTCTAACGCACCAGTTGACATATAAATGGCGCCACCAGGTCGCGCTGTATTCAAAAGTCCTGTTTACTTTGGAACGCATTTTGTATATACAGTTAAATTTCCCTAACACGAGTCAGCTAAATCCATACAAAAACTGCGAGTTATGGGGGGAATTTTGTATGGAACTCGATTTCACACGGTTTCATTAAGATACTTCGCATACAGTCGCCATATATGGAGTAAAGTCACCCGGAGGTGCGTTAGTTTTATTAAGAAAAATCTTATTAAGATAACTAAGATATTGACCGATATATGCAGTAAAAAGTCACTCGGAAGTTCGAAAATTTTTATATTAGGCATATGCGGGCTGAGGTAAGTATTAACCGGATTCAACCCCTTTTTGACACAGACTTAAGAAAAATATTTTCTCTAAGTGTCAATTATATATCTCGTACATTGACAGATATTTTCAGTAAAAAGTCAGCTGTATAGCATAAAGGGATTTAATACTCGCGGCCTAGTGGCTTTAACGATTTTAATTCAATTTAGTAAACTTTCGGTCATAAGACAGTACATTTGAAAAGAATTGTATACAGCTTTTATTCCATTATAAGAATTGGTTCTTTATTTGTTTACTTGAATGTGAAAGAATCAAAAGGAATTTCTAATTGTGCTTTATGGGAAGTATGGTTGTAGTCCCATTTCCTCCATTTTTAACCCGTAAAAAAAGAATATGAATGGAATGTCACGAACGAAATTTGGTCGAAACCGCCCGGGCGGGCTCCGAGATATGTTATTTTGCCAGAAAGCGAGAGACATTATAATAATTTATTAGTCATCTAAGGACTTCTTGCAAAATCCTACTAAAACCCTCAACAACAATTGTTCTTCCTCTGCCACTTTTTAATAAAAAATTATGTATTATTATTGTTATTTAAATTTAATTAAATAGTTTCAAACAGTTTTCTAATTCATATAGTTGTTATTCATGATCATTATTGCATTATAGTAATAGCCTAACAAAAAAATTTTGTACTCCAAAAAATTTTGAAAATTTTTGTCATAAATAAGGTCCTTTGCGTAAATCCGAAATATTTCTTAGACTGGAAATGATTATAGCACATATTTCGCTTGCAATTTTTGAAGCTTTATTTCGATAATTGAAGTCATAAAAAATGTTATACTAAAACTTGAATATAATATTTCAATTCAGTTCAATCAACTCAATTGCCTGGGCACTGTAGACTGCTGAAAAATAATTTTTAAAGAATTTTTAATATCTCGATTAGCCAGAATACTAATATGTCCAAGTAAACTAAGCATTTTACTCTGTTTGGTAAATAAAAAAAACACCACTAGCACTAAATTAATATTTTTTGAAGATAAATCATGCCTTAAGGTATTACATACAGTCATAAGGCCAAAAAAAGCGAATTTTTCAGGATTTTTCTGAGAAAACTTTGAAATTTATTGATCCAAAATTTTTTGCATATATTATGGTATTTTAAAAGTTAATATTAGTAAAAATATTTATTCGGAAAGGAACGACAGTTGATCTATGGGAGCTTCTTTCCATAAAGACGTTTTGTAGTGACTATATATTTGTGAACTGGAACCATTAAAATTATTAAAAACAAAAAAAAAAACAGATTTCGCTAAAGAAATATTTAAATAAGTAAAGCACATCAAAGAAGTAAGCAAAATATTATTTTTAAATGGCGATGATTAACAAAATATGCACTTCTTCTTCTTTTTTCGGATTAAGAAAAATGTGCCAACAGCTAACAAAAATTAAAAACCGGCATTTAACTAAAAGTAACTACGAAACATAAATATAAATTAAGAAATAAATAAAATTACACATTTCTCAACAAATTACGTCATAAGTCATTTCATTTTATGCTGGCTGTTTCACAAATTTATTTTTACTGCCACAGAAAGGCGGAAAGCATCCAGCAAGCATTGCTATGAAGGCAGTCCAAGGCAGCAAAGCAAGAGTAGACGCAGAAATAATGAATACATATACACATAAACTTGTACTATATAAATTTGTATATATGTATGGGTAGAGCATAGTTGCTACGATGACAGCATTAGCAGCAATGCCAACTGCCTAACAACCAGAAAATTTGCTCAAACAGGCATTTTTATTAAATTTTGCAAAATAACCACTTGACGTCAGTGCAAATGTTGTGAAAGTGTAAGAGCAACATACTTACTTATATACCACACGTAAGTGTGTGTGTGTGCTGCTTTGAGGCTGTTGCTGAAAGCATTTGAACTTACACAGCAAGCTTCGAGCATTGTATGAAATACCAGAAATGTAACTTTAATCCAAATTTAATGCTCGGATTAGTAACGGCAGAGCAACAGACGACGGCGACGAGTGACGAACAACGCGCAAGCAACTCAAAACCAAGGACACAGTCGTGAGCATGCTTGTGTGTGTGTGTGAGTGAACCCATAAACCGGCCAGTCTGTCAGTCGCACAGTCACTCAGTCAAGCAGCCAAGCCGTAGCAGGCAGGCAAGCAAGCCTTTGAGCTGCTGCGGCAAAGCAATGTCAAGTGGCCAGCAAATGAGCAGCAGCTGCGCTCCCAAAAGTATACTTATATCTGTGAGTATATGTATAATATTTATAATGTGAATGTGCTTCAGTTGCCTGTTATGTGTGTGTGTTTATGTGACATGAATTCGTTGATGTATGGCTTTGTGTTTACCCTTCTTTGCACGCCTGGAGACTTTCTTCGGCGCATGTGTGCACGCAAAATATCTGATTCAATTACATATATGTGTGCATATGCATTTATATGTAGCGTGAGTGTGGAGTGGCGCATGCCAAGCGAAATATCAGTGATTTATTTCATGTCAAATGAAGCTAGACTCAACAGTGTCAGCTTTGCTTTGCTCTGAAATGTTTATCATTTGGTTAAAATTGTGTTTCATCTCTCTGGAAAGTGTGTTGAAAGCTTGGTAATTGAAAGTTTGATCTAATTTGTAATTATAATTTGGAATAAATTTCAAATTTTTCTTAGTAAAATAAATAAGTATTTTCATCTAGTGTGAAATAAAAAAATTAAAATTTAAGATCGATATCTCAAAAGTTTTTTGAGTTACAGCCTTCTAAATGTAAGGGCTCAGTTCAATTAGCACCGTAGGCTAATCTTTATATGAACTTTTCTCAGTTATTACTCAGAGACGATGACCAACCATTTGGTAAGCTAAAAATGATTAATATTTTAGCAAAAAGTTTCATTATACGAACTATAGTTTTGAGTGAGAAATGTTTTTTTAAGTTTTACTCATGGAAGGCCGGAATCATCAATACAGTAGGGAAGACATCGAACTCTGAAAATTTATAATTTTTTTTTTTTAATTTTAGTGTGTAGTGTGTTTGTAAGTTTTCACAAAAGGTGAACTTATTGATTCCCTTCTGAACACATATAACGGGTGATTTTTTTGAGGTTAGGATTTTCATGCAGTAGTATTTGACAGATCACGTGGGATGTCAGACATGGTGTCAAAGAGAAAGATGCTCAGTATGCTTTGACATTTCATCATGAATAGACTTACTAACGAGCAACGCTTGCAAATCATTGAATTTTATTACCAAAATCAGTGTTCGGTTCGAAATGTGTTTCGCGTCCGTGTCCGATGAGCGATGAGGCTCATTTCTGGTTGAATGGCTACGTAAATAAGCAAAATTGCCGCATTTGGGGTGAAGAGCAACCAGAAGCCGTTCAAGAACTGCCCATGCATCCCGAAAAATGCACTGTTTGGTGTGGTTTGTACGCTGGTGGAATCATTGGACCGTATTTTTTCAAAGATGCTGTTGGACGCAACGTTACGGTGAATGGCGATCGCTATCGTTCGATGCTAACAAACTTTTTGTTGCCAAAAATGGAAGAACTGAACTTGGTTGACATGTGGTTTCAACAAGATGGCGCTACATGCCACACAGCTCGCGATTCTATGGCCATTTTGAGGGAAAACTTCGGACAACAATTCATCTCAAGAAATGGACCCGTAAGTTGGCCACCAAGATCATGCGATTTAACGCCTTTAGACTATTTTTTGTGGGGCTATGTCAAGTCTAAAGTCTACAGAAATAAGCCAGCAACTATTCCAGCTTTGGAAGACAACATTTCCGAAGAAATTCGGGCTATTCCGGCCGAAATGCTCGAAAAAGTTGCCCAAAATTGGACTTTCCGAATGGACCACCTAAGACGCAGCCGCGGTCAACATTTAAATGAAATTATCTTCAAAAAGTAAATGTCATGAACCAATCTAACGTTTCAAATAAAGAACCGATGAGATTTTGCAAATTTTATGCGTTTTTTTTTTTAAAAAAGTTATCAAGCTCTTAAAAAATCACCCGTTATTAACTTTACCTATTTGATTGGTTTAACTTTAAGATTGTTAGGTTAGGTCGTGGGGTTGTTACAAAATCGAGGGATCTCACTTGGGTAGATATTTGTGTGTTGTATTACTCATAAATTCCTAAAAGTTGATCAGCGTTTTGCGCTTATCGCAAAATTATTAAGGTCTCGGTAAGCTCGCCAAAGGTGCGTCTAACGAGATTTGTAGTTCAATCTCAGTTTGGCGAGAGGCGTGCAATAGAGGAGGAGGTGACAAAGAGTGCAGATGGTTCCACCTCGCCTACAGTTTTGGCAATGAGCTTCCGACCAAATATTTAGATGTACTGCGTGTGAGCCTATTGGACAGTTTAGGAGGTTTATACTTTACAAAAAACCTTACGGGAAATTAAAATACAGATATTCTTTCAATATTGCAGAGTTTCCTAATCGTTTTCTAAATTAAAGAGTTCTTACTTAATGCTGTATTTCATTCTTTGTTCTAATCTATGATACATTGTTATACATATGTCTTTCTATAGCTTGTCGAATTTCGGTTTAAAAGATTAGTTCTTTCATTTAAGCTGGCGAATTTATTGAATATACATTGTGACAAAAAAGTACCGGGAAATTGTAAATAAAAAGCAAAGCATTAAACTATTCATTATTTGTTTTTTGCCTTCAAAGTAATCCCCAACAGATGTAATACACTTATGCCAACGATCTTGCTAGTCATTGAAAAACTTTTTATAAGCAATTTTTGGGATGATCGTCAACTCTTTCAACGAATTTTGTTTGATCCTTCCATCGACCGAAACAGGAAAAAATCAAACGGAGTCAAATATGGTGAATACGGTGGATGATCGATGCTATTTATTGCGTTTTGCTTTAAATTCGATCACAATCGTGGCTGCGGATTTGTTTTTAAGGGGTTACATGGGTTTCCTCGAACAAAAAACGGCATTTTTTCAATAATTTTTTTTTTACATATAAAAAATGAAATTTTTTAATGAAATTTTCTTTTATTTAAAAGACACATATTTAATAAACATTTTGTAAAATTTTCAAAAAAAAAAGCATCAAAATGGCAGTCATTACGACGCCATTTCCGGCAGTCCCTAGGAAAATAGGTGCATTTGCGTTGTTAACAGAACTTCTTTTAGGATCATCAGATATAAAAATAAAAAATACGTGTTTTAGTAAAGACAACTAACTAGGTATTGGGCGAAAAAAAAATGAAAATTGGATTTTTGGCAGACTTTTTTATAAAAAACTGCAAATTTCGATGAAAATTTCTCGAAATTTTTTTTTTATTTAATAGTTGTAATTAAACAAAAAAATCCTTCGTTCCAGACCTTGTAAATTAAACTCGAAGACCTGTGTAAAGATCATCAAGATCGGTTGAGTAGTTCGCGAGAAATCTTGACAACCGACTTTGAAAACATAGTTTTGAGAAAAACGCGTTTAAAGACGACGCAGTGAGCCTAGCTAGCAAGATCTCAAATGCTGTATCTCCGAAACTATAAGTCGGAAAAATTTGAAAATTTAGGACAATATTTTAGAGATGTTATAGAACTTAATAAGACAAAAACAAAAAAACAATTCGATCTTTTGAAACTGTGGAACCCATGTAACCCCTTAATGGAAATCATACGAATCAACATTATTGTTGTTGCCTGTTCACAGTTGGAACTCTTGTAACGCTACAACTTTTATTTCCTTATAAGCAGACGATCAGTTTTTACAGAAACATTTTTTACAGCTTATTGTCGGTCGGAACCTTTCTTAGCTCTTATATTAAAATTTCTGTATACCGACTGTGTTAGAATAAAATTAATATTATTTCCCAGTTACACCATCTTTGAGTAGACTACAATTAAAATTATTTATTATTATTGTTATTAGGCAACTTTTAAACGATGAACTATTGGAGAGACTTTTCACTAAAGCACTTTGAGTACAACCTTTTACGTCATCAGCACCAGCAACAGGAGAAATTTCCTGACATCATTCACGCACAAAATTCAGTTTGACTACTAACAAATTTGCCGTGGCTTATCCGGAGAACATTTAGCTGTGTAAAAGTTCAAACATTTTGAAGAAAAAAGTTGACCTTGAGTTCTAAGAACTTAATAAGCCACCCACCGTTTACGTACGAGTAATAAGTTCCCAGTCTTTGAACCCTTTTCATTGATGAAAATCTAATCGTTACAAATCGCAGCTTTTAAACACCGATAGATATTTACTTAAGTATGTACATGTGGTTTACTATATACATATGTGTCGAACATTGCCAATTTTCTTTGTAGGCTCACCAACGCTTGTGGCTTGGGACTTTTGTTCGCTTTTAGCTGGTTTTGTTCTGTTTATTTACGCTTCGTAAGTTTTGTGGAGTTGTAATATGCATTAACACATTTCAGGTTAGCGATTTGGAGGCTTTAGCTAGGGGTTTTATTTATAGAATATTATTGTTGTTGCCGCTTTCGTATTTCAGTGAAATATTGACCCTTGAGAATTGAAAACTTTGTCTAGGCGTGAGCATGTGAAAAAAATAAAATAAATAAGAAAGAACACTAATAGAAATATAAGATAACCGAATACGAGGATATTGTTGTTACTATTTACAATAACAACATGATAAAGTCACATTTAAACATTTAACAGTGATGGGCCGTGCTTCTACATTTTCGTTTGAGAGGTGATTTGCAGTTATTCGTTGAATATTTGGTCTTATGATGCACCTATTGGTTTTTACAATATCTTTGCCAGGACTTGCATTCATCAATTTCCAACTTCGCGGTAAACTTAATATATTTTTTTCAGGTTCACAATTTCCGAATTTTTTAGGTGTTGAACCAATAACATCACTCATCAGCAGTGGTAATCAAACACTCATTCGCATTTCTAGCGGCGCTCGCCTATATGTACTTGTATTCTTTTAGTGTTTTTTTTTCAAAATGATTTTTGTTACTGTTTCAACGTTGTTAATGGCTAAGTAGTTTTCCTTTGATTTTTCACTGCCATAAATGCCTTTGTTCGCCGACATTGCGCAGGATCAGCTGAGGAGAGGCAAAACAAAAATATTTTTGCGAGCAAAAAAATAAGCAAAATGCGCACAACACAACAGCAACAAACAGAAAAATGTAGCAACAACAACAACAATACAAGTGAACACAAATGCAAACTTAACAAGCGAAACGGTTGAAAAAGGGCGGCATTACAAAAAAAAAAAAATTGAAAAATAATCAACAGCAGCAACAAAGAGTACTGGGAAATAAAGTTTCATAAAAATAAATCAATCAGAAAATTAAATCAAATTCATATTTAAATTTTTTGCGGCAATAGCAAGCAGCAGGGGCCGGATGCGCCGAAAGCCCAAGCAACATGAAAAGCGAAAACAATGGCGCATAACGGGGCTTGAGTGTGGCCCTAGAATGTTTACTCCTCAGCTCGCCACACTTTCACTTACAGTCACGTTGTTCGTTGTTGTTGTTTTGTTGTTGTGTTAGCTGTTTTAGTAGTAAATTGCTGTTGCGACTTCTCCGTACAGCCGTAGCGTCTTGTTGTTGTTACTGGTTTGCTTACTTACATGCTTTTTTTCGTGCTGGCATTTTGATTGTTTTTGTTGTTGCGCAGTTGTTGGCGTACAAATTGAATTTTTAATAGAAGTAAATGGGTGATTTAATGTTTCCACTTTTGAGTGGCACAGCCCTTCACTAAAGTGCACACAGCGCGCGCCAGGCGAATGAAGGCAAAGCAATAAAAACCAAAGTATTTTAAAAGTTTCTCCTACATTTTTGCAATTTTTTCCAACTTCCTGCCACGTTCGCTTTCAGTCTGATTCTTTGGAGCGCTGGGCACTCGCAGATTGCAAATCAAGCTTGTTTAATTTGTTTGCTGATTTTTTTTCTGTTTTTGCCGTAAAACTTGTTGTTATTGCAACTTGTTTGCGCTGTTGATTCGTTCGATTTTATCGCGGCGCTGGTAATTAGTAAGCTTTGTGCGACTCGCCTCTGCCCAACAACTTTTTCAATTGTTGTATTTGTTGCACTCTTACTTTTGCTTTCATTTATTTGGGTTATTCAAATTGCAGAAAATCGAACAATGAACGGCACTTGTTTATATTTACATTATTTATTGCTTTGAGCCACTTTTAATAATGATTACGCTCGTATAATTATTTTGTGATTAAGGCAAGCTTTCGCTTTTTGTGCCGGAGAAAGTGGCCAATTCATATTTTGTATATTTGTAATTGCTTTGTGATTTAAGGGCTTTGCTACAAGAAAAAAAAAGAAAAAAGTGGCACAGTATATTTCAAGGGCTAATCTACTATGTAAGCAAAATGCCAATTTCATATTTGGAACAAAAAAATCAGCTTTTTGGAGACGAGTCCAGCAAGAACGCATGTCATACACAATATAATCACCAAAATTATTTGAATGGGCTTGTGAGAGATGTTGATCCCTCTTACCATCTCTCTAAAACCTGCCTGACGATTTACAAGTACTATTTTCTCCATTTTCTCCACTTTTTTAATATTTTCATCAGTTGAACAGGTCGAAGGTCGTCCAGAACGAGACGTGTCTTCAACGATCTCTCGACCGTCTTTGAAGACATTGTACCACTCGTTGGTTTGTGTTTTTGTTCAAACTGAATCACCGAAAGTTTCTTCCAGCATTCGCAATGATTCCGCGATTGGTTAGAAATAAAAAAAAAATGAGACAAATTCTTTTTTCGATATTTTCATCCATTGAATATACATATCGCAAAGCACTACTGAGGTGTACCGATTTTAACAAACTGGTTGACAGATCGCGCTCATATTTGGCATAATAATTAAGGACAACCTTCCAATCAGCAAAATACGTTTTTTTGAAATATCAATTACCGGGGTATTTAATTATAATATCCGGTTGCTTTTTGTCCCAATGTATAGATAAGCTTTTGCTTGTTGGTTTCCTTCACTACAGTTTGCTTAAAATTATCATCTTATTTTATTACAAGTAAGCCGTCATTTTAGAAGCACAAAGAATTTTATCTGACATTGTTCAAAATACTGCTTTAATAAATTTCGTCTGTTTGGTATAGAATAATATTTCTTTATTCTTCTTCTTCTTAATTGGCGTAGACACCGCTTACGCGATTATAGCTGAGTTAACAACCGCGCGTCAGTTGCTTCTTCTTTTCGCTACGCGCCAATTGGATATTCCAAGCAAAGCCAGGTCCTTCTTCCTTCGGAGTGGAGGACTTCCTCCTCCTCTGCTTCCCCCGGCGGATACTGTGTCTAATACTTTCAGAGCTGGAGTGTTTTCGTCCATCCGGACCACAAGACCTAGCCAGCATAGCCGCTGAGTTTTAATTCGCTGAACTATGTCAGTGTCGTCGTATATCTCGTACAGCTCATCGTTCCATCGAATGCGATATTCGCCGAGGCCAAAGCGCAAAGGACCATACATATTTTGCAGAACCTTTCTCTCGAAAACTCTTAAGGTCGACTCATCGGTTGTTGTCATCGTCCAAGCCTCTGCACCATATAGCAGGACGGGAATTATGAGTAACTTATAGAGTTTGGTTTTTGTTTGTCGAGAGAGGACTTTGCTTCTCAATTGCCTACTCAGTCCGAAGTAGCACCTGTCGGCAAGAGTTATCCTGCGTTGGATTTCTAGGCTGACATTGTTGGAGGTGTTTACGCTAGTTCTAAGACAGACGAAATTATCTACAACTTCAAAGTTATGACTGTGAACTGTGACGTCAGATTTAAGTCGCGAGTGCGACGACTGTTTGTTTGATGACTGGAGATATTTCGTCTTTCTTTATTCACTGTTTAAAAAATCAAAAGTATAGCTGGCTTAAGTTCGACGTAAGACTATAATTTAATAATATTTAACTATAAGGTCATATATATGGTATAAAAGCTTAAAAATTCACTGAATAATTTTTTGAATTATCCACAACGTAAAATGTGCAAAAAATTAAACTTGAACGTAATATCATTATTTGTATCTTATGGCTCTGATTGGAAATAAAAACCTGCAATGCAATTTTTTTTTATTTTGCTCTTGTTCTAGCATATTAATTTGACTCCAATTTTTTTAGATCTAGATATGCTCATGTCCAAATTCTTTTATCTTTGCACAGTAGTCGGCTTTTCCGTTGGCTGCCTTGCATATGGATGCCAGTCGATAGCGTTTCGGTTGTTTGTGTCTGGATCTCGTCTCAGAACGTACAGAGCCAGCCTAAGTTTCTTCTGAGAATTCTGGCTTGATTACTATGCAACCATTAAACCATCTTAGAGCCGGCGACGGGACAGAAAATGAAGCAAATATTACAAATGCATCGATTTATGAAAACGTGCAGCTTTTGGTTAACATAGAATACGAGATTCCTTGTTTCGCTCGACTAGTTGGAAAAAAAAAAAAAAACTTTAATGCACAAATGAAGCGGACGAATTATTCAAGAAATCTTAGCTCATCTACAACCTTCAGAACTTCTACAGAGTCTTTAAAAAAATCATTAATCTACAAAATGTCGAAGTTTCCGAAGGAAGTTGTTGCGAAAAGTAGTTTATAGTTAACTCGCATAGAAAGATATGCACACCTTTCATCAATGTTGAATTGTAATAAAAATGTACATGAAGATACAATATTATCCAACGAATAACCAATCCAAAAACGTTGAACAAATGTTTATCCATCCTCTTATATATGTATTGTAGTGAGAGATTACTACTCTGGCTTTGTTTCCAGGAGGGCGGAGTTACATTTTTTCTGATGGCTCGAAGCTAGAAGGGAAGGTTGGAGGGTGAGTTTACTGTATTGGCTCTCCGTCAATCTTAGCAAAGCTATTGAGCTGGCCAGAGGGATCACTCTTGTCCCGTTCACATCTGAATGGGACCAAGTTGGATCTCCTCGTGCGAGATCATCGTGTAAAAGGATTTTGTTTTTAGAACAGAACACAGAAGATCACCAGAGCTATGCCCATAGACATTCATGTGGTAAGTATGCAGGAGTGTGAGGTGCCAACAGCCAGACACTTTCTCTTTTATTCTCCAGCTTTTGCAAGCCTAAGGTTGAAACATTCGTCGAACCAGGAGACATGCTGAAACTTTCACTCAAGACTTTCGATACTACAAAACTTATTTGAACTCAAACAGTGTACAACAAGGAAACACTCACCGTAAACAAATTTCCGAAACTTCTGCATAAATACTTTTTAATTTAATAAAAAACTAAATTGTTTTCACTTAAAAAATCAAGATCTCAAATATTTGATGTCCATGAATTATGCAATGATATAATTTATTATCCACTTACGGAATGTTATGCCCAACGGGGGGCGGTGAGGGCATTTAATATGCAACGCATTTGTAAACAAGTGAGCAAAGTAATTTGGGGCGCGCAACAACAGGATGCAACGTCAACATGTAAGAAAATTTAATTTTACAATCAAAACAAAGATGCGTAACAAACAGGATATCGAAAAGACAACAACAGAAGCGAAGCAAAGGAAACAAGAACAGGAAGTGGGGAGGATATGTTTGGTAGGCAAAATAAATAATGTAATATTAACTGCGCCAAGCTGAAGTCTCCAACCAGAAAGCAAGAAATACGCGGAATACTAAGCATATTTCCATGCATAAACAGGCACAGCAGCACAAGCAGGTAGGCAGACAGACAGCTAGGCAGGCGGGTAGTGTGGCCAGGCATTTCGCCTAATCAAAAACATTTGAGCCACGCAAAAGCGCTTAAATTTGATTATCTTCAAAAATTTCTCAAGATTTCGCGATAATAAGAACAGTAAATCAACGTCTCTGGCGCGCCCTTCGGGCTACTTGCAGACGCTTTGGTGCGCGCGCGGTGTGGTCAGCGGTGTGAATTTTAATTTTCGCTTTGACGTGACGGACACAACGCGCAGATTTCATTTGAAGCAGCGCAAATCGTTTGTCTTGCCGATGCGGCGGGCAAATGAGTCGGAGTGGGGGGGTAAAGGGAAATGCTCGCAGGTGTCAAATTGATGGCACAACACAGCTGACGCCAACGTGAAACCGAGTTTTACGTGAGTCTGCGAAAGTGAGCGCTCACTCTAGTTACTGCCGCCACTCTGCCAGTGTCAAGGTGGGCGGATGTGCTTGTCAGCGTGTCATTAGTTGAATTTCCTAGAGTTGAGGTGCACGCAAATCCCTTGTTAAAAATATAATAAAATAAAAATCACCGGAAAGTGTACGACATAATAAATTAGTGCTCTGAAAGCAGTGAACTGCAGCTGGTTGGCGGTGTGAGATTATCGTGTTGCAAAATGTCAGAAATGGTCAGTGTTGCGTTGCAAAAAGTGTGTTTTTCAAATGAATTTCGTTGAGTTGCTTGATTGATTATGGAAAATATGCAAGAAATTATTTTTATTATTAGCTTTGCTTATGCGTGGAAAATGCCAATGTCTTGAAAGTTTTCAGACTTGAAAAACATTATTTGATTTGCATTCAATTCACATTAGGGTGACCCTTAACCCTGGACAGGAATCGGTTTTTTGCTTCTGTTTGTGAAACACAATGATTGTTAGTCGAACCGAACAGAGAGAGAAGGCAAAACATTCCTTTCCTAGGGTTGTACGCTGGGTTTAGGACCCGACAGAAGAAAAGGACGATGTGACCAAAGATGCCTTCTATGAGCGCTTGGAGCGCACCTATGAGAGCTGGCCCGCCGTGCTTGGCTCGATAGATACCGAGAGTTGCAGATGGAACCGACTTTCAAACTCATCTGAGTGTCTGGTCACTGCGGAATCGCAGAAAACTGCAAAGCTGTCCCCACAAGAGAGGGCACCATGTCACCAATTGTATTGGATTGTGAAAGAGTTGATTTTTTTTTGTTCTAATGCTAGGCTTTTGGACCTCACGTGAGCCTAGCAGACGCTGGTCAACAACTAGCTCTTATGTGACTGCGATATTACTCTGGCTCAGTGCTAAATGTGAAGATCCGATGAACAACTCGCTTTCAGTAAAGTTCATCTTAACGTAATGGTAGGAACTCTTACTGATCGGTTGTTTTACGGCCGAAAGTTTGGCGGATGCTAACTCTCATAGTTGTATGAAGAAAGATAAGAAGACAGCAGGCTCTTTTCGATCAATACATAGAAGTATTTAGGTATCACAATGGAGCGGCATTCAACTGTTCTAGTAGGTTTGTTTTTTTGGATCAATTTCATAGCCGAGCTTAACCTAACCTCGCATGTTCAATATACCCAGCACCTATCTAAAGACCTGCACTTTAAATTTCAAAAATCACATTCAAGAAATTTAATTTCTTTGGTTAATAAATTTTTCGAACCGCCGACATCGAAATTTTATATCGATTATAGCCCTAGCTAACGATGCAATCTTTGATAATATTATTCAAATCGGACCACTTTAATATATAAAAAAATCATGTCCTTATATGACACAATTTCTTACTTGAAAATTTCCTTGGCAAAATCTGACATATATTATATTTCCCAACAACGCAGAATCTTCTTACAAATTGTACAGATTGGATATTGCTTTGTGCATAAAAAATGCAGCCGTGAGGGTTACCATAACTTCGTTTGTTTATGTTTTTTTGTGATAATATTTTTTTTTTAAGATTTCTTTCAAATTTAAGCAACAATAATCTACGCTTAAAGTATCAACAACGAAAAACTCCAATTGTTATCCAATCTTTATAAAATAAGTATGTTCGCAAGTCATTGGTTTCTTTGGAAATCAAAATTTTTGGGGGCTCATTTTTTGTGAGATTAACTTATTTTTCTACAAACAGGTAAATTATTTGCATACAATTTGTAACCGAAAATCGGAGATGTCAACTTATCGCTACTCATCGCATTTCAGCCGAAGCATTATGAGCGCAACCTTCTCCGAACTGATTGTTGACTTTCAGTTTATTTGCATGATGATGCCAGTAAGAGACAGCTATCCGCACACATACTCACACAATGACACATACTGCAGCGCTAGTAACTAATCAGGCCAAGAACAATTGACATAAATCCCTAAGCCATAGCTTAGGGCTGACAATGTTAACCTGCTTTGTTGGTATGTCGCTCTTCTCTCCTGCCACTAACTACCGGGTGCCAGTGAAACCGAAAAAATGCTGCTTACAATCTGGCCGCAAACACAACTACACTCATTTGTGTGTGCCTGAGTGTTTGTGCGCCTCAAACTCTGCAGCAGCGGACAAGTCGTCTTTGTCTGCCAAAAGTCGGCGAAAGTGAAATGCCTAAGTGAGCAGTAAGAAATGCAAATGTCAAATTGAGTTGGAAGAAGCGAGTAAATTGCACAAATTCGAATAAATGGCGACTTGCGGACGAATCAAAGTAGTCAATTCAAAAGAAACTGACTGCCTGACAGCCTGACTGACGGCCAGCACAAGGTGAGGGTGCGAAAGCTGCGCCGTAGTCTTATTTAAAAATGAAAAATGTATTGAAAGAATACAGTAGCTAGCGAGCAAATGTGTGTGTGTGTGTGGAGAGTAAGGAAAAAGTATAAAAAAAATCTCAAGGATTTGTTAGGTTGTTAAGCAGCAGGGAAAATTCTTTCGCAATTTTCACAAGCGATGAAGTGAAGAATGTACTGAAGTGTGAGTGGAAAAAAATAGTAAAATACTTTGTATGTACATAGATATATGTAAGTATGTATGTAGTGACTTTTGTAAGCGCTGCATGAGATGAAAAGTATAATAGAAGGCTATAAAGGCGTGACGAAGGTGTTGGCCTAACAAGGGTATTTGGAGGCGTTTATGCTTTTCAAAGTGTTTCGTTTTTTCTCTTCCACATTTTTTAAGCAATTTCAATGAATTTTTAGCATGAGGCTTCAGAGTGATGAATGAAGAGTTAGAAATTTAAAACATTTATGTACCTTTAGGTGGAATTAGTGTGAGTGATGGTGGGGACTTTTAAAGAGTTTTTGTTGGAAGAATATTTCTTTATGTACTTATATACTGGTAGTATGTATAACATTAATCGCAGTGGTTGGTCAAAAAGTATTGAGAAATTTTCTGAAAGACTTTAAAATAAGTTTTCACGTATAACGAATTAAAGCTTTTGATCCCAACTTCTTCTACCAAACGTGCTGTGTATTCAAATGAATGAATGTGTACATTCAAATGATTCCCAATTTTCAATATTTTTTTTTATGTTGGACAGTACTCTCAGTACAAGGTTTTCAACATTTCTATGTATGGTAAACAATTCATCAGCATTAATTAATTCGTATCTTCGGAGTATTTTAGGAATCGAGGCCGTAAAAATCATAAATTAAACTATGCATGCAGATATTTGTCCCCAAAGTCTTGTGACTTAATGTCTTTGTGGAAAATTTATTACTTGGGCTCCAAATGGCAAGCAACGTTTTTGATGTGAGAGCTATAAACCATAATTTGAAGCTGATAGAAGATGTTTTGATTAAAATGGAGTGAATTCTCTCGAACTTATGTTCAGTTTAGCAAGTTTTGAGCTTGGCTGTGTCAGTATTGCGGTGGAAATACAAAATCAATTAGACAACATATCGTGTTTGGACATTTCACAGTAGATACGGAGATTTTATTTACTAACTAAAATATGTAACTTGAAAGTAATTTTAATTACTTAAATAACTGTAGTAAGTTGTTTTTATAATATGATATTTAATTTTATTACTTCCGCGCCAAAAGGTAGGCAACATTTTTCATATGCGAACCATTTCTTGGAGGTGGTAGCATTAGGTCGAACTAACATAAGTTGAGTTTTAGTTAATTTAAGTTTCTGTGTGTTACGCTTATGCAAAAAAAAATAGCTGTGTGTTCCGGGGGAGGTCGACTGGGCAATGGTTAACGCTGCTTACAATCTCAAGCCGGCTCCTGTCAGAGTCACTACATTGCAGACAGGCTCCTAGCGAAGGTTGATGTATTTTCCCAATCATTCTTTTATGATGAACTGCCTTATAATGCATCATCTGAAGTAGGTGAATGGGTAATACAACGGCCATTGCTAATGAGGTACCTATTACTGTACTGTAGGTATCAAACGTTAGGGATAGATACTCCCGAATCAAAAAACTCAACCAGGAGGTCCACAAAGCAACGAGGTGGACTGGAATATCAATGCAAACGTCGGTGAGAGACGACGCTGCTACCACCGGCGGGAACAGCGATCCCATCAGCTGTGTCGCAAGCGGCGACACCTTCAATGCAACGGGAACAGGTTGCGGTGGTTGAAGTACTACTGCCAAACCAGTTTTACAACGCACGGGTGCGACAGTCCATGAAAACTCGGATCAAGAAGCGCTCCAAGTACATATAAGAAAAGGAAGAAGAACTTCCTCGCTACCTTGAGCTGACGACCGAGGGTTCGAACTCTTGCAATAAGAGAGGGCTCCGGAAAAAGCCAAGCAAGGAGAGATTGAAAATACGAGGCGGTGTTCAGAATATACACCGTCTCGAAGGCATGTACAGCCTGAAAGAAAAAGTGAGGAGGTGTAGAACGGCCGGACACACTTCGCCACTCGTAATCGGTGTATTGCCTTGGAGGCAGCGTTCGCTAGATGTCGAGCACTCGGACGACAAACTCCAAGGCAGCGGCGCCAGCCAAGGAGATTAGGAAGCGGCATTTTACCGTCGCGCTCATAGACCGCAGTAACCAGAAAAATGGGTGGAAGCCCTCTTCTCGAGAATGAATGCCGACGTAAGCGCGCCAATGCGGAGTCAAAATCTTGAAAAGTAACGACGACTTGGCGCTAACATGGATAAGGGGACGGCCAGAACGCTGAAATGAAACTAGCTGAATTCGTCCTTTTGGGATTAATTCCTTGTCTACTCATATGATTTGAGCTAAATAACTTGTCAACCATTGTATTTGAATACTAGCCAGATACATATGATAGAATAATATATATGAGCATTAGGATGAGAGACGAAAATTGAGAAAAACCTTTGAAATTATTAAAAAAATTTCTAAGTAACATTGAATTTAACAAACAATTAGAATAATTGAATCTTGTTATCAATCATTGAGAGAAAACTGTAAAATTATGCCGACATGTGTGAATTATCAAATCAAAAATATGTTAATTTACGCTTGCTTGAATACTTTCTGTTTGATTCTAAAAACCATTGAAGACGTGAAGTTAGACATATCCATAAATAACCCATATACATATGTATAATACGCAACTGCAACATTAAAAAGTTAAATGTGTATGCTTCACTTTGCGTAAATTTGCTTGCCTGACCAATAGCTCAGCATGTCAAGCATGATTTGCACGCATACACAGCACAGCGATTGCAATGAGTGGCACCATGGCGTATAAGTGATAATAAATAAAGTTGCCAACAATTGACATTTTACTTTCTAATGCATGCTGAGCAGCAGCTGTCGTCGCATTGTTTACTGCAGCTATGCATACAAACGCACACAAAAACCAATATAACGGCAACTATGAGCATATGTGCATAAGTAGGCATAGATGACTGCGCTTGTATGTGTGCTTGTGTGCATTTAACTGCTATTGTTTGTTGAAATCTCATTGTGTTTGTCATTCATACTGTTGCAAATGCGCTTGAACGGCTGTTGCTATTGCTATTGCTATTGCTGTTGTTGCAAGTGCTTCTGTTACACTGCCAATTGTTGACTAAACAATTGAGTTGCGGCAATATGCAACCGTGCTCTTATGCCTACAAGTGCCATATGAAATAATTTGGTTTTTGTGTGTGAGTTTAATTTTACAGCTGTCACTTTGACAAAACTGCTGTGAAACCTATAAATAATGACACATGGGTTTCATATTACATTTGTTGAATTAGTATAGATATGTAAATGGCAATTTATAGAGAAATAGGTGTGCTATTTAGTAGTTATTATATCACTATATAATAATAATAACTATGAGTGCAAAGTAATTCTCAAATTTAATGACAATTTTTATATGGAACTGTCAATAGAAATAATAATTGCTGTCGCTATAAATACTATCACTGGTCTAGAGTTTTCCTAAAATTTCTAACGCCTGAGTATGGGGAGTTTACGGACTAAGGATAAATATATGAACATTTTCTCTTTCTGTGTTTATGTTTATTTTATATTTGTTGTTCAGTGTATGAAAGAAGGTGTGATACAATTTTTTAGCCACTGGACATCCAAATCGTCGTTCGTTTTTAATCTTGTTTCTTGCGTGCTGGTTTTAGAAACTTATGCTATCTAAAAAATATAGAAAATAGGATCATAATTTGTATAAGACTTGCTTGTCTAACTTTCATGACATTTTTACAAAATTTCCAACTTATGAAAAAAGTTTATATTTTTGACGTAAAGTATGCTTGCCGAGAGAAATCTATTACACTATTAAGGCTGTAGAGCACTGAGAAAGTACCTTGTAGGTTTGAGGTTCATTTAGTTGACTTATTGTCTTTTCCGATTTATAATGGTTCTTCATTCAGTATTAAAATTCACAAGAAAAAATTGTTTGCTTTAAAACATAAAATATTAACCGTTAATGTCTTTTAAATGGCTAGGTTTACGAAATCATCAAAAGATATCATTTTGTAAAGCATTTTATTTCTTACAAAATCTGTGAAACAACATACTTTTTCCAATAATTGGATGTGAGATATGAATTCTTATATCTGATAATAAAAAAATAGCAAACTGTAAGGCGGAGCACCTTCCCGTTAAGAGCTCATATTTTCAGACATTTTTTAGAGGTGTTTAAGGATATATTTTTCATCGTTTTTTGACCCACCTTAAAGGATTACATGGGTTTCGTCGGGCCAAAAACGGCCCTTTTTCAATAATTTTTTTTACATATAAAAAATGAAATATTTTAATGAATTTTATTTAAAATACTCATATTTAATAAACATTTTGTAAATTTTCAAAAAAAAAAATAACCAAATGGCAGTCATTACGACGCCATTTCCGGCAGTTCCTAGGAAAAAAGGTGCATCCGCGTTGTCAGCAGAACTTCTTTCGGGATCATCAGAAATAAAAATAAAAAATACGTGTTTTAGTAAAGACAATTAACTAGGTATTGGACGAAAGAAAAAAAAAAATTAAAATTGAGTTTTTGGAAGAGCTTTTTATAAAAAAATGCAAATTTCGATGAATATTTCTCGACATTTTTTTAATTAGTTGTAATTAAAAAAATCCTTTGTTCAAGAACTTGTAAATGATATCTCAAAGATCTGTGTAAAATTCCATGAAGATCGGTTGAGTTGTTCGCGAGAAATCTTGACAACCGTCTTTGAAAACATAGTTTTAAGAAAAACGTGTTTAAAGATAGGTGGCGACGTCGTAGCCCAGCTAGCCTCGAGCATACACGTTCTCAAGGCTGTATCTCCGAAAAGATTAGTTGGATCAACTTGAAAATTTAGGACAATATTCTAGAGACGTTATAGAATAAGACAAAAATTTTTTTTTTTTCGATTTTTTGAAACTGTGAAACCCATGTAACCCCTTAATATTTAAGCACATATAATTAGAATTAAATTGCTTTAACTTTATGGTACTAATAAGTTTATATATGCAATGCGGAATTGATTTATGTATGTGAGCAGAATTACAATTTATTTAAAGTAAAATATCATTTTCATACAAAATAGTATCATTTCTGGAAGATGTCCTTTTGGTCGTTCTTTACAAACTATGTAAAAACTTATCTAAATTTATTTATTTTTTTTTAATTTTCAGCTTTCTGAATTTTTGGTAAGTTTTGAATAAAGCATTGAATTAAACAAAATTTTTTTTCTCTGAAACTTTTTTTATTTTTATTGAAAAAATTCCAAATTTCAAATCACTATATTTAATCGTCTAATTGAGATAATCAAACTTTTTTGCAGAAATTTTTAAAGTTTGAAAAGTGAACTTTCTGAATATGTGATGGTTATTTTTGAGAAACGAAAATTAGTTGGTGAAATTTTAGTTTGAATAAAAACACAAAAAAAATGTATGGGAACCAGAAAAAAAAAATAGCGACCCCTTAGAGTTAAGCTACAGCGCCTGGCTTGACAGAGAATTTTTTATTTGTCAATCACTAACCTTTGAGGGGGTAAGAATTGAAAAAAAAAATTAAAAAAAAAATTTTGAAGCATCCTAGGCAATAACCATGTTATACAAGTGCTTCTTGAGCCTGCAATGCTCTATATAAAATGCAACAAGTAGTCGACGGTTCCTTGCAAAGCAAATACAGGGTAGGCCATTTAAAGTTGACCCATTTGTTTTTTTGCCAAAATTAAGGCGTCGCGGATAATCAGCTGGGTTTAGTTTTTGTGCCATTTGAATTTTATATGGAAACATCTTCAAATCTTTATGAATTATGCGTCGGAGAGTGGTGCGAGAGATGTCTAATTCCTGAGAGCGGCGATAACTCGATGTCGATGGAGTCTCCTCAATACTGGCTCGTACAGCTTCGATATTTTCATCAGAACGTCTTGTGCGTTGTCTGGATGCATGACTGGCATTACTGAGATTACCGGTGTTCACAAATTTTGCGTATAAAGACTTAATTGTGTTCTTAACTGGAGCACTTTTCACTTTATTTTTTTTGCGAAACGCACGTTGAGTTAACACAATTGAAAAGTTATTTTGAATATAAAGCTGAACAATTTCAGCGCGTTCTTTTGGAGTGTACTGTTCCATGGTATAAATTGTCTTCGAATGACGCTTCTAACGCGGTATGACATTAGCCGATTTGTCAGCGCTGTTAAAAGTTACAGCGTTGCCAGATGGGTCAACTTTAAATGGCCTACCCTGTACCTTTTTGATATGGGGACCAAACGCAGTGCGGTGTTCCGGTCCTGCCATCCTGGAAACAGCGGTAAATCGAGCACGCTCATCATTGAGTTCACACCCGGCAACCCCTTTGAACCCTGGCATCCAGATGAGGTGTACTTGCTTGCGAACCGATAGACAATTCAGCCGTTCCACGAGTATACCTTCCTGCCATCCTGAATCGCTGAGTAAGACAATACTTTTTTTCTGCATATTTTCGTTTAGTCAGTGAGCTACTTAATAAGGCTATCTCATAGTAGGAAGTCAAACATGCCGATACTCTTATTTGTGAAGCTTTATTTGTTGGAACGATTTTGGCTCTGTCCTACCCTTCTGCCATAATTTGAAGTATTTTATGTTTAGCTGTTTGATTGATCACCAAGTGTAGCGGTGCGACAGATGTGAGTATGATTTTTAGTTCCGCCATTAGGACGTTCGTATTGCCCAAGAAAACCCACTTTATGTAGCAATCGGGGATCATAATCATGATGGCGGATAATTCTTGGCTTGCAGTTCCAGGATTTACCGGAGATACGATTGAACACCATGAATGCTTTTGTGGCCTTAATCATTCACAGATTTACTTGCTTCTCTTACCGAAGAGTGAATTTTTTAACTCTTTCCTGTCAAGTTTCTCGAATTAACCTTTTGATCCGATTGTTGAATGGCAGCTCAAACAGCTCATCCATAACTAGGCTCCCTAATAATATATAGTGGAATTGATTTTTGAAAAAAAAAAATCGATTTTTGATGGAAAAAAATATTTGATTGAATATTAGGAACAATCTTCGCTTTAAATTTCTGTGAAGCCCCATATTAAATTTGTTCTTTCAGAATTTTTGAATTTTTATCTAATACTTTATAGTTTATTTGATTCAGTAGCACAGGTGAGGCTAAAAGTTAACATATACATTACTTTTGGTCCACTTTCCCAAATTTGAATATCAAAAAAAAAAAAAAAAAAAAAAAAAAAACAATTTCAACAAAATATTTTTTTAGTGTCAAGATCAGTGTATGAGTCTTAAGTGCTGTACAGTACAATAAATTTCCAGTACAAATAGTGTATTGTACTTCTCTTCTACTGGCTAATAATATACCACAACTTGACTTGTTTATTTAGCCGACAGCTTTGAACTTTGCGCTTTAATATAAACAACAAATAATATTAAAGGAATCGTTAGCTAACAGACACCTGTATTGTCCCCTAGTGTTGTAAGTAAGGTTGCCATACTCTCAACAGACCCACCGATTTGTCATTGCACGCATAATAAAATATGCAAAGTGTCATCATCTACCGATGTACACCGAAAATGATCGTATGCTGGTCATGAAAATGCGAATCACCATAATAATAATCAGCAGCGTGTACGTCCACACCTTCGGAAATCATAGCTCGACTTCTGCCACATAATCACCATATTTCTTTCTGCACTTTGTTTTTGCCTTACTTTTGCTTTGTGAAATATTTCCATCATTAAGCGCTCAACTTGTTTTTATTCAAAGGCGAGAAAGGACGACGCGACCATCAGACTCAGCATACTCTAGCAGGCACTAACTTTTGCCGAAGTGATAGGAGAAGGAAAATTGAAAAAACGCTGCTTGCACACATACACTTGTAAATAAAAAACACACACATATGTATGCAATGTAGAAAAATGTCTACAACAAAAGGAAACAGTCGAAGAAGCGGGTGGCTGTGGAGACGAAGTGGCGAAAAAAGTCGTCGTCGTCGTACATTCAGCATAAATTATTATGCGCATTTTATCACTTGCAGTGAGTTGCTGTTGTTGTTGCTGTTATTTTTCTCTGTGGCTCCCAAAGCGTTGTTGAAATGATAATGACCATGTTCGCTTCCAAACGTGCGCCTGATGTGAGTGAGCGGCTGAGAAGTGGAACAAATACAAGCAAACGAAGCGTATGCGATAGAGAGGGAGGGAAAAGAAACGAGACCATCACTGATGGCTGCTATCAAAATGGCAACAACACTAAATACATTAGTTAGCCGTTAAAAAAGTAGGAAATTTGCGGAGAGCAGGCGCAGCAACTTCCAAAGTATCCAAAAAAAAATGTGAACCGCAGTGTTGCATACTTGAAGGAGCGCGCACACATCATATTCACTATGCAAATATATATGTGTTTGTTTAATAGTTACCACCCACTTCGTAGGCGAACAAGTAAAACTGTGTTTGTTAATGCAAAAATTTTGCTTATAAAAAATTTACATTTTTATAGAAAAACTTTTCGTCAAGCAATAAATCGCGGCAATTTTGCTTGCATACATTTGGGAGCGTACATTTTTAGACGAGCATTTTACGATGTATGACTGTTTTGGGTAACATGAAGTTGTCTGTGCACATTTTTTAGGAAACAAAATTTTAGTGTTGAATTTCGCGATCTTTAAACACGCAATTACTTATAGGTTGGAGCTTGGCAAATATTTTTGTATCAGTTTTGAAAGTGTGTATCAAACATTTCAATTTCCTACAGTTACATATTGTCTGTTTATAGATTAGTCAAAATTTATTCATTATATTGATTGCAAGAATGTTAAATGCCACACCTTCAGTGAATCAGGAGATCACTCTTCACAGACTTCTTCATGCTTCGTCAGTACTTGAGGCTCTTTGTTCCATATACATATAAGTACTTTAGGCATCACTAATATTTGCGTTCCAACTAACCATGTGGGATATTCGTGATTTCCGTTAGTCTCGAAGCCTAACCTAAAATTTTTAGTATTTAGCAAAAATGTGCCCAAAAGTATGTCATTTTCCATTAGTCTCGGAAAATAACTTAACATTATAACGATTTAAAAAAAAATGTTCCAAAAAGCATACAATATCACCTAAGAATCGCTAGAAATTTTGTAAACAAAAAGGAGGCGACGGAAATCTTGCCTACATTCAGGCGCAATACTAAAAATGAAGCGCTAAGCTCCTACAAATAGTTCCTTTAACAAAAAGGTTTGAGTTGCTGCTTTAAAAAACGATCCTTTCTAAGAGTATACTTAGTATACATGTTAGATTTCTGCGTTACTTACATTATTGTGTTACTTTTGCCACCTTAGCAAAAACTTTGCATATGATAAGGAGCATACAATTGCATACATAGACAAATTACAAGAAAATCATATTAAATTACACCGAAACCATTTGCATTGAGAGTGAAAGCCTTACGACGTAAGATGGTGCGCACGCCACATTTTATGTTTGAAATTTAATATTGAGAGCAAAACATAAATTTACGGATTTATTTGTGACAGATTTATTAGCCGCTAGCGTAGTGCCCAAATGGGCCAACCAAGCCACTGAGTGCACAATTCAATTCGGCTGTCCATTTGTCTGGCGCACGAATACGCACACAAACATACACAGAGACAAAACCACATTCAGTGACAGCGACTTGCTGCTTTATTTGTTTGTTTGTCTGTGTGCATGTGGGCCGCTGATTTCGTACACTCTGCCGCCTCCACAGTGCCAGGAAGCGCTTTGTGTCGCACGCTGGCTACCCTTTTCACCCGACAACACAAGGCAGTGTGCCCTCCTTTCACTTTGCATGCGCCTTTGGCGCTGGCTTTGGCTTTCTCCAGCCATCCAGCCATTTGCGTTAACTTTTGTGTCAATTTTAATTTCGTTTCATTTTACCATTCCATTTTTCGCCAGCTCATGCTTTTGCTTTCATTTAATGGGTTTTTCATTTTGGGCGTTTTCTCTTTTTTTTTTGTTTTTTGAAGCCAAATGGTGTGTGTGTGCGTGTTGTCAGTGCAATTTTTTTGCTATGATTTATGCAGGTCGTTAAATTTTTCTTCGAACTACGCTGCTGGACCAGGGATGTGAGAGTCGGCGGGTTGCAAGTGCTTGGCTTATATTTTGTATATTTGGGGAGAAAGAGCGCGAAAGTTAAGAGGAATGACCGAAAAGGTACGCTGGCAACAATATATGTATGTATACATAAACAAATTTGCATTTGTATGCGTGCGTGTGTTGGTGAAGGCCTGTGCCCAGCTGTAGTTGGTCGTGTTTGCAAGAGAAAGTGACAGCGTGTGACTGCATGTGGCGGCTATGAATATACATTTAATGCGCTGAATTATTAAAACCGCGCAAACACGCCAACACACGCACACAGCTATACACTCACACACCTACATAAATATATACAAATACATCTATGTATATACTTTACGGCACTTTCGCTTGCAGTTAAGTAAAAGTCTTGTCACAGCACATTTATGACATTATAAATAAATGTTGAAACGGTCGCCTGGTTTTGGCGCATTTAAATTTCGCTTAGTGACTTAAGAAATAACGGCAATTGCAAATTTAATGATCCCTGCCAAAGCACACAAATCACTTCAACGCACACAATTATACAAATACACCAACATACATTGTTGTTGTTGTTGATTTTATTATTAGCACGGCTACGCCTACGCCTTTGAGTTAACTGTACAAAGCGTCATTTGCTCACACCCGCCCCGCCGTTGCGCTCATTGTGTCATTACGCAACAATCGTCCAGCCATTATTGTTAATGATGAAACGGATGCCTATTATCTCTTTGTGTGCGTGTGCGTCTAGTGGCCTGTTTGTCTACTCTCATTACCCGGTGCTAACCAAAACACAGTTGCTGAGTTGTCAGTTGCCAGTTGTCCGGATGCCAGGGCGTATGAGTGACCGACAAATGCCTGCGAGGTGAATGCGTTAAACAAATACGCTGAAAATTAGGAAATGGGGGCGTTCGTGCTGTTGTTTTAGAGAAAACTAGAAAAGTGTATGCTGTTTGTGTTTTTTATTTAGTGCTGTCGTCGTTTTAGCCCGGTAGAGAAAACTGCTGGTAGTTTAAAAATATTCTATTATTAAATTTGTTTTCAGTTTTTTTGACTCTTGCGAAAGCGAAATTGAATTAATTAAATGTTAAAGGAAAAAAATTCACTAATTATTTTTTTTTTTTTAATTTTAAAAATTTATTATTTTTTTTATTTAAAACTTTTTTTTTATTTTTTTAATTTTTTTTTTTGTAATTTTTGAAGAAGCAATGAGGCTATATTCCTGTCATAATATGTTGCGTTCTGTGATATAAAAGCAAAAACCCGACACCACCAGTTTGTCGCTTAATTGAGCCTCACTAGATGCAGAACTAAAATGTCTATTACCTGAAAACCAAGTAGGCAGAACATGATCTCTCTTTCTTAAAACGAAAGATAAGCATTTTTTATAGTGCTAGAAGTGAGAAAGATGCCTTCTAGTATGCGAACCTCAATTCTCATCTGCTCTATGCTTCCGAAAATTGTCTACCTTTGGCTTTATGTAACTACATTTGTTATACATCTTTATATATAAAAATTACGTGTCACGTCGTTTGTCCGCGATGGAATTCTAAACTACTGAACTAATTTTAGTAAAATTTAGCAAACTGTGTCCAGTTTGAAGCAACTTAGAAGATAGGATAGCCAAAAGAATTGTTAAGTAAGGAATACAGTGAAAGGTGCATGAAATTGATGCTATATTAAGCGGACAGCACTAATAACTGGACAGAAAGGCCGCTTCGTTAGTGTCTGTTTTTTGTAGATTTCATTATATATATTTCTAAACATACGCATGTGTTTATAATCCCAACAAAAAATAATACATTTGAACTTCCATAACTTAAACTTCTTTAACTCGAAGCTCTCCTGAAATTTTAAATTAGCAATAGAAGTCAAATCGCAAACAAATTTCCCGACATCTCTCGATGTTTTTTGTGGATTATGGTGATTCGAGTTTTGAACTTTCTTAATTATTCTGTAATTATAATTTTCAGTAAAATGCCAAGTCTTTAGAGTCATTTTCTCCATGTTCGATTAGAATCCATTTGTCCGTTAAGTCCTGGTAACCTTAACCAAGGGTCCTTCTCTCGGTAAAGAACCTTATTTTAACAACAATAGACAGATGCTGTTAACCTAACTAAGAAAACAGTCTTAAATTCCCTATTTTTCCCATTGACAAATTAACAAAAATTCAGTTAAAAATTTCCAAAAGCTATTGAAAAAAACTGAAAATATTCTATCAATAAATATCTTCATGGCCATTAATATTTGGGCATTCTGTTACCTTCTACTAACCGCCTTTGAAATAAAATATATCTAATTTCCACAAATGCATTATAAGAATATATGAAAAAACGTCGATTTTCGCATGACAAATATGCTTATTAGTAAACATATTTTGAGACGAATCCAGCGAGGTTACTTTGTTTTTTGACAGTCTCCCAAATTATATGTATATTGCGATATTAACCATTCAAATTTTCTAATCCACAAATTAGAAAAAAAAAATGGAAATGAATTCCATATATTTATGTTAAAAGACTTTTGTGGCTGTGACAAACTATCCGAAAGCATTTCCTTTTCTTTTGACTATGCTTTGTCTTTCAGGTTGTCACTTTCCATTAACGTACTCTTTGTGCTCTTGTACCTCCTCTGATATCCGGCTCTAATGGCATGCTGCGGACAATAGCATCAGAGTATTAGTACTCGTATATCCTAAAGCGTTCTAATTACCGAAGAATGTCTGTCATTGGCATCAGTGACGAAGCCAACGTCAGCTCACTCGGCTGTTCATGTGCTAAAAGCTTCAACAAACCTCGATACTGTGTAAATTATGCGTAGTTTAAAGGGTGAAAGTTGAGAATTGTAGCGAAAGATATATGAAAAATTATGTGCAGATTATAAATAGCTCATAAAATGCCTTTAATATATTGATTTTACTTTAAAAAGGTGACAATATAATATAAAACAAATATTGCTGTTGTTTGTGTCATTTGTAAAATTGTTGCCTACATTTGGGCATGACGTCAAAGGCTAGCAAAGACACACACCAGATGAGCAAATAATATTTTATTGTATATTTTTAAGGGGAGTTTTTAGTGATTTTACTTTAAAAAGGTGACAATATTATATAAAACAGATATTGCAAGTGGTTGTGTCATTTGTAAAATCGTTGCCCACCTTTAGGCATGATGTCAAAGGCTAGCAAAGACACACACCCGCTAAGCAAATAATATACTTTTATCGTATATTTTTTTACTATTTTTTAAATGGAGTTTTCAGCGGTAATATTCGTATAGCTTTTTTATATGTGAAAACTCAGAAAAGCCGCGAGGTCAGTTAGTTGGTGACAAAAGCAGTTTAAAGTATTTTAGCCATCATTTTCGTACCCAAATATTCATGAATGACCTTCTTTATTTACGTGGCTGTTAGCACTTGTCATAAGTCGCCAGTAAACTTTAATCTTATTTAGGGCGTAGCGTTTATGGGTGCTAAAAATCAGCGTTGTTATTCTTTATTTATCGCTGCTGATTAAATGAAAACAAAATGTGCAGATAAACAAATATAAAAAAATTATTTGAAAAAACATTTTCAATGCATCAGCAACATCAAAAGAATTTCAATGGCGCAGCAGCATTTTTATGATCTGAAAATTCCACTCAAACAATTATAAAATCATCGCAACGTTCGTTTATAGTCGTGAATAGCGGCATTAGGAAAGTAAATACTTTTAAGTAAATAAAAATTGGAGAAATAAACGCGCATCAGTTTGAGTTCAGCGCGTGTGAGCATATTAAATATTTACGTGCGTTACTTTTGGGTCAATAATTTTTGGTGAAAAAGTAGAAATAAAAATGACCAGCGGAAACTTCACCGCAAAACAAAATCAGACAAATAACAAAAACAGAAATAAAAAAATCTTTTGAAGAAAGAAAAGCTATAAAAAATTAGCAACAGCACTTAGGTTAGGGTGTGTTACTTGAGCGAACTGTTGGCGAAAAAAATATAATATTCCATATACTTCATTGAATTACCACATTTTTGGGTGTCTAGTATTTCTACCAGTGAGGGTGTGTATTACTTCCGCAACGCTCTGCCACAATCACTCTGGCATACTTCTTTGCTCTCTAGTTATTATTTTTTTTTCATTTTATATATAAAGTATATATTTTTTACTATTTTTCGCCACAACTTTTCCAGCATTTGTCCTCCAGCAGCGTGGTCAGGCTATGAAATGTATTTACAAATAAACAACACTTATAAATAAGTAACGAGAAGTGCATGAACCACAACAGTGTATACTATATAAATACAATATATATGTGTATATAAATAAATAAATAGCAAACTCTTATAAAAATGCCACTCAGCAGTTGCCGGCGCGTGGAAGATGCCCAACGACAAAGTTTGAAGTTTTATGACCAACAATTTGTTTGTGTTTCTTTTTTCTCCCCCCACTCCAGCGGTCAACGGACATCTCGTAGAACATTTTAAGTTTTCACTCACCATGACTTAATGGAATTGTTTTGATAGCAGTAGTGTTGTTGGCAAGTTTTCCGTACAGTTTTTTTCTTCTTCTTTTAATATTACCTTTTTTATGCGCTTTCAATGTGGTGTCAATGACTGCTGACTCTTCACTTGGCCAACAGTTTTCAATCATTTGCGTCGCTCCTCGGTACTTCATTTGTGTTATTATGAAAGCCATCATTGATGGTAGTTGTGCCACTTAGAGAACTATTGGGTTTTTTTTAGTATTATCAAAAAGCACTTAAGGCGTTCATTTGCGAATTTTTAGTAAAAAAAAATATATGTGGTAAATAAAAATTCAATCATAAGATTTCTGGCTTAAAATATTCAAGGTGAAAACTATAAATAATTACCCATAAGCTAATGCTGTATTAAAAGTAAGTAACCTTTAATATTTCGAGATTAGAGAACAAAAACAAATAATGGTAATCGAAAATCGCTTTATTGATTTTCAAAAAATCTCAATTAAGAGCTATACTCTTTCGCCACTCTGATGAAGGCATCTTCAGAACATGCGTTTCGAACACACCAACCGTCTTTTAAGGTTTCGAAAAAATACTGACCACTAAGTTTTTTTTTGCGTGCGGGAGTGAAAGGAAGTCAGTCTGTGCCGAGTCAGGACTTTAAGGTGCATTACATGTCAAAGTTTTTGTTGGAAGTGTTTCTTGTGCGACCAGTTTTTGTTGATTTCAGCTCCTCATGCAGTCAACTGCTGTGTACTTTCGGTATTATATTGCAAGATTCAGCAACTTTCAGGATGTCCTAAATGTGTTTCGAAGCATCGTTATCGCATTTTTTTTTTAACATTTTTCACGACCAATCGATACGAGACTTTCTTTAGGTGAGAAATTTTGTGGGATCCAATAAGAAGCAATCATTTTACAGTCAATTGTTTATGTAATATATAATGTATGCTGGGCAAATTAATGCCTATAGTTGACTTAATTTTAGGATAGGTCAACATTGGTTTGCACATAGCATCAATAGTTTCCGGAACAATAACTGATTTTGGATGTCCTTCAAGAAATTCGTCTAGGAGTGATCTGCGACCTCAATTGAATTCACCATACCATTGATACCAGTGTTTAATTAAGCTTCATCGCCAAAAAATAGGTTAAGTTCATAGTGTTAATTCGCGTCAAAAGTTGTAAAATATAATCACACGAAAATGTTTATGATCTAGTTCCTTTTTTTTGGCTGAGATCTAGCGCTCGTATGTCAAATCTTTTTGAGTATCTATAACATTAATAATGTCGAATTTTTCGATAAAGTTGTGTATTACCGGATTGTATCCTCCAACTCACGAAATATAAAAAGCAACGTTCTCCTGTTGTACAAAAGCTTTTCGGAAATATTTTATAAATGAATTTCTGTTGGAAGTATTCATTACGTTCAATCCTTTCGGATGAAGCACGTTAGGTTGACAATTTAACGTAGATATAAGGGAGACAATAGCTTTTGAAAGAAAATTTGAAAATCCTTAACATTAAGGTGTGGAACTCTGCTAAGTTGGGACATAAACGCGCCGAAATGTAGGCATAGTTTTGACGACACATATTATTTATAATGTAGAAAAGGAAACATGTAATCCAAAACGCTACTATAAATGCCAGGATAATGTTTATGATATATGGATCTCAGAATAATAATACATTCTGTGTTCTCAGACTAATAATAAATTGTAAACTGTGATGTATTAACATGTTTGAGTTGGTTTAGTCAATATACAGAAGAGGTTGCGTGAAGCAAAAGTCTAGTGCTTAAGGTTGTAGTAGGTGTGAAGTGCGAGTTATTTAATAATCTTGAGAGTCGATGTTTAAGTTATACTGCGAAATATCAGTATAAGTTTTTGAGAATAAAAACTCAAACAATTTACACCATATTTCAACGAAATATTACAAAACGACTGTTACATATGAATGGTTGCTATGATAATAATTTGTCATTTAAGAAGGAAATCAGTTTAGGGCTACAGAGGTTTCATCTTCGGTAAAGAAACATACCAGTTTCTTGTCTCAGGTCAAATAAGACGAATTAGGTCATCCAATTAACTTCAATATATATGTATATTTTAGGTATTTAGAAATAGGTCAACATACAACCTTGAACTTAGTAACCATTTGCCACCAAAAATAGATGAAATTATACAAAATAATTGTTGAAAAGAAGCTATAAATTTAAAATTTATCGCCATAATAAGAAATATTGAAAAAATTGGAATCCATGGAAGCACTAAAAATTGTCATAAATATTAATAAAATTTCTCATTTCTTTAAATTTGCTCCTATCTTTATATATCGATGAAAAATAATAAATTATGCTCAAAATTGTTTTGAAATAAATTATTTATACTTTGTCGGTTAAGTTACTTATATATAAAATATCTTCAGCAGCAAATACACATATGTAAACACACACACATGCGCACAGTTACAACCACATAAAAGTTTACGAGTAAAGGCTTGGAGCTATAAATTTTCTAACTTGCAGTAATTTCCCACCACTTGCGGTGCCTAGTTGGCAATAAAACTGCAAATAAAACAGTAAACTTAATAAAACTGTAAACTTTTGTTGTTTTTGTTGTTGTTTATAGTTGCACAAGCAGATAAGTTAATAAGAAGAATGGAGTCGCACGCGGACTGGCGACATCTGTCGAAATTATTGCGCTGTAAAAATGGTGAGGCGAAAGTTAAAAATTTTCAGCATATAAATTCGAGTCAAGCACACCTACAGACATATACATAAGTACACGCGCTACTTGACCATAAAACTTCGCCACAAAATGAAGCGCAACGGATTTTTTATTTATTTTTTTTTTTTTTCTAGCATTTTTATGTATTTTTTGTTTTTTTTCTAGTTTTTTTAGCTTTTATACGCGTGGCAGAATATAGTTAAAGCAAAATGACTAGTTTCAGTGGCGAAAAGCAAAGCAAGCGAACTATAAATAAATAAAATAAAAGCAAACAAAAGAGATTGGAAAAAATAAACTTTTTATTTATATAGTTCGGTATGAAAAGTAGAAGGAGAAGAAAAAGTAAGGGCAAACGAAATGTGTGCAGTAAAAGTGCGAATATGCTGTAAGCACAACAAGCGGCGAGTGGTAGCACGGGAGCAAGAGAGCAATAGAATCTACGCTTGTAGATATGTAAAAAGTTATGCTTACGTAATTTATTCAGTTGCAAGCGCCGGACTGTGCGTGCAAATAAATATTTTTTTTTCGCGTTGTAATGACAAAAGTTGGCCGCACTCTCCAACACACACACTCTCAAATATATACACAAACAAACATTAATTTCTGCTGCTTCAACTCTTCGCCATCACTGTTGATGTTTAAGTTTTGCTTGTAGTTGCATAAGTTTGCTTTAGATTTGCTCGAGTGCAACGACAAATAATCCAACTCCGTTGAGTAGTGTTGCGTTGAGTGGAAGCGTTGCATCTAAAAATATATGTACATACAAATATATTTGTTTGCGCATATTTGCAAATATATTTAGCATTTTTTATATTTTATTTTCTTTTTTGCGTTATTATTTTTGCTCGCCCGTTTTTGTTGTTATGCGTTGACCCGCAGCAGTTGACAACATGAACAATACGCTAGCGAAGATAGATAGATACTGAGATTTATCAACAAACTTTCGAATTTGGCGTGTGCTTTACTGACTTTAGTGAGAACAAGAAAAAACGTTAACTTCGGTTGCACCGAAGCTAAATACCCTTCACAGGTGCATTTCTGTTAGTAACTATGTGTCCAGTTTGTATAGAAGCTATATGCTATAGTAACTCGTTCTGAACAATTTCTTGGGAGATTACATTGTTACCTTAAAAAATAATATATACCAAATTTCGTGAATATATCTTGTCAAATGTTAAAGTTGTCCATACAAGGACTTGATTCCGATCGTTCAGTTTGTATGGCAGCTATATGCTATAGTTAACCGATCTGAACAATTTCTTCGGATATTACATTGTTGCCTTAGAAAATAATATATACCAAATTTCGTGAATATATCTTGTCAAATGTGAAAGTTTTCCATACAAGGAATTGATTCCGATCGTTCAGTTTGTATGGCAGCTATATGTTATAGTTAACCGATCTGAACAATTTTCTCGGATATTACATTTTTTCCCTAGAAAATAATCCATACCAAATTTGGTGATGATACATTGTCAAATGCGAAAGTTTTCCATACAAGAACTTGATTCCGATCGTTCAGTTTGTATGGCAGCTATATGCTATAGTCAACCGATCTGAACAATTTCTTCGGAGACTACATTTTTGCCTTAGAAAATATTATATACCAAATTTCGTGAATATATCTTGTCAAATGTGAAAGTTTTGCATACAAGGACTTGATTCCGATCGTTCAGTTTGTATGGCAGCTATATGTTATAGTTAACCGATCTGAACAATTTTTTCGGATATTACATTTTTTCCCTAGAAAATAATCCATACCAAATTTGGTGATGATACATTGTCAAATGCGAAAGTTTTCCATATGAGAACTTGATTCCGATTGTTCAGTTTATATGGCAGCTATATGCTATAGTGGTCCGATATCGGCCGTTCCGACAAATGAGCAGCTTCTTGAAGAGAAAATGACGTTTGCAAAATTTCAAAAGGATATCTTAAAAACTGAGGGACTAGTTCGTATATATACAGACAGACGGACAGACGGACAGACGGACAGACGGACAGACGGACAGACAGACGGACATGGCTAAATCGACTCAGCTCAACATCCTGATCATTTATATATATACTTTATAGGGTCTCCGACGCTTCCTTCTGGGTGTTACAAACGTCGTGACAAAGTTAATATACCCTGTTCAGGGTATAAAAATTGTTGCTGCTTGTTGAAATACTGGCTTACATTTTTTTTAGTTCAGGAAAATTTTGTAATAAGAAGTGTGTTTTTAAATTATAAAATATTAAATCAAAACATGAAAATACCACACATATTTACAGCAGGAATATATTTTTCAGGGAATAGACTAGTTAAGGGTCTTAAAAAAAGACGTAACGTTAACAATTTACTCTGAGATAAGGAAACAGCAATAGAGGATTGGGGAGGTATGCCTCTTACACCTCGTTTGAAATTAAAAAGAAAACTATTTATAGATCTATTTCTGTGCGGAGGCCTTCCACTTCCTTTGCTTCCCCTGGCGGGTGCTGCGTTGAATACTTCCGAGCTGGAGTGTTTTCGCTTTGATGCGGATTCTGACTAGACGTTCATCCACCGGCGCGAATGCCAGGACTCAGCGACGGAGTCTCTCTCACCACGAATCCCACGTCGAAGTTCGGTCCTTTATATGGCCTCTGAAGTAAATGCCATAAGGACCTTCTTGTCTCATCTTTGTCTTGCCCATTTCTCTTCTTTACTTTAACGAGGTCATCAACCATCTGGGCAGCGAAACCTTCTCAATTAAGGGATCGGACATTCTAGGGTCATGCCTGTAAATCGTAATACTTAAGGGGGGAGCCTGCTTTAGAAGCTTCAAAAAATCGATTTTTCTTTTTCGGCTTAAATCTCCTTAAAAAAATGTCTAGGAATATATCCACAAAATTATAGATGGAAATTCGAAATATTTTCGTAGCTAGAAGGAAAATAGTGACCGAGCGTCTAGCAGATATCTGAGCGATTGAGCAGAAAGCGAAAACTTTTACGGGCGACTTCTCTGTGTGTCATATTTACGATTTTACTGAATTGGCGAGTAAGATAGGAAAAAAGTAAACGTCCTATCGAATCAAAATGTATTGTATTTGTAATTAGGTGAACCCAAAATGCCTTAAGAAAGTTAACATTAATCCGGTTTTAAAAGGATTTAAAGTAAATTTTTTTTTGTTTTTTAAATGTATTTTTTTTTAGTCTGCGAAAATTTTTTGAATTTTTCACTTTTTGTTGAATTTTCTTGGTTCACCTTGAAATTACACTATTGAAAATTAAAATTTTTTTTTGGTTTTTTATTTCATATGAAAATTGCGACCTGCATCTTGCCCGTCACACAGAAATTGCACACTCGAGGCGCCTCCGTAAATTTCTTCAAACATGAAGAATATTTAATGTATGTATAATAATAAAAAAATATGAAAAGACTCCTCAAATATAAAAGAATAAATTCTAAAAGTTTCATTTGAATCAGGCATTTCTTTCCTTTCCAAAAAAAATTCTTGAAAATATAGATTTTTTGAAGCCTCTAAAGCAGGCTCCCCCCTTAATGCTTTTGCCTTGGTCGTCACCAAAAGGGGGTCTATTATCGAAGGCTATTGTTTCTTTTTTATTGGGGCGTTTTTTACGTGCCGGGTTCCAAACCCAGCGCACCACGCTGGGGTATATACTTCTATGACCAAAAATAGGTAAGATTTTTCTCATATTTTCTTAATTTATTCTTCAAAATCTATATTGTCCTCCACAAAGTAATCTCCATTGGCCTTTATACAATTGTAAAAAGGGTTTTGCCAATCCTTGAAACAGTTTTTAAAGTCAATTTCCGAAGTAACCTTCAATGCGCGTATCGTTTTAAGTTTAATGTCTTCAATTGACTCAAAACGATTTCTCCGGAGCGGCTCTTACTGGGTTGTACGCATAGTTTCAAGACTCATCGCTATTACGTTTCATGACGGCCGTTAACGTGACGCCGGTTTTCGAAAAAATTGAGTGATTTTGCAACCAATACTTTTTCATCTTGAAAAAGTGGTTTTAACTAATCCTTCTGATATTCCAAATATATCTGTAAAAACTCTGACTATTAATCGTCGATTCCCAAGCACAAATTCCTTCATTTTGTTGACGTGTTGATCGCTAGTTGATGGCCGTTCTGGACATGATTCCTCATCAACGCATTGAAGAAGACAAGATGCAATAAATTTATTATATCATTAAAAGCATTTGAAAAAGTTAAGCTTTTTCGTTACTTTATACCGCTAACAATAATAGTAGAAAACTACAAAAGTAAAACCGAAAAAAACAGAGAAAGATGGCTAAACAAAGAGACGGAAAAAAGTTTAACAAGTTTATACAGAAGAGTTTTAGTTCAGTATTCTGAAAGTAATACAAGTCAAATTATGATAATATAGTTTCATATCTTACCAAAAAGTGACCTCCAAAGACCATTAAAAAATAAGTTTTCATTGATTCGAATAACCTATCAGACCTCTCAAAATTTGTCTCCTTATCTATGTACATATACATTTTATATATTGGCAAAGTACTAAATTTATTTATATTTATAAAGCACGAATTTATGCTATACATTGCATGTTCTAAGAATACCACCAGCTAATTAAAGCCATCTCATTAAGGAAGAATATGCATATTTCCATTGAACAAGTAAACAACGCAAACATTTTTTCCCCCAAAGGAAAAGTAATTTTGTCTGCTTTTAATTTATCCAAAATCACTTCCAAAATTGACATAAATATATGGAGCAAATGTTGAAAACATAAAAATAAAAATACACATACATATACCTCACTCACATATTTACCGTTGAAATATGCATGTCCTTCAAATTTCATTTATATTCACTCTTAATCATCAGCTTAGCAACAAAATATTGCCTTGTTAAAGTTTTAATTACGAGCGCCAAGGCAACACATTCACGCACATTGATGCGTACTCACACACACACACATACATATGTTGAACGTGCTGCACACGCACTTATACACGCTGAAAACTCATTAATTTTCATTAATCACAGTCACAATTTCATTTAAGCTCTTCTGAAATTCAGTGTTCTTCCTGTTTTTGCCGCCTCTCTTATTTCGATTTTCATTTTGTTTTCCTTTTCTTTTAAGTTTGGCTTTATTACTTTGTTCTTTTGCCTCGCAATAATAAAAGCCAAATTTTGTCATCAACTTTTTTGTGATTTAATTAACTGTTGGAAACCTTGAAACGAAAAATTATTTGTTGGTTCGGATTTATGCATAACGGTTGAGTGATTTTGTTGAATTGCGCCGCGAGCGTGCTGTGTGTGTGTGTGAGTGTCTGTTGGTAATGAATGGAATGATATTGGTTGCAGCGCAAAAATAAAGTTACTCATACGCCTAGTGGTACTCGGTAGAGATGCTGTGGAAATTAATTGCTGTTCGTCGTTGTTGTTGTTATTTTTTTGTATATAAATGTCAAAATAATTTATTAATAGATCACAGCAGTTATGAATTTATCGATTTAGAGTTGACGAGGGTGGAAGTTGTTATTTAAGTTTGAGACTAATGAAATTTGTGGTTAATAGTATTAAATATTAAAGCAAATTCACATAATTTACAAAAATTATAGGGTGTGGCACAGGTAAGACTCTACCAGTGGAAAAAAGAGTGGTACTATGCACCGTCCCTTTCCCTAAGGGACAGCATTACTAAAAGCATTCCTTTTAAAAAGAAATTCATGGTTAACTTTGGCAGCAAAGCTGAATAAAATTATTTCAGTCTTGAGCTACTGCTTTGGGTTAGTACGATCAAGTGGTACACTGAAGGCTCAAAACCGTCGGAGGGAATCGGTGCAGGGGTCGCAACACCACACACCAAGCTTTCCGAGCATTTTTCAGGCAAAAGTCCCTGCCATAAGTCGGTGTATTGAGATAAGCCTCCAACGCAACTATCGCAACGAAGGTATAACCATACTTAGCGATAGTTAAGCGGCACTTAAAGTAGTCCTCTTCTTTCAGATCAAATCGCTACTGATGCAGGAGTGTAGAGAACGGCTGAATAGCCTAGCGGAACGTACGCATATGCACCTCACCTAAGTGCCTGGTAACAAAGGTATAGCCGGGAACGAACTGGCTGATGTGCTCACCCGCTCCGCAGTATCCTCTAACGACGAATCCTTCACTAGAGTAGGTCCCCATAGAAGCATATAGAAGCATTGGCAACAACTACATAGCATTCGGCATGCCAAGTTGCTAACGGGGGTATAACCCCAGCCAGATTTCAATATCCAATCAACTTCCCTAGGGATAATCTCTGCCTAGTCGTATTTCACACTGGCCACTACAAGTGGAACCAGCTTCTTGCGCAAACTGCCTGTTCTGCGATAGGGAACCTAAAACAACAAAACCAATGTTAATTGACTGCACAACAGTCTGCAGACGCAGGTTAAAGGCCCTTGGATCCATGTTTTCAAATAGGGACGACATAATTTCGCTAGCACCCAGCAGAATATTGAACTCTATCAATATGCTGTGGCTAGATAGCTCTTTCTGATTTAGGAGAGGTTACAGTAGACTTAAGGTCGCGGTGCATTCCTCGTTTACCAATCAAACAATCAATCTCAGGATGAGCTATGTACGTGGATATCATAAGAAAAAAGCCAAAAATAATAAACGATTGTTTTTAAATAAATTTGATTAAATTTTCAATTTCTTAAACTCTGTTTCTGTAGCTTTTTTGCTTTTTTGTTAACCGTAAAGATAGCCTTGAACACACTCACTCTCTCTTAGATTCTCGTTCTTTTCAAATAAGATTTAAAGATTTTCTCACATTTCAACCGTTTTAAGAATTTCAAAAGACTTGCTTGTCTTCAAAAAGCAAATGCGAATGTAAATTAAATTATTTTCTTCATTTATAACCGTAAACGCACACATACATATATAAATATGTACCACTTATACTGCCATACAGTTATAAATTTTCTCAAGTACTATGACATAATTAACGTTGCAATTTAATGCCAGGCAAGTGTGTCAGCTAGCAACTGCGAAAATAGCAACCAAAAGCAACACAAACAAGTAAAGTAAAGGAAAACTTACAAGCGGACAGGAATAAAGCAAACAATGGACATTCACACAGCCATAGACAGTCTCGACAAAAAGCACACAGGCACGGCGAGAGAACGTTCCATTTAATTTAATTTAACACCTGTGAGTGCAATTTACATCTTTCCGGCATTGCGACGCACACGCAAGCAATTCTCACGCCATATATACACAGCTGTATATATAGAAACTAAAGTAAATATGTTGATGTGTGCATAAACAATTAAATACTGATGTGGTTGCAAGAAAATAGGACACACACAAAAATTGTTAAGTGAAAGCCGGCAAGCAGGTGATGGCGAAATGAGAACCCCATAAAAGTGTGTGTGGGCAAGGGCGGCATTGGTGTGTGTTGCAGACGTTAAATAGGACATAAGATGCAGGAAATGGTGTTGCCTGTTATAGAAAGGAAGTCTGGTGCTTCAAGTTTCTGTAAGTACATATGTACAAGTATGTAGGCGACTATATTTAGGTTCGTTGTGAAAGCATTTATTTACGTGTTTCACTTGCGTGCGAAACGCCAACACGCCTGCGCTTAATTGAGGGTATTGTATATAGTATACCTTACTGTAGTGAAATGTGTATAATGGTAAATATATAATTATGGTATGTATGTAAGCAAGACTTTTATGAATTAGACTATATAAAATTGCGTGTTTTGTAAGAATACCGTTATATATCGGCATATATTTATGCTACTATTTAGCATTTACTGTTTGATGATTTGGAAATTTATTGTATGTATGCATTTAATTAACACTTTTATGTACTCATTTCTACATGTCTCGCTTATATAGCTTCTCTTTTAATTAAATAATTCAAGTAACTTTACAGACATAGTCCTAGTTAGTTAATTGTGTAATTACAACACCAATTAAACCGAGTGCTTACTTGCTTTTCTTTTTCCTAAGAATCTGCTTTGTCGAAACCACCGATGTCAGATCACCATAGCATAAACTTGCTTTACAAGCTAAGCAATCCAAATAAAGTTCTTGTAAAGAAATCATTTTTATTTGGACAGATATTTTCACGAAACTTAGTGACGATTATTATCTAAGGCATCGTTACAAGTTTTGAAGACATCTTGCAGAACGGAAGACATATTGCACTAAATGATTAGCTGCCCTAAATAAACTCGATTTAAAAGACTTTTATATCATCTCATGTCATAGTACTGCACCTGTGAAGGCTATCATACCTTCGTTGCAGGCGAAGTTAACCTATAAAATGTTCGGTTGCTATACCCTGAACAGTCAGTATTAAGTTTGCCACGAATTTGGAAGTATCAGACACTCTATGAAATATGTATAAAAATAATCAGCGTGACGAGCTGAGTAGATTTAGTAGTCTAGACAGTCTGCCCGACTGTCTGTCCATATTGACATAGAACTTTTCGTACGTTTTTCCTCAAGAAGCTGCTTTCTTGCCGGAACCGCTGATGTCAGACCACTATAAGAAATAGTTGGCATACAAATTGAACGGCCGAAAAATAATTCAAAAATTAGTAATTTAAAAATTATTCATTTGACGTGAAATCCTCATAAAATTTTGCATGCGTTATTGCCCAGAGCAAGGGTGTAACTTCCAAAAAGAAAAAAATGTTCAGATCAGATCGCTATGTTATATAGTTGCCATACTAAATGACTGATAAAAACTAAGATGAACGATTTTTTTTATAACTTTTCGGTCCAGCAAAATTAAATTATTTTTCTTCTTCTTAGTACAACTTAGTTAATAAACTGTAAACTCGGAATTACTCAACGAAGGAAGTTTCTTCGAAAAGCGGCTTCCGCGAGGCTTTAATTCCCCTTATTTATAGCAAATAATTTCATAGACTTTATTTATGTTACGCCCTTTAACCTTCTAATACATTTTGGTTTTGAAAGATATACATTTTTTTTGAGATGTGGTCATATTTCGCGAGTATCTAAACTTTTTGTTTGTTATTTTCAGAGCATAACTTTAAAATTCACTCATTACCTAATATAATAAAAATATGTTCAAATCTTTTCTAAGAAGGAAACACCCTTCCTACCACAATACATGAATACTAATATTATTATATGTTTCGGCCAAAGGAATGCGCGACTGGTGGTATTTGACAGTAATGTTCACAACACAAAAATAAAATAAATTCCCCGATTTTTTTTTAAATTCATTTGAAGTTTTCTAACTTTTTTTGTTCTATAACGGACCACTGCCGCGCCTACTGCCGGCGAAATCGAACTGCAAACACGACTAATTCCAATACAATAAAGTTGTAAATTCCATCTAACTCTTTCCTTTCCAGTGTATAAATCAAGAAGAAGTTATTATTGCAAAATAAAAATTTACACAAATCATGCCACCATAGGATGAAATATTCTTCGAATCCTAAAGAACTATTGAAGTCTGTATGTACGGAATATTTGCCCCCAGTTTATAAGTTGACTTTTGACCGAAAATGCCTCTCAATATGTGAGATATATACATTTGAAATTCAGTGATAATCCTTTACTAACAATCGTAATTCTGTGTGCAAAAAATAGGTTGAATCAAATATCGTAGAATAAGTAAGTTATCTGAATCAAAATTTAGTCAGTGTATGATATACTGGGATATAATTACTTGTATTCTGATCTTTTGGTTGAATTTTAAGTATTTTCCTAGCTTTGGTCCTGGCAAGTTAAAAGAGTATAAAATGTTCGGTTACTTCCGAACTTAGTTTTTTCTTAATTGTTCAGTGTATGTTTTCCATTTTCATATTCCATGTACATAAACTCAGTTATTGTGTGTTTTGTTTTATATGCTGTTATTTTTTTTACTTTTTTGATCGCGTAAATCATTCTCATAAGTTCTTCCTATAATTCCCTTTTGATTTCGAACTTTTGTGTTTGCAAGGTTAGCCGACGATTACGTTTAAAAAAGATATGCTTTATATATCTACTAGCTGACCCCGCAGCCGTTGTCCTGCATGAAATTATGTGACTCAGAGAATGCTTTGTATATTTTTCTTCAAAGCATTTCTCTTTATTTATTCTGGCATGAATTCAGTCGTTTTACATATATTTTTGTCACTGCACATGCTCAATTCTGCAAAATATCAGCTGCTCTGTTATCCACCGAATCGAAATTGGTACAGAATTCAATTTGCACCTTCTCTATACTTTATATTCTCTAGCCCAGCGCGCTTTTCAGATTGCATCGCAAACAACGGCCACGGCGTTATGTTGGTTTTGTTTACTGTTTGAATTTTTTAATTCATAATATCTTTTGAATTGAAAGTCCAATTTAAATAACTTAAAAACTATTTTATAGGTAGCTAAATGGTCTTGACTATAAAACAATTTATTTGGATAAGGATTAATATAAACACATAAATAGCATGGTTTGAATTTGGTTAGTATTTTCATTAATGTTTAAAATGAAAAAAGTTGTTGTAGTAAAATAACTACAATAGTTGGACATATGCTACCGCGGAGTTTTTTGTAGACGTTATGATGTTCTTCAATATTGTTGTACATTATTTTGTTCTATCGCTAATAGTTTCGGCAGCGCATTCGACGAAAGACATTTTAAGACTCATTTTTCTACACCTTCGGTTGCATTGTTCAAATTTTACCAAGGATGACTAATTTTTTTAAAAATGAAATGTAGCCTATGTCAAATTGGAAGAATGGGGTATTCTATTGGTGAAAGAATTTTTTAAATCAGTCCAGTACTTTTTGATTTTATTCATTACAAACATACAAACATACAAAATTAGGTACAAATCTTTCCTCTTTATAATATTAGTGTAGATGTACAACAGGGCTATCTTTATTAAAATGTGTGTGTGTATATTGTAAGAGTAAAATAATTAACTGTATGTGCCTCTGACTTTCACCATGTGTCCAATTTATTTCTCTTACTTTAACTTCAACATCTAAATTTTTGTTAATAATTGCCATGTAACGTTTATAAGCTTACAAGTGTACAATTAAATAGGTGAGAAATCAATTACAGTTTCAAAAAGTGCTCACAATATTTTCTTAAAATAATATTTTTCTTTGAAATGGGTGGTTAAAATTCATGTGCAGTAAAATTTTAGTGATTTTCGTCGTATATATGTAAATATGTATATTCATTCAATGAAAAAAAATAACATAAAATATGTATTATATTTGCTGCAGAAAGAGTGGATTTTAATTAAAGTGTTGACTGATAGAGCCATTAATTGAAGAAATTTATCACAACTGCTTTAATTTGCATAAATATGAATATTGCTGTAATTACAAAGACTTGCAAAAATTACAGTGTTCTTATTTTCATTTGAATGAATTTTTTCTGGGAGAATAATTCACTCCGGAAGTTTTATGAATTTACATATTTATGTAGAAGAATACAGAAATTGCATATTTTAAAAATTTAACGTTTAAAAATAAACAAAATGTACTACCGAGGCTAGTAGTTAGTTTTTTCTAACAGGTGATCCATTTTCTTGGTGGCCAATCGACTGGTACAAAGCGTGAAACTATCTGTTCTCTCAATAAATCCTTTGATGGATGCGATGTGTGGTAAGTGGCGCTGTCTTGTTGAAACCGAATGTTGCCGAGATCACAAGCTTCAATTTCAGGCATCAAGAAGATGATTCCAGCGGCCCATAAACTACACCAAACTCTTACTTTTTCTAAATGAAATAGCAGCTCTTGAATCTCTTCAGGTTGCTCTTCATTCCAAATGTGGCAATTTTTCTCGTTTACATACCCATTGAGCCAGAAATTGGCTTCATCGTTGAACAAAATATGGCTCGAAAACAGGGTATCTTCTTGGAATTTTTCAAGAGCTCTTAAAGCAAAGCGATGTGGCCTGGGAAGCTGCGGGCTGAACGTGATCTATTCGGTCGAATATTATCCAATAATGAATGCAGGGTCTCACGATGGGTAATGTTATTGCGAATAATATGCTCAGTAGACCGATTATGTTGACCACAAGTTGAGTGAAGCGCGTGAAACACATTCTTTATAGAACGTGAATTTTGTTAATAAAGTTTTCTTTTTTTTGATTTGTAAACGTTGGTCAAGTGTCTTTCCATGATGAAATGCCTATCAATACTGCACAAAAATAACATGACAGTTGGGCACAACTCACACGGGATTTGTCGAAAGAAGGTATAATTCATTGAACACGTAGATTTTCCACTTCATACGCACTTCCTCCGTTCCTAATTGACAAAGAGCAATGACACTATGACATCTGCGCACAACTAATTGATTTATAGAAAATTTATTTTAAATTTTTCGACACGTCACCAGCACTTAGTCACCTTAAACCTTTGCGGTTTGGTACTGTATGCACAGCTGCATATACCTACGCCATACAATAATATTCATAAATGCAGAATTACAATTAAATACATGCAGCTAAGTAAACACAGATGCTTAAGAATTAATTAAACTTAATTGAAATGTTTATGTCTTTAGATAAAAGCACTCAATTGTACAAATAAAGGTACACACATATGCACACATTGATATTTAGCTAAAAGTCTGTATATAAACCAAATTCTATATATTCATTAATAACATACAATGTATCAAACATTACGCAACTGCCGAAAATGCCTTGCTGGTTGCAAACCACATCAATTTAGTAATGAACGCTCATGTGTGCATGTATGTGTATGCTGCCTAATCCTTAAATAAATAAATACGCTCAATTTTGTATTGAAAGATTTTCATGTGGTTTGAAGAAATAAATATTTGTTTATTGACATTTTATGCTAAAAATTTGCTTTTCCAAAAATTTAAATTTGCCAGAAATTCATTGTAAAACTTTGGTTAAAATATCAAATCAATCAATAGTTTATGGTTCTGCACAATATAACTGGCTAATTGACTGTGTATCGAAAACAGCTCAATTTCTTAAAAATATTCGCAATAAAATGTATTTTTAAAAACAATTTTCAACATTTAGGAAAAATATTTACGGCAAAATTCTTGCAAGCAATTGGCTAAATAGCAAACCAATTAAATTTGAAAATTGAGAAAAATTTGAAAATTAAAGCGATAACGGATCATGAAATTCAAAAACAATGTATAAAAGAAAAAGTCATCTCACTTAAGTGTCAAACACTTTTGTTATACTCGAGAGGTAACTTCGCACAAAAACCGTGTTAATGAAGTGCTGAAACAATGCGGTACACTTGAAACCAAAAATATTTCAAAATCAGAAAGCTTATTTGGCGACAGCCTATACAAGGAAAACTTTATAGAATGGAAAATCCAGCCACTCAAATGTCGAACAACCTTTTGTCCCAAAGAAATTTTTGATTTTCCAATTGATATTTTGGAAAAAACGACTTAACATTAAAATATTTTTAATTTTGATCGATTCTGCGGCTTTTCAAATCCTTTACTTCATGTGGAATGGCATTCTTCTGAAACTAAACGCCGTTTCAGACCATAGTTTCTGTTCATGAAATAAAATATAAAATTAAAATGGTGTTCCAATAGCAAAAAAAAAAAAAAATGGCTAGCGAAAGTGTAATTCATTTTTTATTCATTAACTTCTTTCCTGAGTATTTTTGTCCCTTCGTTGTCCTTATGCGGGTTTTCCGAAACACAGATATGGTAATTTTAGTTCTTAATATAAGCGTCGGAATAAAAAAAATAAACACTTTTTTAGAAAAACAATTTTTCCGAGCCAAACCATTTGTACATAAGATTGTAATATTAAATATTCCCTGTCAAATTGTACCTAGAAAAATAATTTAAAAATATTTAAATAGCAACCGTTTAGGGTTCACTTGTTGGTTTATTTAATCAATATGTCTAATTGAGGATTCTTCATCTCTTTGAAGATTTTTCTTCTTTGGCACTAAATTCACCTTAGGCTAAGCACATAAAACTTCGCAAGTTGGCTCTATCCTTTGCTATACTGGCATAACAGTTTTAAATTTCAAGTGCAGGCAATTCTCTATGTATTGAGTCCTTTCATTTCAGCCATCGGTTCCGGAGCGAAAGAGTTATTCGCTGAAGCGTCGTCTTCTATGCTTAAGAAATTGGCGAAATAGTGTATTTGAAAGATATTTATGCTTTTAAATATATCCACGTCACCGTAGATCTCATAGGGTTCTGTCTTCTCTGGTACTGATTGCGCTTGCTCATCTCGGTTGGTCATCGTCCATGTTTTTGCACCGTATAGTAGAACGGAAAGAATATGACTCGTATAGAGCGTACTTTGTTTTGCCGAGAGCAAGATCCACTTCTCAATTACTTAGCGATCCAAAAGTAACACCTGCTTTTATTCTGCGCTTGGTTTTCGCGCTTACATTGTTGGTCGCATTTATGTTTGTACCGAGACGGCCAAAGTCCTTCACTTTCTCGAATTTATGTATGATAATAGTGACGTATCACAGTTCTTAAGATGCGAGGAACCTTTCTATGAGGCTTCCGGGTACTTTTTCTGACCTTCGTTCACCACAAGACACTCCGTTCCTTTTCTAAAACACTGTTTTGACGCCTCTGTTGTGAAGACTTTTGACGTTAGTGTCATCTCTGTACCCCAGTAACAGATTTAGAGTACGATACTGTATTTCACATCACAGACTCATTAATTTTCCAATATTATATTGAAGAAGGCGCATGAAAGGGAATTACGCAGTCTTAAACTTTGTCTGGTGTCAATTAGTTTATTTACAACGAGCCCAGCTTATAAAGTTAATACCTAAGTATTTTTTGCTTACATTTAGGATGAGTATAAAAAACTAAAGGTAATATAAAATAAGTATTCCACTCTAGAAATCAAATTTTGGGCAGTTTTTTGAATTTTATTTAAAAAAAAAAAACCAAACATATTTTTACCATCCACTTTTTATGGTCTTTATATATTGATATCTTAAGAACACAGAAAAAAGAATTTTACAAAATAATATTAAAAATTAAAGTAATTAGAGGGGGCGGGGCGGGGGGAGAGACAGGTGTAAAAAAAATGGCGCATCCTGGTGACATTGATCCTGACTCTCCTGGTGGTCTGAAAAAAAAAATCAAAAGAAATTCTTATCAGTAAGGATGCTGTTATAGTCCCTACCTCAGGCAACATGAAATTTTTTTTTTGAAAAATGGCGACTGTCTTAAAATAAAAATCATTTTTTACGCTTTTTTTTGAAATTCCTGAATTTGTTTTAAAGTATTAAAAACAAAAATTTTGACACATTACGGGTAGGAATTATAAAGGATTATATAAAGAAGGTTCACACAAAAAAAGTAAACCGGTTGTATAGAACTTGAGATAATGCCGGTACCTTATGAAAAAAGTAGTTTCGAGAAAAACGCGTTTAAAGTTTAGGAGACAATTTTAGTGAGCACGGACGCCACCTCACAAAATCGGCTGTGCCTCCGAAAATAAGTCGAATTTTGAAAAATCCTTCCAAGGTCATATTTTTGAAAGTCTAAATTTTAAATACATGAAAAAATAATAATCGAATTTTTCAAAATTCTAGAGTAGAATACCCCCTTAAAAATTTTCCAAATATTTAAGAACATAACTTAAGTCTAAATTGTTCAGAAACCGCTCTGAAACAAATTAAGGGGAAATAATGCGACTTTCATCTCAAGCACTACTTTTGAAAATCCATTTAGGTCGTACATTAAGGGGTTAGGAGTAGTTAGAATTAAAAAAAAAAAATAAATTTTTTAATTGCATTTTCGTTAAGTGTAATATCTTAAAAATATTCTCTGAAAATTTCACGTCGATCCGATAATTAGCTTTTGAGTTATTCAACAAATAACAAAGAGAGCTCGGGCACTTCATAGTGCTAGTGTGAAAGTTTAAACGCGTTTTTCTCAAAACTATGTTTTTTGAATAGGTGACAACTGTAACTCGAAAACCGTTCAGTAGATTTTAATAAAATATATACAGCTTTTAGAATACATAATAAACTCGTTCCTGATCGAAAGATTTTTATTTTTTGGAAAATTTCGATTTTTTAAGACCAATTAACTGTTAATTTTTTCGCAAATATTTAGAAAAAAATTTTCCGAGGCCGCCATTTTGTTAATTTTGAAAACAAAATAGAATCCTTCGATCAGGCTCGGGTTTATCTATTTATAAAACTAAATGTTTTTGTCCGATTGATTTTAGATGAATCTCCAAGGACTTATGCTTGTCATCGCAAGTACCTTTTTTTGAAACTGGGGCAACACAAACAACTATAACTTCGGAAATTAATTTTTTGTTTGAAGTTTTCGTGAGTTTAAGTCAACATATCCTATAATAATGCCATATTATTACTTTTGTAATATAATATGATTTAGTAGCAAAAAAAAAAATACTGGAAACACTGGTGCCTCTGACTACCCCTAATCCCTTAAGTTAAGTACTGTGCTAGTTTTATTCAAAAAATCAATGACAAAAACATTAGAAACTATTGAACAGACCGTGAAGGACATGAAAGTTGATATCAACTAAAATGAACGCAAGAAAAAGTATTTAAATTTCTATATATATGTCAGTACCATATAGGTGAAGTGTAAAAGCTGTGTAAGGAGTGATAATGATATTGCAATTGATATTCTTATCTTGGAGTGCAATAACACTAACCTAGAACTGCCAAACAAAGTGAAGACTGTGATTTAGTCGGCGATAGCAGCGAGCTTTTCGAAGTGCCTGCACATATTTACATAGTATCTATAAGTATGCCAGAAAATTAGTGTGACAAAATCGCACGGCATAGTTACTGAAGAAGTCGAATTGCCAAATCGTGCGAGAACTAGGTGCAAATGCTTGTCTAAAGCCGATAATTCGCACAGCTGCTCATTCGGTGAACTGCACTAAACGAAGTGCAAGTATGTATGTGTGTGGTTGTCGGCACTGTCAGTAAGCATGTCAATGTTTACAGCTGAATGATCTCACTTGCTGATATTTCGTACATATGTAATATAAGCATTCATAGTACGCAACATCTTCCGCACGCGCAGCTTCCTTCTTCCTTACAAGGAAATGTGTGTGAATTACTGTGACATGTGTGAGTGTGTGCGAGTGTGTTGAATATTGAAATTTACATGCATAGTATATGTGCGCGCTTGAAAACTGAAGGCATTCAACATTTTGCACGCGTGCCAATGCCATCAAAAAGAACAAAAACAACTGTATGAACAACAGCAACAACAGCTGGCAGAAACGCTGCCGTAAAGTCATACAATAAAGCTGAAGAAATAAATACAAGTAGGACTCCTTATTACATGTTGAGGAGTATATAACTGAGCGAGAAGCCATGTCCAAGTCAATTGTCCATCCAGTTAACTGTCTCGCACACACACATACCAAATAAAACTATTTGTTTGTCCTGTTGCCTAATGTCTTTTAACATGGCTTCGTCACACCGCCCGGTCGTTTACGTCGTCTCTTCGACCATTCTTCAATTTAACAAAGTCCTCAGCTGACGGCATCCTTATTTGAATTGAGCAACGGTATCCGTCTGCAATTGATGTTCGAAATGTATTCTCCAAAGACATTGTTGGTCAACAAACTGCCAATTGCTGGCTTTCGTTACTTAAGCGTATTTTGTTGTTGTAGTTGTTGGTTTGATGCTTTTGTTATGCTCGTTGGCACTACTCGGATTGATTGTGTTAAGTAAGTGCGCATTCACACTTAAGCGCCCGTGTGCCAGGGAATGCAGCACATCTACACACTTCTATGTATATATATTTGTAAATGCATATAAGTAATTTATATGAATGATATAAAAAGGAATGTGCTAAAGCATGTGAGTCGTTAGAGAAAGCGAACACTCCATTGTGAGCAGTTAAAATGTAAATAAAATTACAAATTTGGTTTCAAAGAAGTGTATTCGACTAAAATTTATATTTTTTAAATTGAAAAGTGGAATATCTACTCTGATTTAACACTTTTTCTTGGCGTTTTGAATGTATTTTTCTTTTCTTTTAATTTTTTAATTTTCTTTTCTATTCTATACTATTAATTTATATCCTTTTCATTTCTTTTCTTTTCTTTTTTGTTTTATTTTATTTTATTTTATTTTATTTTACTTTATTTTACTTTATTTTATTTTATTTAATTTATTTTATTTTATTTTGTTTTATTTTATTTTATTTTATTTTATTTTATTTTATTTTATTTTATTTTATTTTATTTTATTTTATTTTATTTTATTTTATTTTATTTTATTTTATTTTATTTTATTTTATTTTATTTTATTTTATTTTATTTTATTTTATTTTGTTTTATTTTATTTTATTTTATTTTATTTTATTTTATTTTATTTTATTTTATTTTATTTTATTTTATTTTATTTTATTTTATTTTATTTTATTTTATTTTATTTTATTTTATTTTGTTTTATTTTATTTTATTTTATTTTATTTTATTTTATTTTATTTTATTTTATTTTATATTATTTTATTTTATTTTATTTTATTTTATTTTATTTTATTTTATTTTATTTTATTTTATTTTATTTTATTTTATTTTATTTTATTTTATTTTATTTTATTTTATTTTATTTTATTTTATTTTATTTTATTTTATTTTATTTTATTTTATTTTGTTTTATTTTATTTTATTTTATTTTATTTTATTTTATTTTATTTTATTTTATTTTATTTTATTTTATTTTATTTTATTTTATTTTATTTTATTTTATTTTATTTTATTTTATTCAATTTTATTTTATTTTCTTTTCTTTTCGTTTCTTTTCTTTTATATATTTTTCCTTCCCAAAATAGGTAATTTTATTGCTACTAATTTTTAGGCAACTTCTAAGTGAAAACATCCATTTTTCCTACAGACCACTTTAATATGTCGCCATACAAAATGTATTGTGCATTCGTTTTCATTAAATCTTGAATGACGTTAAAATATGTTAACATAAAAATTTTAGTTTATACTAATTCTTGAACAAATTGTTGGTTTACTTGATTCATAAATAATTGCATCCCTTAAGGGATTGTATACCGTTAGAATTTTCAAAAAATCGAGTTTTTATTTTTATTTCCTTAATGTATATATATTACGGAATACGCACGGAAAATTTCATTTCGTTCCGGTGAATATAGAAAATATTTTCCTTTGGTCAATTGCCCGTTCATTTATTGGATAGACTAATTTGATGCACATTGCTGACATTTTTTAAATTTTTATTGGCTACAATTAACAGCTCATATTATTTTACTTAGAAAAATCTCTTATTCGAAAATAGTCATATCGATCTCCAACTGCATAACAATAATCACTGCCTGCTTTTTCTCTCTACTAAGGTGTACACATCATGTATGAACTGAGTCAAAGTTGAAAAGACTAAAGGAATAAGAGTTCCCATCTGTCAAACTATATGTTTCAAGGTAAATTTATGCCTACGTTTAGTGTCGAGAGTTTCACCATATACCTTTTTACCAAATAAACTCTAATTGTACTATTTCACAGACATTTTGTGATTGTGATATTGGAGGCTGTTTTTTGATTTACTGAAACCGAAAATGATAGTAAAAATCTCTAAACACGTAGGATTTTTTGTGTTGTAGTCAGGGAGTGTAGTGGTCAAACCACCACGATTTACTAAAATGATAAAAATAGCTATAAATGATGGAATATTTTAAACTCCAATTCCTAATCAGGATACTGCCCACAGACCTCTTAGCATATCATTCCCAGATTGTTCCTTCAGATTAATTGAATAGTGTTACCTATACTGTTGTTAAAGTGGTTCTTCATCTTCTTTACTGGCGCAGATACATACCTCTATGCGGATATAGCCGAGTTAGCAACAGCGCGGCAGGGCTTTCTTCTTTTCGCAATTTGGCGCCACTTCGAAATACCAAGTGCAGGATGTAGCCATGTGTAGAAGGAAAGTTCTTTGATTGCCATTCACTTGAGAGTGGCCAGAAACGATTTCTTTACATATGGCTCAAGCAGCTCACGACTTTCGGCCTAAGACCAAGTATCTCTGGGTAGCTAAAGAATACTCGTTTGAAGGAGAGCCAAAATGAGAAGGCAAAACATCCCTCCCCAGGGTTGTGCGCTGGGTTTGGGACCCGCTTCGTAAAAGTAAAAAACGCTCTCAATGATGAAAAAAAATGGTTACAAATTCAAAATAGCAAAACACTCTGTGTCCTTTTATGATAGAACATAATTATGCTCTCAACAAATTTATCATCAAAACATTTTTTGCAACAACAACAACACAAACAATGCACTCGAGCTCGCCTGCAATAGCAATACAGCCGCCGGGTAATTTTCGCTCTATTTTGTGCAAGTGACAGAAACATGAAATGCATTCACCGTTATTAATGCTATTCTGACTTTAATCCCAAAACTTTTGCGGTCTTCTGCAGCAACCCTAAACCGGTGCACCAGCTCAGCTAGCTTGGGTATAATGTCACTTCTGCAACTCTGGTCTGCAAAGATCCTCCTACGGATTAAAGCAGCAGGCGAGGTGAAGTAGATTTTTTGTTTTTGTTATTGTTGTTTTTTTGCTTTTAGTTTCTTGCCGTTTTTGTTGTGCAATTTTATTTGGTTTTTGCGAGAGCAGCTCAAGTGATGTTTTGCAACTGCTTTGTCTCTTATTTGTTGCAAGTTTAAAATTTTCACAAATTGTTGTTGTTAATATTGTTGTTCTCATATGTACAAGTATAAGTATAAATTTGCGATTAAGCATTTATTTGTTCTAGTTTATTGTGGCGTACCCAGTTTAGTAAATTTAACAAATGTTGCTTTGGCTTTTCATCCATTCAATTGGTCAACTGTCACTTCGTCCTGACAAAGCTCACAAATGTTGTGTGGCAATAGACTATGCGAAAGTTGGAAATATTGCTGCAACAACGATGACTACAGCAAAAACTTGTTTTGAAAATATTGGAAAAGTAATAGAATAAAGTAGCAGTAAAAATATCAACGTAAGTGCTTGTGGAAGGCAAATTTAATTCATTTAAGCGGAGAGCTCATGCAGAAGTGTGTGTCTGGATGCGTGTGTGTGTGAATGGCAATGTTTATGTACATATGTATATCGAGTTACCTAAGCTTAAGTACCGAGAGTAAGTAAATTTTTGCTGACCATATTCGGTTTTATTGCACAATATCAACTCAAGTAGCACTCAATCAGTCATTCAAGCAGCTTGCCCATGGATTTGCTTATATTTTTGTGTTTCGGTGATTTTTGTTTTGTGAGAAGCCGGCAATATTTTTAAATTTTGTGAGAATTTCTTTTGAAAAAAGTATTACTAAAGACTAAAATGTTGAAGAAAGTAATTTGAAATGATATAATTTGATATTGTCTTTGTGAAACCGTTGTCCCTTTTACAAAGCGAAAATCTCTACCGGGCTTGATGCTTCCAACACTCGGTGGCAGGGAGTTGAAGTGTCTAAAAAGGTCAAATTCCTTGTCCTCACAAGATACTCCACCTTACTGTGAAGTAGACAAATGGGTATAACACTGTCCAAAACCACCAAGACACTAATGGTATGCAGACGCCTAGTCGGCAGATCCTGGGGCTTCAAGCCGGTATCATAAGATGGCTGTATGATCGTAAGACCTATTGTCACTTATGGAGCGGTTGTTTTTTTAACTAAGTTCACGTAGTCTTCAGTGGGTCCTTAACTATCGAAGCTGCAAGGACTTGCTTGAGTCTGCTTTGAGCTCAAGCTGGATCTCACACCGCTGCATCTAGAGATCAAACAGGTGGCGAACCATGCCTTGCTGCTAAAGACAGCAAACGGTTTCGGCAAAAGGAAGATACTGCCGTCTCAACCAATGAAGTGCCTAGGGGAAGAGACACCACTGGCCTTTCCTCCATGGGACGGTGTTACGAAGAAGATTAACTTTACAAAAAAAAAAATCAGTGCTACTCTTGGCATTAAGGCGATTCCACTGAGAGGCAGCAATATCCAATGGTACACTGATGGCTCAAAGACAACGGAAGGCCTTGGAGCAAGTATTGCGTTTCCGCATACCAAACTATCCACATTAGTGGGATGTTTTCCGAGCATCTTTCAAGTAGAAGTCTTTGCTGTAAGTCAGTGTGCAGAAATCAATTTTTAAAGGCGATCTAAAGGAGGAGTGTATAGGAAGGCTGAACCACTTATTAGTGTGCAACTGGGTACACGTTATCTGAGTGCTTGGGCATAAAGGGGTAGCAGGCAATGAGCTGACCGACTAAATAGCCCTCGGTAGCTTCCAGGATGATGGTGCCAGAACCATGCATTACAGTGGGGTCCCACACTGTAAAGGAGCTGTTTCGCATGGAGGAGCGAGTGGAAAGGGGACAGAATTAACAGTAGGCAGCAATCTCGCACGCGACCAATTCCGCCTCCTGTCGCTTTCTATACAGAACACTACAGGTTTGTTCAACACGAGCACAGTCTCTTGCGCTAATTGCTTGTTCTGTGGCATGGAACAGGAAACTCTAGAAAGCCTGATTCTGGATTGCTCAGCAGTTAGCAGAAGCAGGCTCAAGGCCCAAGGTTCCATTTACGTGGAGAGGGATCACATCACATCAGTTGCGCCCAGTAGGCTTCTGGAATTGTTCAGGATGCTAGACGACCATATGTGATATAGCGGAGAGAACTATAGACCATAGTTCGCAGTGCAAAGCTTTAATTTTACTATCTAAGTGTGTATAAAACGAAGGCTTTTATTTTATAGTTTAAAAACTAAATTTGATATTATGTTTTCTGTAAGGTTGCCATATTTTAACAATTATTATTCTGCAATTATAAAATATATATGACATACTTAACTTCCAGTATATTCAGATAAAGCTATTAAAGAAGGTTTATAGTTTCAAGAATTTTTCAGGAACCTTGACATCTCTAAACATTTAATTTGATTCAAGTCGCATGCTCTTTTTAGATTAAAAAAATTTTTAACCAGAAAATTTAATGAAAATGTAACAGTGGTGGAAAACCTTTCGTATTATCGAGAAAGCAGATATTTTTTTCAAATCATTAGTTATCCTAGCAATCCTAGCAATTCACGTTTTAGGAACCAAGTATATTTTTAGTAGCTTGGCGGTCATTTGTATGTTTCACAACTATCTTACTCCAATACATTGTATAAAAATTACTTTCTGTCGCCAACTGCAATTCAGCAGGTGTCAGTTTTTGCAATTAAGCATCGGATATATATGTTTACAACTTTCATTTATCAGCGTTTGTGTTGGACGGCTGAATGCCTCAAACTGCAGTTGGGGCCTTCTCGGTGCTGATGTTGCGCCAATGATAGTTGCCATTTCGCAATGCCATTTCCGACAGTCACCGACGGAAGCATTATTTCCGACAGGCGAGATGAATGACGGCGATGATGACGCTATAATGGTCGCTACGTGTGCAAGTATTTACGTAACGTGATACTACAGTTGCAGTATGCAAGTAGACATACACTTAAATACATAGTAGTATATATTGTATTTATATCGTATATAGTTATAAGTATTTATATTGTATACATATGTCTGCATATAATATACTGATAAAAATGGAAAAATAATTAGGCATTCAGATCTAAGAATTTCAATGTGATTATTACGGTGAGCAGTAAAAATTGTGTGGCATTAGTTGGTGGTAATACGTATTTATGTTATATTTTTCATTGAAAAAAGACAAATTGTGTATTTAAAATACAAAAAAATTAGGTTTGATTTTTTTGAAGATCAGCATATATTTTAGTAATTAAATTCAAAATAAAACAAATTTGCTTTAAAATAATTAAATTTCAACCGTTAAGTTTACGAAAAAATCGTAAGAGTGCATTTTATGGAGCATTGCTTCTTATACAAAATTTATGAAACGAAATACATATGTTTTGAAGTGGTTGGAAGCAAGATGTGATTGTTTCTATGTGATAATAAATGGAAAATCCTTAGATTGAGGACGTTCCCACTAAAAGCTCATACTTAGGCAGCCTTTCTGAGAGATGTCTCCCAACCAATTGTTCAGAGTACGAAGTAAAAAAGACATCTTATTTTTGACTCACTTGGGGTCAATTTTAAAGCAAAATATATTTCTGGGCACAACTTCAAGGTCATATCCGGACCGACTGGTTTCGACGAAGCGCAAGCACTAACTCTGCTCTCGAAGGCATATATCGATTGTAATATAAGGTATGTGACAAGTCTTGGCTGATACTGAAGATCACCTGAACACTAAATCAGTTTTTACTTCTCGCCTACAAGAACTTTACTTGTTGTACTTCAATATTGTCTAATGTTGACCTTTCCATAAAATTTTCCAAAAAAGAAAAGAAAGGAGCGTGAAAGTTAGGGGTCTATAGTCAGTGCCAATTTTTTCACCTTCTGAATATAAATTCTTGAGTGTTTTCTGATCTTCATATTAATAGAAATTAATATTGTATATTCGAAAAATTTTGTTTTTGTATTTCTAATAAAATTTTAACTTATCTTTTTATATTTACAATGAACTATAATGAACACAATATGTACCATTTTGGTCCACATTTTTCCGCAGAGAAATTATTCCATCAGTGCAAAACTTTTCTGGTTTCTCGGCGATAAACTGCAACAAGTAATTTTCACAGGCTTCTCTTGAAGCCAAATTTACTCCATTAAAGGAGGTCTGCATTGACCGAAACAAATAATAGTCCAATATTGCAAGGTCAGGGCTATAAGATGTAGGTATTAAAACTTCCTAGTCAAGCTCTCGCAATTCTTGCCGAGTCATAAAAATGTGTGTGGTCTAGCGTTGTCCTGATGGTAGGCAAAGCCCTTTCTGTTGATCAGTTCTGACCATTTTTTTCGATTGCTTGCTTTAATCTTATTAGTTTTTGGTGGTAAAATATAGAATCAATCGTTCGATCAAGCTGAAGCTGAGCAGCTCGTTGTGGATGATTCCTTTTCAATCCCACTAAGCACTCAGCATAACCCTTCGAGGCGTCAATTCTGGCTCTGTGACCATTTGAGAGCTTCACCACATTTGGACCATGATCTTTTTCACTCATTATTGTCGTATTTGATTCACTATTCGTCTCCTGTTACCATACGCTTCAGAAATGGTTCGATTTTATTTCGTTTAATCAAATAATCGCAGATATTGGTTCGTTCCATTAAATTTTTCACAGATTTATGTGATAACCAAACATCGAGCTTTTTTTCTAGCCAGCCTTATTTAAATGGTTAAAAACCGTTTGGTGAAGAATGCTAAGTTCCTTAGCAATGTCATGGCTGCTTATGTGGTCTTCTTCAATCTCTTCCATTATTTCATCGACTTTTTCAAAGGTCGGTCGACCAGAGTAAGTTGCATCTTTCACGTTGAAATTTCCAGAACGGCAGCGAGCGAAGCATTGTTGTGCCAGACGAACTGTTAAAGCATCGTCTCCATAAACTTCTAAACTTTACAAATTTCATTTGTGGTTTGCGTGGCATTCTTCCCCATTTTATAAAAAAATTTTCAAAATATAGCGAATTTCTTCGTTATTTTCACTCATTTTTGAACAGCTGTAACTTTTTTTCAACTTTCTCGAATTTAATTGTTTTCTGGTTGAATGAAGCCTAAGATCTCACCTTTTCAACACTATATGGTATGACACAATGTGATTGGTAGCACTGGAGAGATACGACTGCAACGACATTTATTGAAAAAATACGAAAAGACTTTTTCGACTACCAAATAATTTCATATTCCGTTCATTAACCCTGTCAAATAAATGTAATTCCTGTCTTTGTTATATGTTATGTCTGATATGTGTATACTTATTTGTATAATTTTTTGTACAGAATGCTAATGTTAAAGTGAATTGTTCTTAATTATTTCTGAACAAACGTTGAAAAGAAGTTGATCCACTAATTTTGAGATACTGAGATTCAGACATTTAATTGAATATTTCAAAGATATTGTACGTAAGGGTCTCTGTTAGACAATAGCACGTCTCATACAGTCAAACTATTTTAAATTATGCTCCGCCACAAGCTTGCTCATTGTTTCTGGCGCCTATTATTTCCGCTTGTTCATTGTGTTGCTTTCCGCTTGTTGTTGCTATTTACATTATAAATTGCTTTAGTTGTACTTATTAAGGACATTCAACTAAAATACAATAATACACTGAAATACTCGCCGACGTTGAAGCTTTAAGCGCGCTCGCCGGCGCTGGTGTGAGCAGCCGCCTGAGTGTCTTCGCGCTGCCGCTGAATGAAATCGCTTTTCCGCTCTTTGTTTGCTTGAGCTGCGGCGTGAAAATAGTTTTCGGCTATGCTTAGCGTAGTCTCCACATAGTACAGTCGCTGCTTTTTTGTTTTCTCTTCGCTTTGTGTTTATTTGTATTTGTTTGTATTGTGCTTGCCTACTTTATTATTTTGGCAAATTCTATTTGCATGCAACAACAATGGCAGACAAAAACAAATCATGGCGCAATTTTCCGAGCAAGCTCCGCGCTGTTGTTGTTGTTTCTGTGTTCGCTGTGTGTCTGTGTTGGTGGATATTTGATACTTTTTCGGAAATTTCCTAAGAAGCTTAAATGAATATTCTTGGCGCGTGGCGTGGCGGCGAAAGGGGTGAAACTGCAGGCTTGCTGTATTACTGGCCAATTGTGTTGTTTCCGCTTGGCGCTATTGTTTGTGGTGTCTTACTTTTGCCATTGTTGTTGTTGCTTTCTTCTTCTTCTTTCACTCTTTATTTGCTGGTCAGCGTCCGCGTTGTTCGTGCGCTGATTGTTTTGCACATTTGCCGCGCTTGTTTGCCCGTTAGTTTGTCTGCTTGTTTAATTTGGTGTACCGGAAATCCTGATTTTCATTGTCGTTCGTCGGAAATGGCATACGCGCGCGCGCGCGTTCAACCGAGACCGTGGCCGGGACCGAGCGCCACTAAAACGAAGCAACTAAGCCAGCAGCGAATAAATGAATGAAGGAATGGCTGGTTTGGTGTGGAGCTCTGAATTGCATTAACGGCGAAGGATACGATGAACAGGAAAAAAAAAGAAAACAACAACAACAAGTTAGTCTTCCATGAACAATACAGCATAAATGGACAATGAAAAAGTAATCCATTTTATTGTCTCCCCGCTCCAGCATCTGCTTCACCGTTCCTCTTCACTTGGGTTCGCAGACCACAGTTAATTTCCTGCAGCGCCTAGAATTCCCGTCGGTGAAATTGAAATTTAATAAGTTCATCAGCGAATCGCTTGTAATGGAATTTGCGCTGAAAATCGAAATTTGAATTTGAATTAGAATTTGAATTCGGCGAGCATCCGCCGCTGTTGCTAATAACAATGAAATCATTGATTGCCGCCGAACCGCCGTTTGTCCGCCCGTTGTTGCAGTTGTTGTTGTGCATGCGCTTGGTATTCAAATTGAAATGTACTTTCGCCCAGGCGCCGCAACAAACGGGAAATGCCTAATGGCGTTGTGAACAATTTAAAGTTGCGTGCAACAAATTTTTATTTCCGCCGTTAGTTCGTTCGGTTCCATTCGGCAAAGTTGATTGATGAATTGTTTAACGTAGGGTAGCGCCATAATTGCCGAAATATTATATTGAAACTGCCACGAAATATTGAAACGCGCTATTACACACATTCACACGCACACATATACAGTTAAACAATATACATATTTGCAAATACAATTCTATTCTTGCATTTGTGTGTGTGTTGGTGATTTGTTATTTCGCTAACGGAAACGCATAATTTCGGTGCGTTCGCTTAGCGGAAGTGATGGCCTTTCTGCACGCTTCTATGATTTTGATTGGGTGCTTTCGATGACATTGAGCATTGCCACTCACACATGAGTAAGTCTTTTATGTGTTTAGCGTTTTCATTGTCATCGAAATAAATGGATTTGAAGGGATTATAATACAAGTCAAAGGGCTTTCAAGCTTCGCTTATGTTGAAATGGAGTATGACAAATTGGTTTTGTGGGAGATATTAATTCGATTCGATTAATTTCGTTAATAAAACACTATGAGAATAGTGAAATTAGTTCTTTTTATGACAAAAATGTTGCCAATGATGATATGATATATGAAAATATATGTTACATTTTAGTTAAAAAGTTATTATTTACATTTCATATATTAATACAATGCAAAGATCTTCCTTATGCTTGTTTAAGATACTTGTAAATTACCGCTTATAAATTCCAAAATATACTCTCAATACGGTTAGTAAATTATATATTCTGTGATCAAATTAAAAGGTGAATTTTGTCCATTTCATTTCTTTAAAAGTAATTCTCTCAAGCAGCAATACACATATGCCAATGAATTTTCCAGTCATTATAGCACTTGAAAAAATCCTCCGTCGTGATGGCCATCAAAGCCTTCTTCGATTCAGCTTTTATATCCTGAATTGTCCTCGGAGTGGTCATGTGAATTTGCTGAATAGCCAGAAGTTACAGGAAGTTAAATCGGGCAAATGCGGTGGTTGCGGCTCGATATTAGTTGAAAATGTGGCGGAATGATCACAAATAACCAATGCAGCATGAGATGGTGCATTATCGCACTTCTTTTGTTCAATAAATTCGGGCATAGAAAAGATTGAAGAATTCACTTTTAGAGCCTCACAAAACGACGCGTATCTCAAATACTAATGAATGTTTTGACGTGAAATTTAGCATAGTACGTCACTCACTGTACTGTACTGTACTCCCAACTTACAAAAAAAAAAAAAAAAAAAAAAGTAATGGGTTCAATAAACACGCGAAAAACATAATAAAAATGAACCTTTCAATTTGATCACAGTGCATGTCTGTGAACTGGTCTCTCAGTTTTTAAGCCATCGATCTGAAATTTTGCACAAGTCAGTTTCTCTACAAGATGCTCATTTGTCGGAATCGCCGATTTCGGACTAATATGACATATAGATATAATACAAACTGAAGGATCGGAATAATGCTTCGAATTTCGAAAGAGGATTTGGACACCTTGGCGGCACTCCGCCGACTAGATGGACCATTATGTGATTGGTAAACATGTATGCCGAATCGTAATTTCAGACAAATCCAAGAGTTGTGATTCGCACTTAATCGGCGCAACTTGGAGATTGCAGACGGTCATAACAAATGATAATTTATGATAACTTTAAACTGTTTCCGCACAAAGTTCAAATAACAAGCCGTTTACGCTCTGTAGAATTGCCTATTCGCCTGGAATTTTGCTAATATTAATGTTAGAAATGGTTGTCGGGCCAAACTACTTTGAATAAAACTGTGTAACAGTAATTGTCAATGAGCACTACCCCGAAGACGTGCTGAGAAATTAATAAGAAAACCAACTCTTTTCTGTTTTCCAAGGTCTCCTGACCTGACTACACTAGGCTTTTTTATCGGCTTATGTCAAGCAGGAAGTATACAAATCAAACCCAGAAATCAATCGATAATTGAGGGAATATGCAGTTAGAAGGCCAAAAATGCTAACTTACATATTTTTGGCTGAGAAAAAATTTTTTACACATATTATGGTATTCTTTAGTTGGATTTGAAGACTTAGTATTAGTTAAAATATTTATTTGAGAAGGAACTACAGCTGATCTCCGGGAGCTCCTTCCAAAAAAGGCGTTTTACGGTGACCACTATAAATCTGAACTGAATACTGTGAAATAAAAAAAAAAAAACCAAACTGATTTCGTTAAAGCAATATTAAATCTAGTACTTAATCGAAGAAATAAGCAAAAAATCGGTTATTGACCAACATTTCGGCCTCGTTTATAAAAAATATTTATCGGTGAAAAAAAATCTCGATTAGTAACCATAAAAAGTATTTAAGAAGCTTGAGTTAAAATTTGAGACTAATCGGTTTAGCCGTTTTCGAGTAATGTTGGCCACCAACTTTGAAAACACCATGTTGAGAAAGTTTGAAGTTTGGTCTTGTACTTCCAAGTACTCTGAAACGTTTTTTCAAATTTTTTATGTCTATTCTTAAATATATACATATGTATATAAGCCTTGAGGTAAAAAATGGTACTGAAAAGTATTTTAATACTTTAATTGATATTCTTCCTCAAATTTCATATCTCTATAACACGTTGTTCACTTCAATAACCTATTTCAAATAACACTCATATCAAAATCTTAAGTTCAGAAATTTTCATTCTTTTTAAATCCAAACAAGTGGCTTTTATCTAAATTGAGGTAGACTTTGTATGATGTTTCCGACTAATCACTCAATATGAAACTAATATCTAAAAGTTACTAGTTGCCCGACTACTAGCAGCGTATTTGTGATATTTTCTACAAAGCTATCAATCTCCACAATCATTGATGAAATTCAAAACCCATTTTCTTCTTTTGATATTAAGGCATTACACTAATTTTAAGATGCCAAGCGTAGTTGAGCTACATAACATAAAGGTCTCAAATTTATAAATGCTTGCTTTTGTATGTACACTCAACGTAGAAGTTCTACATAGTTGTTCAAACATACTATATTGAGAAACCCAAAACTGTTAATAGAAAGTGGCACATTCAAGGCCACCAACACGTGGTAATCCCTTACACAGCTACTTTTCAAATATAACGGAACTGAAATAGACCAAATGTGCCGTGAACATTTCCTAGTTTGATTGACATGCGTCAAAATCATTATCACGTTTTAATTGAGGACATTGACTTTGTGCAAATCCGCTAGCAAAGCATTATTTTCTTCTTCAGACAAACTTATGGCTAACATTGTTATTGTTATTGCTGTGCAGCGACTTAAGTTTTCTGCTGTTGACAGTTATTAATTAGGCATACAATAATTGCGGTTCAAATAACTTGGCACAAACGGTCGGCCAACTTTATGGTTTGAATGGTATATTGTGTACTATAAACATATTTGCGTGAACAATAATATATATATATATTGAAATAAATTTATATAAAGGTATATGCTTATATCATATACATAGAAATATATGGACTGCTTAAGAGCTTTGAGTTTCCTACTTTTGTGTACATATTATATTTAAACCAGCAAATATAAAGGATCTGCTCCTTTTGTAATGTCTTGTATGTATGGAAATAGCTGCTTTAAGGTATAGAATTTCATTCTTAATTGAAAATTCAGTGCCAAAAATTTTTGTTACATCAATAACCAGATATTTTCGTAGTCTCATTTTTATTTAAGCCCTTGAAATACATTCAGATTCAAACAAATATATTTAGAGCATCTGATCTGTGTTTAGCAGTCATCTCAACTGAGTCTTAATACTTTAGTACACGTGTTACCTTATAGGAAAAGTTACAAGTTCTCTGGGAAACACTGGTATTATGCTTTTTGACTACTTGCGAAATATGCCAATTTATAATTGAAGCTATTCTTCGAAGAGTCGACTGTCATACTATCAATATTTTTTCTATAGCTCAGAAGAAGTTCCTATTGGAAAAGGTCCAAGTTCTCTGAGAAACATTGGTGTTTTTACTTTGGACTACATACTTTCCAAATAAGCAAATTTAGTACTCAGGGTGTGCTTCGAAGACTCATTTGTCTTCATTTTAAAATTTTTTCTATAGCTGAGAAGTAGTACCTGTCACAGAGGACAGATGATGTCGTTATTAAGCTTTTTTTTCTATTGACAGTGATTTACTACAGTCTAAGCTTAGCGTGCATACTGAAAAAGTGAAGATAATAACTACAGATAAAATATAGTTTAAAGCATATCTTTTGGCTGAAAAAAATTAAAATGAACTTCTGCCACTACTTGAAATTTCTTTCTCGCCTTCCTACAGGGTATTCTCAAGTACATACTATCTATATTTTTATGAATTTTGTATTAGACCAATAAAAAGCAGAATATTGAAGCGTCATAAATTTGTGTTCATTGTATTCATTAGCCAAGCTAATGCACTGCCATTAAGCCAAAACATTTTTTATGACTTAAAATAACAATAACGTTTTGTCTTTATGCTTTTATGCTTACTTTGTTTTTCGCTAGAAAAAATAACTCAGTGTCTGCAAATTCTGAGTGGTTCTACACATGACATCTACACATTCAAATACCTTCACTTTGAAAATGAACACATACTTACACATACATGTTTAACATGTTCATATATACACATATACATTTTCACATATGTGTAAATTAATGCGTGAATTTTTTGCGTCGTATTTTAACCATTTGTCTGGCTTTGTCTTGTGCTTTGAGTGGGTGCCACGACTGTTATCTACACAACACATATAGATACTTATATGTTTGCGTGGCATATCTAAATTGATGTCTGGGACTGTCAGTCAGTGACTTCTGGCGTTGATGTGCTTTCAATAACATGTCCAGCGAGTAGCTAAAATTTTTGTGCACATAAGTGTGGAAGAATGTGTTGGAGCACGAAAATAAAATTTTTCAGCAAAATGAAGGAATGCGATTGACTTTGTTACAAACCCATATTCATAGTAGCTTTCGATATTTCAATTGAAAATGTTGACAGTTTTGCCATATGGATGCGTGCAAATCTGACCTGAAACTTTTGAATTCATGCCAAGCTTGAATTAATAGCCTCTTACCTTCGAAAACAATACTTGAATGAAAATCTCGATGCACATATGACAATATAATGATATGTAAACATCATAGTTCTGAAGCGATTTGTTCAGTAAGATCTTCAGTTTCAACAACAATGATATTAATAGCTTTTTGATTATTGTTAAAATATGAATTATGAGACGTTCTATAGGTGTAAAGAAAACTGTTAGAGGGTCCAACAAAAAAATGTGAAGGTTATTCAAAGAGATTGAAACTTATTGAGGAATCACATGAAGTCAGGCGAGGTTTTCATCTTCTTTAAATGGATTTCTATCAAAACTGTTATTAATAAGAAAAGAGATTTTAGTAAAGAAGATAATTTTGGCTCTAGTAAATTTTCTAAAAACCTTTTTGCACACCATCATCACTAATATGGGATATATTAGGTTGTCAAAAAAGTCTTGCGGTATTTTCGCTAGTTGGTGCTGAACATCGCATCGGGTCATGCTATACATTTTTGGGAAGCTCATTTCACTCGCTTGGTTGATTGTCGTTTCTTTTAAGTCGTTCGTGAGTTATAGCGTCGCAAACATGGAGCAAAATAAAGAGAAAATACGGCATATTTTACAGTACTATTACGATAAAGGCAAAAATGCATCTCAAGCCGCCAATAAAATTAGTGCAGTTTATGGACTCGATACAGTTTCTTTTTCCACCTCACAACGATGGTTTCATCGTTTTCGTTCTAGTGTAGAAGTGGTCGAAGGCATAGTAGTCATCAAACCGTTATAAATCATTTGAAGAAGCCTGGAGTCACTAAGAAGCTCGATGTATAGGTGCCACCAAATTGATTCAACAAAAATACCGCAAGACTTTTTTAACAAACCTTTATATGTACACATTATACGTAGGTTGCTATATATATTTCTGGACTAGGCAACACTTAGTGTTGCCAGGTGCAATCTGACATTTCCATTGGAAAGTTTGACATTTTTTAGCATATCATCACTCAGAACGTTTTGTCATTTAATCGTGAATTGTTTTATTTACAGGGAATTAAAAAATTCATCTCGGCCAAAAAATGGAATTAACTCGTGAACACTTTCGTGCGATAATTTTTCACAACTTTTGACGTGGATTATCACGACAAGAGTGCATCGATGAACTAAAATCTTTATATGGCTCTGAAGCACCATCCTATAGCACTGTGAAAAACTGGTACAACGAATTCAATTGTGGCCGACGCTTGCTCAAAGATGAATTCCGTGAAGGTCGTCCCAAAACAGCCGTTGTGCCAGAAAACATCGATGCGGTACGTGAACTGATAATGCAAGACCGTCATGTAACATACCTTCAGGCATGCCTATGCATTTCTCCCACAAAAATGCGAGAAAATTAAACAGAGCTGTTATAAATGTGTCTTTAACTCATGGTTGGAATCTTTTGTTTGAGGTCAACCGTTTGATTCTCTAAGGTGGATAGGTGTTATAGAGCCTGAAGCTTTCATTCCACTTACTACTCTATACATATATGTGTAAGAAATATACCTTATTTTACCACATCTTAGCTATTTTATAGTTATTTCATAGGTGTACAACTACGTATGAATAGAACATAAATGAAATAAAATACGTAAATTTCTGTCACGTGCTACCATAAACTCCACCTTTTCAATACTCTCTCAAATTTTACTACGTAGTTTTGTTGTCTTTATTCAATATAATTTTGACGGCAATTGTGTAGATGTCACTGCTATGGTGCGTACTAAGAGGGGTTCCCTATGTTGCTTTACTAGTAAGCACCATATTCCTTGCTGTCGCCTACACTCGTGGCAATAAACACTTTCATAAAAGTTGTGCAACAACTTTGTTGAAATCGACATATAAATTGATATATATACGTAAATTATTGTTTACAGATTTGTATAGATGTGTGCTTCTTCTGATACGAGTACATCGTATATTACAAGGGTTGGTAGATATTTAGCTGTCCACAAGTTATAGTATTCGAATGTACGATCTGTGTAAATTCAACATGTGTCCTTATAACCGGACAGGCGCAGTATTTTTGTCCGTGTATGAGAGCTGTCCACGTGCCAAAACGTGTGTTTAAACTGTTTTCTTACAGTCAGTAGCTGTAACTCACAACTTTATATGTAACTATACGTATTTCCAATAAATACGAGTCAATGCCAAGCAGAGTGAATGAGTGACAATTATCCAGTTCGTTTCCGTTGAGCCACCGTGAACCAAACGCCTCCAGCTCAAGTCAATTTGTTTGTTTGTCGTGATCTGTTTTCGTAGTATTCTTAAAAAAACTGTCGCAGAACTCCACAAGTTAATAATAACAAAAATCAAGGAACTACAAATTTTAAATTTTTGTACACATTTTATGCAAATTTGTCCTGTTATTAGAGATAATATGACCAAATGGTTTCAAAACAATATCAGTGTCCGGCTATTGGAGCGTTTTCATGTCCGATTATAGGAATTGAATTTGTGTGCAAGTAAACATTGTGTTCATAAAATTTGTTTCGTTATGGGAGGTGTCCGAATATCAGGGCGGTTCGTAATGCTGAATATCATTTAGAAACTTACACAAATAATATCTACTGTATACGATCCTATTTCAAGAGCGTTAGAGAGTAGCGAATCGAACACTTTATATCAGCTTTTTTGAAAATTATTACCGCAAAATTTTCTATAAAAATATATATATATAGTATCAACCATAATACATCAAATATTTGATAAATATGTATACTCTGCTGTTTTAAAAAACATCCTTTAACATACGTATACAAATGATCAGCTGGAGTAGAGAAGTCGATTAGGTATAAATACACGAACGAGCTCCTCAGTGTTTGAGGTATCTGTCTAGCACATGTTCTTTTCTCGGTAACAAGCGTAGGAACTGCCGAGATGGGAGCAAGTTTGTGTAAGTAAAGAAAACTTGTTTAGCAAAATATCTTCAGGAAAAATGGCTTGGATTCACAACGAAAGCCGATTGTACCGGCGAAATAATTGTTCAGATTGAACCACTATTGAATACAGCTGATATACAAATTGAACTATCAGAATCCAGTTCTTGTGGAGAAAATTTGTATGCCCTGAATAGGGTATATTAAGTTTGTCACGAAGTGTGTAACACCCAGAAGGAAGCGTCGGAGACCCTATAAAGAATATATATAAATGATCAGTATGTTGAGCTGAGTCGATTTAGCCATGTCCGTCCGTCTGTCCGCCTGTCTGTATACTACTGTGCCCAATAAATATTTAAAAGATTTGGAGACTTATTATTTTTTTTTAGGTTGGTAGTACTGTCAGTTACATTTATGTCGAATTTCATGCCAAAATATTCATTAGTGTTTGAGATACGTTTCGTTTTGTGAGCTGCTAAAAGTATGTTTTTCATTTTTTGCGATGTCGAAATTTGTTGAGCAAAGAATTTGCATTAAATTTTGTTTACTGAATCAATTTTCTGCTGCGGATACGTTGAGGATGGGGCAGAAAGCCTTTCGTGATGAGGCTATGTCTAAAAAAAAATGTTTACAAGTGGTATAGTGAGTTTCAAGCCGGCCGTGAACGTGTCGAAGACGAAGAGCGTCCAGGGCGAACATCAACCTCAACCGACGAAGCTCACGTTCATAAAATCAAAGATTTGGTGCTGAAAAATCGTCGATTAAAAATTAGAGACCTTGCTGATGAAGTTGGCATATCGAAAGGCTCAGCCAATACCATTTTGGAGGACATATTGGGCCTCAAGCGCGTCAAATCTCGACTGGTACCGAAAACATTGAATTTTTTGGAAAAAAGGCGTCGCATTGAAATGTGTGAAACGATGCTTTCCGACTACCAGAGTGAAATGCATTATAATTGGCGATGAGACTTGGATCTATGCTTACGACCCCGAAACAACCGATCAATCGAGCGAATATCGTGCCAAAAGAGAGCCGAGACCAAAAAAATCGCGCCAAAGTCGCTCAAAAATCAAGGTCATGTTGACTGTTTTCTTCGATTATCGTGGTGTTGTCCATTATGAATTCCTTCCAACCGGTCAAACAGTCAACAAGGAATATTATTTGAACGTTATGCGTCGTTTGCGTAACATTATCCGCCTTAAAAGGCCGGAATTGTGGAAAGACAATTCTTGGTTTTTACACCACGATAATGCACCATCCCATACTGCCCTCGTAATTCGTGATCATTTCGCCAAAAACTCAACCCATATCGTTTCGCAACCACCGTATTCACATGATCTGGCGAAGTGCGACTTCTGGCTGTTCACCAAGCTCAAAAGACCGCTCCGGGGACACCGTTTTTATACGATAAAGGAGATTCAAGCAGTTTTTTGAAGATTGGAAAATCCGTTAGCGTAAGTGCATTGCATCGGGAGGGGATTACCTTGAAGGGGATGAAATTGATTTGGAAGAATAAATAAAGAATTTTGAAAATAAATACAATGTCAATTTATTTTTGGATACATTACTAGTCCCTCAGTTTTTAACTGACAAACAAACTGAACGATCGGAATCGAGTTCTTATATGGAAAACTTTCGCATTGGACGTGGTATCTTCACGAAATTTGGCATAGATTACTGCTTAAGGTAATAATATAATCTCGGAAAAAATCGTTCAGATCGGATTACTACTATATAGCATATAGTTTCCATATGCACGGAACGCATAGTTACTAAAAGAAGTGCACCTGTGAAGGGTATATTAGCTTCGTCCGAAGTTAACGTTTTTTTTGTTTGTTGTCTAGTTTTATTTGTGAAAGATATTCTATCTCCGGTGTTCCGAAGTAACAAGATTTCCTTGTTTTTTTAATATTTTTTTCCATTATAAATCGCAAATTGTTGAATGAGAGTATCTTCCTGTTTTCAAATTTTGTCTTAGAAAAACGCTTTAAAAAGTCAACGCAGCCTGCGAGAAATGCGCTAAGTGAAATGAATAAGCAGACACTGTTTGAAGAAACTACCAAAAGGGGCACAAAATGTGATGCTCACATGACAAGCAAAAACCAAAAAAAAAAAAGAAAAAAGCAAGGCGAAGTGATGCGAATAAATAAACAAATAAAAGTCATTCATCTTACGCTAAAGAGACAGCACAGCACGAGCACAGCCAACGCCAGCACAATTATGACGCTAAGGCTGTGGCAACAGCCGCCAATTTGCTGTCAACATTGGATGTTGCAACATTTGAAATTGAATTTTGAATGGTATAATCTGCGGTTAACACTTGGGCCTGAGGCTGCGGTTGCCAGCGACGACGATGACGGCGGTTAACGTCAAATTTGATGCGTTTATTTATTTGAGAGCAAAGCGAAATGGATCAGTTGCCGAAATGGGCGATCTGCAAACGAATGAGTTGTGGTTGTTTGGACGAAGGAGTGGGAGGAGAGAGGAAAAGATATCATTAGCAGATTTATGTACATATGTTTGGGTGAGTATGGAAGGCTGCCGCGTGTGGCAAGTGCAGCTCGTGAGGTTGCAATGGAGCCGTAGGCGGCTGATGGCTGACGTTTGGCTGTTGCTGCAGTGATGCGTTGCCAGTAGACACAGTAGCAGACGTTAGCAACAGACGGTGCTCTCCTACAGGCAAATACAAACACATACATACATACATAAATAAAGACAATATCATATACACCACTCCATATGACAGCCAGACGTGCTGCCAGTTAGCTGCTTTTTTGCAACAGATACTACAAGGCAAGCGTTGCACCCGCAATGATGAATGTTTCTGCGTAAGATTGCTGCGAATGCCTGAGTTATAAATAAGACAAAACAGCAACAACACAAAAAATGGGAGCAATGCGCTGCAAATGTTTATTTGACTACTACTTTGCTGACATCTCGGGAAGCTGCCTAAGTATGCTGTTCGGCGTGCAGTGAGTGTATGCTCATGAATATGTTATGGCAAGCGAAAGGCAAAAACAACAACAAAACAGCGCACACATGTTGGGGCATATGGTGAGCGTGCAACATTTCGCCTGAACTGCATGCCAATCACAGATAGCGAGCCGGAGCACTGGAGACACACGCGGAGACACATAATATACACACACACACAAATGTAGGCGAAATTATGAGGCAATTGTATAGTGGCTGACAGCAGGCTGAGGCACTCCACGGCATTGTTGCAGCGTAATTGAAACTTAAATAAACACAAATGTTGCAACATTCAAATTTGATGAGTCGGTAGCGTGTCTCTTGAATAGGGGAGTTACAAATGGAGTGAAGGCTGTAGAGAAAGGAAGCAGAAATAAAACAAAAACAAAAGCAAACAGCAAAGCACACTTGTAAAGCAACAAATATGTATCTGTATGTGTATATAGCCGGCTGACACCGGCACAACCTCATTAAACTCATACTTGATCTCTTCTAAACTCCTGCAGATGGGATTTCAATGCTTTGCTCCCGTTTCCTACTCCATTTTCCCAGCTTTTGTCTTTGAATGGCACAAAATGAGTTTATGCAAAAAGTATGTGGCACGGTCGAAAGCATAGCGCTGAAGCGACTCGCGTCGTTGTAGCTGTGAAAGCGCCGTTAAATTGCTAACTGCTACAAAAGCCATGGAAGGAGTTGGCATCATTAGAATGCCACAATGTTCTTGCTGGTTTGTGTGCGTATGTGTGTTTTGGGTAAAAATGTCGTCCAGTGGGTGGTGGCGGTCGCATAAGTACTTTTGCGGGCATTGAAAATAACTTACATTTGTAATTCTGTAGTCGGGGGTAATAGGCTTGAGATATGCTCATTCAACTGTGAATGTAAGTAAATTATGCCATCTGAATTCACTCGAGCCAAATCGACTGCAAAAGGATTTTGCAGAAAAAAGTGCTTGAGAGAATTTCGAAGCATTAGTTATAATCGGAGATCATTAATATCAGAATTTTAAAATTTCAAGGAGATTAAATGGTAGTAGAAGATTAAATGGGAGTTTCGAGCAGTGAAATTTTTGATTAATTCACCCGTAACCTTTTTAAAGCAGGCATGTGGAATTTGTTCCGAATTTCAATTCGATTTTTTTTTTCTCAAATATTTAAAAATGGCCAAATGGTTCATCGATTTAAAATAAGAAAATCATTGATTTCGGAAGCGTTGGAGATGGTGCATTGCTTACAGCATGAAAGGCTGAAAAATACGTTCATTTGGATTTTGATCGGTTATTTTTTATAGCAGCTATACATTATAGTCATCCGATCGGAACAACAACATGACCTTGATTTTTGAGCGACTTAAGCTCGATTTTTTTGGTCTCGGCTCTCTTTTGGAAGATATTCGTTCGATTGATCGGTTGTTTCGGGATCGTAAGCATAGATCCAAGTCTCTTCGCCAGTTATAATGCATTTCATGACACTCTGATAGTCGGAAAGCATCGTTTCACACACTTAAACGCGACGACTTTTTTCCGAAAAATTCAATGTTTTCGGTACCAGTCGAGATTTGACGCGCTTGAGGTCCAACACATCCTTCAAAATAGTATTAGCTGAGCCTTTCGATATGCCAACTTCATCAGCGAGGTCTCTAATTGTTAATCGACGGTTTTTCGACACCAAATCTTTGATTTGTTGAACTCATTATACCACTTGTAAACATTGTTTTTAGACATAGCCTCATCACCAAAGGCTTTCTGCACCATCCTCAACGTATCCGCAGCAGAGAATTGATTCCGTAAACAAAATTTAATGCAAATTTTTTGCTCAACAAATTTCGACATCGCAAAAAACGAAAAACTCACTTTTAGCAGCTCACAAAACGACACGTATCTCAAACACTAATGAATATTTTGACATGATATTTGACATAAATGCGACTGAGAGTACTATCAGCCTATAAAAAAAATAAATCTCCAAATCGTGCGACGCGCGAAATTTAAATTCAAATGTAACCTTATGATTTGGCTACTTTCCTGTGGTATACATTTTATACTACTATTCATGTAATAAACTAATCAATACACTGAAAATTTTATTTAATAAAGGCGAAAACGTTTTGTCGGCATAAGAATCCAATTAATTTTGAATATGTTCATACAAATAAATTTTATTGGAATAAATTACGAATTTAAGGCTGCTTTCTCAGTGTCTGGTTACCAGCCTTTCTGTTCAGTTAATACAGTCCTCCGCTAAATAGATTGTACTTTATAAAAATTAACAATATGATTGATTAATGGAGTGTCCGCTTAATAGAGAGTCAATTTAGTAGAGCTTTCACTGTATTTTTGTATTTGTGAATTGTTTTCATTATCCTATCTTCTAAGTTGGTTTGAATTGAACGCAGTGAGCTAAGTTTTACCAAAACCAGATCAATAGCTTAGGAGTTCATCGCGGACAAACAACATGACACGCATTTTTTTATATATAAAGATTAAGAGCACGAAATACTAAGACTTTATTTATAATTTCAAAATTCATAATTTATTCTTCGTCTTCAAAGGGGAATTGGTCTCAATACACTTGTGCTCTTCGAAAAGGTGTTTAAGGACAATTTCCTGAGTATACTTCAATCTTCGTTGCGGTTCACGTTTAATATCTTCAATTGACACAAAACGGTTTCCACGAAACGATCGTTTGAGTTTGCTGAATAGCCAGAAGTCAGACGGAGCTAAATAAGGCGAATATGATAGTTCTGATACGATATTGGTTGAAAATTTGGAGAAAAACTTACGAATAATCAATGCAGTATGTGTCGGTGCTTTATTATAAAGGAAAACCAAAACTTGTAGGCCCATAAATCCCGCCTCTTATTCCGAATAACTTCACACAAAAGACGGATAATCTTTAAGGAGAATTTTTTTTTTAGGTTTTATCAATAGAGAAGGCTGCAATCATGGCAGCAGTGGAGGAACTTTTTTTTGGCGCCGCCGGAGATCGCTTGTCATTTCAAAAATATTTAATATTTTCTTTCAAAAATGTTTTTGTGTACTCTTAAAACATGTATAAATATACCCTCAAAATTTTAAAACGATTGATTGTCTAGTTTTTTTTTATCCCAAAAAGTGCCTTTTTTTACGCTGTCACACTAGGTGTGCCCCTTAAATAGTATTTCTTGTTGACAGTTGGGCCGGTCAAAGGAATTTAGAGTGCACCACACCAACATAATGTTGATTTTTTGCCTGCTTTGAAGAGTTTGTTTTTAGTTTCGGCTTACTTTTGCCACTATAATCGGCTGTCTGATTGTCTACTTCAGCGTCTAAGCATAGATCCAAGACTTTAACAGTAATAATACGTTTCACAACAGCCTAGCAGTTGAAGAGCATGGTTTCACAGACGATAACGTGACGCTGTTTTTCGAAATAATTTAGTGATTTTGGAACTAATCGTGTTTCCACTTTTCTTAGGTCCAAATGATCTTTCAAAATGGTTTTCATTGATCCTTGCGATACTCCAACGACGCAAGTAAGATCTCTGACTCGTAATCAAGCACCAACTCCTTTATTTTGTTTACGTGTTGATCATCAGTTAATAGTGATTGCCGATCCTCTTTGAATAATTTGTACCTATCAATAACCCTTGCTCGTGAAGAATAGTTATCACCTTTGTTGTTTTTCAACATTCTGAATGTTTCGACAACAGAATTTGGTTTCACAAGCAAAATTCAATGGAACTTTTTTGTTGAATAATTTCACACATCGTGATCGCAATTGCCGATTGCGCTTTACATTCGTCATATGAAGTAGCGTATACTGTTGATGTGAAATTTGGTACAGATGTTATTGACTGTCATACCAACCTAGAAATGAAATGTTTTATCGGATGGGTTTTCACGCGAAATGAAAAAAAGGCTTACTATTTTTCCCACAGTGGTATATCCTGTTAAATTACAAATTTCCATTCAAGAACTTCAAAAAGAGAGCAATCAAAGTAAAGTCTTTAACTTTTTTATTTGACCAAATATCTTTATAAATTATGACATAAATTATTATACGTGGCAGCGCTTAATCTCCGAAGAAATTGCTCAGATTAGATCATTATTGCATCACAGAAGATGATCGGTCGAGCTCAATATTTTTTATACGCTTTTATGGTAAAAAAGAATGCACCGGTGAGGGGATTTCTAGCTTTGCTATAGGTAAAGGTAATGTTTATTCTTATTTCTGCCTATTGTGCATAGCTTATTGATTGTAAAATAATATTTTTGGCCGGTGTAAAATTCCTGAGTTTTTAAGGAAATTTAGAAATTGTTTAAAAATATCTTTTTATACCCTGAACAGGGTATACTAAGTTTGTCACGAAGTTTGTAACACACAGAAGGAAGCTTCGGAGACCCTATAAAGTATACATATAAATGATCAGTGTGTTGAGATGAGTCGATTTAGCCATGTCCTTCTGTCTGTCTATCCGCTCGTCATTTTATCCGTCTGTCTGTGTATATACGAACTAGTCCCTCAGTTTTTAAGATATTGTTTTGAAATTCTGTAAACGTCATTTTCTCTTCAAGAAGCTGCTCATTTGTCGGAACTGCCGATATCGTACCACTAGTACTTATAGCTGCCATATAAACGGAACGATTGGAATCATGTTCTTGTATGGAAAACTTTCACATTTGACAAGATATATTCACGAAATTTGGTATAGATAATTTTCTATGGCAACAACGTAATCTCCGAAGAAATTGATCAGATCGGCTAACTATAGCATATAACTGCCATACAAACCGAACGATCGGAATCAGGGGTTTGTATGGAAAACTTTTGCATGTGACATGGTATCTTCATGAAATTTGACATGGATTACTGCTTAAGGTAATAACACAATCTCCAAAAAAATTGTTCAGATCGGATCACTATAGCATATAGCTTCCATACAAACTGGACACATAGTTACTAAAAGAAATGCACCTGTGAAGGGTATATAAGCTTCGTTGCAGCTGAAGTTAATGTTTTTTCCTGTTTCTCAATAATATTTTAAAATTTGAAAAAATAATACATAAAAATTCAATCAACTTTTGATTCTCCAAAAACATATTTTAAGCGGCGGTATGCTTGTTAAGTAATACAAAAACAGTGAAACTGCTCATATAAAGTCGATGTTGTAATAATAATATCACCCTAATAAGAACACTTGAAAATCGATAGAATAATATATTTAAATACTGTGAGGATTTAGTTGATATGCAACCAGTTTTCTATTAATGGTAACGTAAAATAAAAGATATGGAACCATAATAATATTAAGGAATAACTAAAAATTCGCTTTTTCTGGACAATAAGTACTTATTGTAAAAGGAAATTAAATTGTACAGATTTGTGCAACCTTGAAAATATAATTCTGAATACTTAAAAAATTTTAAAGAGCGCAAATTTTCGCACAGCTGTGCAACTGTCGGCACTTCACCTGCGTTTACCCCACCTAACTTCGCATTTTACACACTGATTTACACTCTATAAACGCTCGCACGTCACCCTCATCCATAATTACCGTTATAGCACGTCAACACTTCAACAGCCTGTCGACCCTTATCCCTTGCAAAAATCACCTCTTGGCGTAGGCCAGGGACTGCCATAACATATTAGAAACTCGGCGGCTATAAAAACAAATAATAATAATGAAAAGCAACGAGAATTATGCTCATAATAGAGGGCGAATACTTACAATGAAAGCAAAAATAAAAAAAAAAAGAAAATAAAAATAAAATAAAATAAAATAAACGGAAAACAATCAGCAAATGTCTGACAAAGAATTTCTTAACATGTTTACTTTGCATTTGTTATTGTTGCACAGCGGCGCTCACACCCACTTGGCAGTTGCCACATAAGCCCCTGCTATTTTGCTGTCGCCTTTCAAGCTTAAAGAGTTAATTTTTTTGCCATTAAAAATGTCAGCTGCTTGTGATTGCTTTCCTTTTCGAGCGATTTTGTTGTTTTCAGCGTGTTTTTTGTTGTATGTTTTTTCTTCTGCCTCTCATTGCTACTGACACCATTCACACCGTCCGACGCGCAGCGCTTGCGGCACGCTGTTTAACACACCACACGCGTGCACATGTGCGGCCACACGGCGGCGAGCGCAGCCAAAGTAGCCCGGTTTTATTTAAAATCAACAAATCCACTTCCTTCCTGTGTGACGCAACGCGACAACAAGGCAAGTTTAAAATTAGCCGCCTACATCGCTGCTGCCACCACCGCTGCTGGCATATCATCGACAATAATGACGCCGAGTGGCATGAAGTAGCAATAAATAAACACACTTGCAACGCGATTGTTCCACCCCAACCCTGCTGGCACGCGGCATGTTTACAAGCTTCGGCTGGCTGACGGCTGTCGGCTGCCGGCTGCTGGCTGTGCTGTTGCCGTGAGTCTTCCAGTCAACAAAAGCGGTGCAACATGTGTTGAGCAACATTCAAATGCTTCCTTTCCATTGTGTTGCACACCAATATATATATATATATATATATATATATACATACATGTAGATTCTTTTCTTTCGATAGGGAAAGCGTGTAAAGTGATTTGTTGCGAATTGTTTTTATGATAAAGGCGACTTACCATACCATAAATGTATGTATTTACATTATATATGTGTAAGTGAAAGCGACAGTTTTTTTTTTGTTAGAATGAACATAATAACCTCGCTGCCTCTAACTCGGTTGCATCTGAGGTTACTCTCTCAAGAAATATCTGTTAGTGGATATGTGTTTATCATTTAGTGTGTGTTTGGGCTCGAATCCTACTCGAGAAAAAATCCGAAAATTGAGACGGCATATCGATTAGCTTAAGGGGTTACATGTGTTTCGTCGGGTAAAAAACAGTCTTTTTTCAAAAATTTTTTTTTTCATATAAAATAGGTATAATAGTAAAAAATTTATTAGGATTTTTTATTGTTAAAACATACACTATTACAAAGAAATTATGAAATTTTCGAAAAAAAAAAAAAATATTTTAATCTTGCCCATTGTGAAGCCATTTCTGCCGACACCTTGAAAAAAATACATCCGCGTTGCCAAGATAACTCCTTAAAGGATCACCTAAAGTAAAAAATCGTATTTTAGTTGAAACATTAACTTAGAACTTGGATGAAGGGAAAAACTGAAAATTGGATTTTTGGCAGACATTTTTACAAAATAATGAAAATTTCAGTGAAAAATTAGCGACATTTTTTTCAAATAGTTGTAATCGAAAAAAAAAAAAATTCTTTGCCCAAGTCTTTAAGAATTGTGTCTCAAAGACTTATGTAAAATTTTATGAAAATGGGTTAAGTAGTTCTCGAAAAATCTTGCCAACCGATTTCAAAAACATGGTTTCAAGAAAAACGAATTTAAAGACTAGCTAGCCTCTAGCGCACAAGTTCTTAAGGCTGTATCTCCGAAACTTTTACTCGGATCAACTTGAAAATTTAGAACAATGTTCTAGAGGTGTTGTAGAATTTAATACGATAATAAAAAATCGATTTTTTTGAAACCGTAAGCCCCTTAAGTTAGGTTGTATGATGACTGAGGAGGGAAGCTTCAGAAAGGAAGAAAGTCCAAGGTATTTTGACCTTCATTTTGCAAAAACAGGTCAATAAAGAAGTGTTGAGATAACTATACCTCGTCTTCTGTCAAACATTTTCTTTAACTGATCTACAATATTAAATAAGATTTATAATAATATTATATAAAAAAGAAAATGATCTACAATAATATGAGTAATCTTACCGTGTGAACTCAAATTATTACCTGACGAGTTATAACCTCTACAACTACGGAACGGTTAGGAACGATTTCATATCTCGGGTTATGAAATAAATAATCGTGAAACTCAAAGTTTGAGATACTGGACAAGTATCTTTTGAGGTTTTGGAAGGTACAAAATACTTTCCAAAGTGTGAGTATGTCCGAATTTAGTCGGAAAGTGCTATTTTGCTCACACTGTCAAGGCAATCCGACTTCGATCGAATTTTTGTGAACAAGCAGTTTTTAGAGACTTTTTCAAGACAAGAAAGTGGTAAATCGTGTGACTGAATGCAACAGCAATGTTAAGAAGTCCTAGTATTCAGCAATTTTGACTAAAAAACTACGAAAACTAACAGAAAGTCTTTGTTAGGATTTCATAAAAAATAAATAGATTATGTAAAGGTCATTGTTTTTTTTTAAATAATAGTTTTTATAATTGATACTTACTCTTCTGAAGTAATTTCAAAAACATTTCATAGATATTCTCAAAAAATGAATATGGATTAATCTTTTTCTAATGAGTTTCGTTTACCTTATTTTTTTTTATTATTCTCATTTAGTGCCCATTTTCTCAGCAGCTCTTAAACCCAAATCGCATTCAAACCTGAAATAAGCGTGTGTTTGCTCTACTCAATGGCTTGGGGTTGATTTGAGCTTAAATGCTTGTTTAATTAGTGTTTGTTTTGCTTGCATTTTTCTAACTCTTCTGTTCTTTCTACATAATCAACTTGCGGCGTGTGGTCTTTTTTGCAATTTATGCTCAAGCATACAACCCGGCTCTGCACAATTCTCCGCTTTCAGTTGCTTGTCAACATGTTGAGTGCGCGTTTCGAGCAGCGGGTGTTTTATTCGTGCTTGCGACATAAAAGCTGTTAAATACGAATGGTTTATAGGAGTGTGGTATAAAGAATATTATTATTTTGCTTCAATTTCGGCAACATTAAGACATGTGTAAAATGTTTTTGGAATTTTAATTACCAATTATGGAATATTTGCGCGACAATCATTCTATTTATAAACGGAAAGCTTCTTGTGAAAAGGCAGCAGCTTATTGTTTAAGTAGCAAATGTGCATTGTAGTGAAGAAAAATTCAAAGTAAAATAATGTGAATTTTTGTGTTGGATGAGAGGGCGCAGTTGTCGGGTATATTTGATGTGCCAGAAATGAGTTCGAGTCAGGGCTTGAAGTTTAAATAATTTCCATCTTGCTTTTTATACTTCACGTGTTCTTACTGTGCCTACTTCTTATGCGCTTAATGAATATTATAAATTTAAAAAATATTTAAACAAAACGTTGCCTACATCCAGGGGCAAATTATAATTAATATGTTGAAGCTTAATATTCTTAAGCTTTATTTTTTCTGAGTTTGAAAAACTTTTTGAAAATTTAAGTTCAATATGTATTGAAGTATGTTTGTATATCTTTTATTATCTAATTTTTTATTATATAAAAACTTTTAATTTTTTCGTGAATTCTGTGACACCTTTATTAGCGGAGACGCGCACCTATTCAAACTTTTTCTTGTTGACTTTGTACTCTCAAAAGTATGCCAAAAAAATGTGAGTCTGATTCAAATACTATTCATTATACATAGTAACTAACACTGCAGTCTAATATTTTGAACAAATACAGTCTAAAAGTTTTTTCGTATGTTTTTATAAATTCAAAATTAACTATTAAAACCCTAGCTTTGCTTGTGTATTTTTCGAATAAATTACTTAGTCATTTAGCTTAAACGGAATTTTTGTTTAAATTGTAAATACAAAAGTTTTCCTTCTGTATTCGACGCCCACATTTGCTTTCCCACAGGTAAAAACTAATAAAAAGCCAATCATTGCCAAAATATATTCATATTTGTTTATAATTTACCTAACCTTCTCAACTTACTCCCTTTGCCAAAGCAATAAAATGTGAACTAAACTATGCTCTCCCCTATTTTTATCTCACTTTCAGTTTGTCACACATAATGAAATTGACGAATAAGTGAACCATTGAACCGGCAAATAAGGACCGAAGGGAATACTTTGTTGAAATTTGAGTAGACAATTACTTCTGATGAGAAAATAAAACACCAACAGCAAAAACAACAAAAATAAATCAAACAAAAATCACTGCGCTGAGAAAGCAAACGAATTGGCAAGAAGACAAACAAAGCGCCAAAAAGTACCGAAATAATCATAGTTTGTTTGAAAGCAAATACAGAGAGCAGCAAAGCAAAAAAAAAAAAACGAATGAAATGAGAAAAAACACATAAAATAGTGCACACAAGCAGCGAAAATACAACGAACATCTGTTGTCAAATATAAATGAGCAATGCTTCCACAGAGACGGGATTTTATTTTGAAATAGTGAAGGAGTGGCCAGAAATTGACAGCTGAACGGAGTGCGAAATGAGCAGAAACGATTGCAGCAATCTGTGTGTGTGTGTGTGCATGGACTGTTGTGAAGCGCACAAGTGCCATTTTTCGTGCAAATATTATGAGTGAAGCTTTTCCAACAAAAACAAAAACTTTTTGAAATGAACAAATCATAGATCGGAATTTTGCACATGGAAAACTGCAAGAAAATATAATTATTGGGTTAAATGGATGATATAATGAAATAAAATCATATTAAATTACATAAATTAAAGAAAGGAGAAAATAAATAAAAATTAAAATAAAATAAATAAACAAATCTTAATTAAAAAATTAAATCTTAATTAATTAAATAATGCAAAATAATATACAAAAATGAAATGAATAAAATTAAATAAAAATATAATGAAATCAAATTAAGTCGGGATAACTACAAAAAATAAAAATCTAAGATATTAAAATAAAATCAAATTTTACAATTTAACTGTTAAGAGAATAAAACAAATTAACATAGCGTAGGGAAAAATTAATAAAATTAAAATCCGAAACTTAAATTAAATATTTAAAATACAGTGAAAATAAAATTAAAATAGATTAAAAAAATTAAATTTAATTCAATTAAATAAAATAAATTGAAATAAAACAAAATAAAATAAAATAAAATAAAAGAATAAAATAAAATAAAATAAAATAAAATAAAATAAAATAAAATAAAATAAAATAAAATAAAATAAAAATAAAATAAAATAAAATAAAATAAAATAAAATAAAATAAAATAAAATAAAATAAAATAAAATAAAATAAAATAAAATAAAATAAAATAAAATAAAATAAAATAAAATAAAATAAAATAAAATAAAATAAAATAAAATAAAATAAAATAAAATAAAATAAAATAAAATAAAATAAAATAAAATAAAATAAAATAAAATAAAATAAAATAAAATAAAATAAAATAAAATAAAATAAAATAAAATAAAATAAAATAAAATAAAATAAAATAAAATAAAATAAAATAAAATAAAATAAAATGAAATAAAATAAAATGAAATGAAATAAAAGAAATTAAAAAAATAGAATAAAATGAAAGGATAAAACATAAACAATAAAAATCAAATCAAGTAAAAAATATAAAAATTTCAAATATAATAAAATAGGAAAGAACAAAATGAAAAAATATAAAATAAAATTATAAAAGATATAATATATAAAACACAAATAAAACAGGAAATCAAATTATATGTAAGAGAACGAAAATAGAAGACTTAAATAAAATAAATTGAAAAAATAAAATATGATCAAAATAGATACTAAATTAAAAGTAAGAATAAAATAAAATAAAATAAAATAAAATAAAATAAAATAAAATAAAATAAAATAAAATAAAATAAAATAAAATAAAATAAAATTAAAATAAATTAAATTAAATTAAAGAAATGCATGAAAAGAAAATAAAATTATATAAACAAAAATAAAAAAGTAAAATGTAACAAAGTACAATAGAATAAAATAATATGTAAAAAAAATTGATTAAATATAAATAAAAAAAATGAAATTTTATTAAAAAAATTTAAATAACAACAAAATAACTCAAAATAAAATTATAGAATATCAAGTAAAAAATGGATGAAACATAAAAAAGAAAGTCAAAATAAATGTAAATAAAATAAAAAATATAATAAAATTATATACGTGTATAAAAATGGTAAAATATTTGTGGAAAGGAAACAATTTGTTTAAAAAAATTTAAATAAAACACAATAAAATAAAACAAAATAAGGTAAATTAGTTTACAATAAAATGAGTACGAATTATAAAAATTGATTTATTGTAAAACTTAAAGAATGAAATGGATTAATTTTTATCAAAATTTATTAATATGGAGAAAATAATAAAAAAATAATAATTGAAAGTTTTATTTAAATACAAAAGTCAACTTAAAGAAACTAATTTTTTTTATAGTTCCGAAAAAAACTTTGGAATTTTGTGCTTGATATTAACCTGAATACAAAAAAAATGCGCAAATTTTATATATTTTCCAAAAACAGAAACTGCTTTAATATCAAAAGTGCAATTCTAATTCGAAACTAATAAAATTTATCTTTACAGATTTAAGCAAATCTACAACAATTCATGCCACATAAACTAAAAACCATTGAAACAGTTCACAATTGATAAACCCATACGTTGCGTATGTGCATAAAATATACTAAATACATGTCGATGTAGTGGTGCATGAAAATCGAAAGTGTTTTGCGGCAGGAAATTATTAATAATGCGCGCGCTGTGGCCGCAGATTTAAGCTAATTAATTTGTATGCGCTTGTAATAGCTTACAATATACAGCAATAACCAAAACAACAACAAAAACAATAATAATAACAACAACACAAAGACGTCATTAGCTGCAGTAACAAATTACGAAATTACAAAAACAAAAATTCCGCGGTAATTATTAGCAGAAAACCCATAGTAGGGCAGCGGATGCAGCGCATCTGTCAGCGGACGAAGGCTGCATTTATTAGTTGTTCACCGCAGAACCATAATCAGCTGCCAGCCATAACGCGCGACGCAAGACCACATAATTCAAATAAAACACGCATCCGCCACACAGAATTATCAGCGCGCTGCAGACGCCGAACAGTGCAAGTGTGCGTGTGTGTGTGTGTTTGAGTGCGTGCGGCGGAAAGTGCGCGAGTGAAAATTGTGGCATTTGAATTTTGCAAATTGAATATAGCAGCAATACACACAGCGCTGCGACATGTGCAACAAAAGTGTTGAACGCGCGTGCAAACAGTGATGTCTTAAATTATTATTTTCGCAAACGCAATTTAAGGCACAACGGCATAACCAAAGGGATAAAGTGTTGCGGATTTTTTGCTTGAAGCCGAGTGCCGTCAAAGCAAAAGTGTGTGTATCCGTTAGCTGAGTACCGCGTAACAAAAAACAAAAAAACGAAATAATCTTGAGGAGCAAAAGCAGTGCTTATGTCACACGCACACATATAAACACTCAATGTGTAAGAGAGTAAACAAAAACTATCTACTTTAACGGCAACACGTCTTCCGCGCTGCAAACGCAACTTTCGCTGGATGTCTGTGCGCGCGTCGCGTCCGCCTGCTGGTCTGTCATAAAATATCAATTTGTGATTTTTCAATTTTGCCGCCGACAGATAAACGCAAACGTGCTGCCACAAGGGCGCGCCGCGTCTTCCGCAGCCTCAACAAGCGCTCGATCATTTATTAGCCGCATTAGACGTGCCACACATCGTAAGTAGCGGCGTTGGCGGTGTGTGTGTGTCTGTGTATGTAATAAGAAAACTAATAATTCGGCTAGTGAACGCGTGTGGCAAGTGCGAAAAAATAAGCATATAACCAAAAACCAACAACAATAACAAGAAAGTAGTGTAAACATACAAACAAATATTGTGTACAAACTTAGTGGTATTTGCTTGCGGTGCGTATCTTAACCGCTGCGGTCTGTGGCAACATTGCGGCGAAACGTGCTCGCATTAGCTTAAGCCACAATTGGCGATTGCACAAGCATACAAACAGTCGTAATAACATACGTTAGCGCGTCGCTTGATCCATTCAATTCATTTGCTGCGCCAAGGCAACGTGCCACACACAACTTGATTTTGCTTGACACTCTGGTGTACGCGGCCGACGTCACCTTGAAGTGCTCGCCTACTCGTCTGCCTGTCTGCCGGTCGCTTGATTGAAGCGCTTCGGTGTATTGCGGCCGTAAAAACGTGCGACCAAGTGTTTGCTTGTAATTTGCGGTCAATGAAATTGCCTCTTAGCCGCGCCCTTGGAGGCTTCGTGTCGTCGTGCGCCTCCGTTGCGGTTTCCGCGTTATCGCTGTCGTCAGACGCGTTGCAGGCCTGCAAGTGTGACGCGTCGCCTGAGGTGAAGATGTCAACATCGGCGCGGCACACACGCAGCAGTGGCTCGACGCGCGGCCAACGCAAAGTGCGGTGCGGTGTCGGCAGCAATTGTGGCAACGGGATTAGCAATTTTACGCAGTGCTTAATTACTTGCGGATTGCTTTTGCTCTTGGCTGCCGGTAATGGTAAGTTCCTTTGCCTTCTTTACTACTTACATGTACATGGAATTTAATGCTTATCGATTTCGTTCCGTCATTCTTGCGAAAACCTACCTTCGTTTAAGTGTTTCGATGGTAAGTAAAAGTCGGTGGCGGTGGGTTTTGTATAATCTTAATGTGCCCAAAGTGACTAAAACTAGTAGCTGCACATTGTTATAGCCTCGAGGAAGTTTAATTAATTTGAGTTTTTCTCATTCTATTTTGAGATTAGTTTTTAAGTCTAGTTGGGAGAAAGCTTTGTACAAACAAAGAAGCTAGTCTGTAGGGTCCAGTGAGATCTATGCGTTATTTAAAGCCTTTTAGATTTGAAAACGAGGAAAGCCTTCAGATTTCTCAGACAGGAAGTCCTTTGGAAAGTTAAAATTATTTTTCCACAGCATCCTCGACATGCTATAACAACGAGGAGTTCATGAGAACCCTGAGTTAAAGTATAGTATTCAGCAAACTTTGACTGCACACATAGAAATAGCACGGTAGGCTGGTTCTGCGAAAATTAAATAAATTTATTAGAAGTCTAATATGTATTATAGCGTTTGATCACTTAAAAGGTTAGTATTTTGTTGTGTGCCCACAATTTTTCGAAATTACTTGGCATCGTCGTGGCAATCTCTCCACTAATATTTGACACCTCCTTTGTGGAATTGCATACCATGCCTCCTTGATTCCACTCCAAATATCTTCCGCATTTTTTTATTTTTTTTTGTAATCTGTATCTTAACGTCGATCCATAAGTTTTTAATTGGGTTTGTATTGGGTCTTTGGGCTGCCAAGCTCAGGACGTCAATACTTTCGGCAGTGAGTCATTTCTTATAACTGCGTGTTTTCGACCATTGTCATGCATCAAAATCCAATTCACTGGCATCGATTAAAACGCGAGTTTAGAAAATTGATTCATTCTGCCTTCTATCCTTATATCGTACCGGGAAAATGCTCCCCAGATTACACGCTATCTCCGCCGTGCTTTTCAGTTTTTGTAGAGTATCTGGAATTATACGTCTGACACATGGGGCGATGGACAAATGGTTTTCCATCCTTTCGCACTAGTCTGAATACATTAAGCCCAAATTCATTGTTTATTTCCGCCATAATCTCCCGAGATGATTTAAAAGGATAAGCATTGCTTTTTCCGATAATGGCTTTATCAACATGCTCCGTTGAGCATGTATATCCATTATTTCCTGGGATTACATCAAAAATTTTAGAACCAACTTGAACTCGAAACTAAAAGCCTATTTTGTCTATCATGTGAGCAAAATACTTTTGAACACAAAAATGAGTTTACTTAGAAATGTTTTATTCTTAACAATGGTGAGTGATAATTTGAGTAATAGTTTAGATAGAATATTGGTGAAATTTGGTACATATGATACTTGCTCCACGGATACTGGTATTGAAAATAAACGGACACGAACCATTACCACTCCCACTAATAGGCTCAAAGCTTAAGGTCACCAAATTGGGTTCCAAAGGAGTGGTGCGGAGAATGTGTCATCCATCCGATTAAAAACACGTCCGCAATTAATATTCTACCATTTTGAATGTCATATGAAAAGACAATCGATGCAATTATGTTCAAAATATAACATCATTCAAATGGGCTCCTCAACCTCAAAAAAAAGAGGTCTAATGGTGTTAATTCACAACTTCCTGGATACTATTCAGTGCCACAATTTCTTGCAATGTTTTTTTGGCAAGTAGCCCAGTCTTGTTGAAAGCAGATGTTGCCAAGATCAACTTCCTCCAATTGCGACCATAAAAAGTTGGGTTTCATTGATTTATACTAATCTCTATTGACAGTAACGCTGCCATTAGCTTGAATTCAAAAGAAGTAGGCACTGATGATTCCACAGAACCAAAAACCATACTTAACTGTCAATATAGCTGTATGTAATGGTTGTTCATGAATAATTTGTGGATTTTCTATGCACTAGAATCGTCAGTTTTAGCTTACCTGCACCTGAACCTCATTGGAGAAGATGATTTTCTAAAAAAAATCGTTATCGTTTTCAATTTGTTCCACGGCAAAGTCAGCAAATTCACGCTATTTACGGTGATCTAATAGCTTCAGTTTAAAGTGAGAACAACTTTCTGCAGATGCATGCCCGAATCCTTTCGCAAAATCTGTCAGGTTGTGATTTGAGACAGTCCCAGACAACTTTTGATAACGCTTGAAATTGACAAATTGCGAATATTACAGATTATTAAAAATGGCCGAAACGACACTTAAAAATTATATCATCTCTATCGGAAAATACTGTATATATAAGTACAACATATATAAATGATCACCGCCTGTCAGTACATAAGGGAACTAGTTCTTCAGTTTTTCAGATATCAATCTGAAACCTTGCATTTCTGTTCAAGAAACTGTTCGCTTGTTTAAAAAGGCTTATATCGGACTACTATTACATATAACTGCTATGCTAACTGAAAGATCGGAGTTATGCACTTTTATGGAAAACTTTTTCATTTGACGAGATATCTTATTTGTCACATGCACATTGCTGCTTCTTACTAACTGATTAAAATCAAGACAAAACTCTTTTCAAATCATGTTATGATATAAGAAAATGTACCTGTGAAGAGTATTATACTTATGGTACATCTGAAATAATTTTTTTTTAAGTCATTCGTTTCCATTTCATGCCAGTAGAATTCCGATTCGGTGGAAAAATAAATTTAACTAGCTCACATATTCGCTTGCATAGGATATATATGTATGGGATAGACGTTATGTTAGGTTAATCTGGTAGGCCATTAAGCCACGCATATACCAGTTTGGTCCTTTACGATATCACATAGAGTTCAGTTGCTAAGTCCAAGAGGAGTAGTCATCCTTTAGGATGTCTGCGCTTGACGCGAGTTTGAACAGACTACGGACTCACTATCGATACTGCCCCCAGTGTACCGTAGGGACCCCAGGCGCTTACTCGGCAGTTTTGCACCCAGGTAGTTCAATCGTCGCGTAGAAAATGCATGAGTTTCCCAATGTTGATCTCGTTTTTGGATATAAGCCGTACATGATCACTGTGCCCGCCCGTGGTAGCCGGCTTGTTTTCCACCGACTGATATACCACTCTGCTTTGTTCCATTATTGTCCTCTATTTTGTTTTTTGATTCGGATGTCTCTACTTCTAGCATTTTACACCTACCGCCAGGTATCTCATTAGCAATGGCTGTTGTATTACCCATTCACTTATGTACTTCTGAGGATGCATATAAAGCAGTCCAACATAAGGGGATGATTTAGCCCTCGGTAGGAGCCGTCTGCCTGCAATGTAATGACTCTGACAGGAGCCTGCTTGGGATCATGACGGTGTAAGCAACGACACCCATTGCTCAGTCGACACCTGCGTGAAGGACGGGACGGAGGTGAATCTGGCTGATTTTTATGGTACTATCACGGACCGATACTCAATTGAGTATATAATTGAGTACTATTCCAACTCTCGGATAAACTTTGTTCGGAAGATCCTTACGATTGAGTTATAAGATCAGTTAGCTATAAGTTGGCTCGATCGCCAACTGTCTAGTTGTAAGCTTTCTCTACTTTTTCTGTAAACTTTTCTAAATTAATGTTATTGTTGTAATTTCAAACTTTTTAGATTAGATTTGTGAATTGTGGAGTGCAAGATATAATTATTCTATTCCGCAGGTTGGGTGAATGCAAAACACACTTAATTATTCTGGCAAGCAAATATTAACTAAAACTGTATCTATGCACAATTAAACTTTACGGTAAATAAAAATTTATTATTCAAATAGCACAGCTGCTGCTTTATCATAGACAAAAGTTCGAAACCAAAAATATTTGGTGAATCGCATTTGCGGCAAATGCACATTAAAACATTGAGCAAAATACAAAAAATAATAACAAAAATAACAACAACAATGCGACGGAAAGTGCTAAACTTGCAATTGGATTTGTGTGAAATTATTTGTTATAGCAATTGCTGCTACTATTGTTGTTGTTGTAGGTGTTTTATTGTTTTTGTTGTTCTCGTTGCAACAAATAAGCCTCAGTAAATTACGTCCAGTTATGCGTCTGCAGCTGCGGCTAGTACAAATCGTGGCGCTCCGCACTGCCGTTCCAACCCAACGCGGGAAGCAGCGGCCGGGGCAGTAAAGCTCGTTGCTGTGGGAAATTAATCACGATTATAATTTAAGCTGAATTATGAGCTAAAGCTGCTAAACAACCAGCCAACCAAACCGAATAACAACAGCAGCAATTCAGCTAAGGCATGCCACAGCACCGCAAGCTAGCCCAACAGCTCAAGCAAAAACAACAGCAACAATCGGCAGCCTTTATCAAACTCACAAAGTTGTGGAGCTCGAATAAACGCCGCTCGAGTGGGCATTGCATTGCATTGTGATGTAGTAGTTGTAGGAGGTTGTGGTGAAGTTTTTGTTGTAGCGGAATCGAAACAAAAATCTGCACAAACACAGAGAAATTCTAAAACAAACACATCACTGTTAACAAAAACAAGCGAACAGAACTTTGCTGCATACACAGCATAAAACATAGAAAAAACGAAGAACAGCAGATATGGCAACATTATAAAAACAAAAGCAATCATAAAAAATAAAATCTCTGCACGCCACCCCATATACAGTTAGACAGCGGTCTCCGGAGTGTTGTAGAAGTTCAATTTTTAGTTACTTTTTATTTACTGACGGTTTTCGACTGTTCGCTTGCTTTATCATTCCGAAGTGTGTTGGCAATGCAAACAGTTGAAGTACTCGTGAAATGTTGCAAAAAGCTGGTTCATTCTTTGTACTCTTCATTTCAGTTTAAACGCTTTCTGTGTTGTTTAAACGGGAGTTTTTGTTTAAGAAGATTTTCCACTTAACAAAAGAGTGCAAAAGGATAATGAATGTTATATTATTTCAATAGAGGTTTTACAATGGTTCAATATTTGAAAATTATTTTTTTAAATGCATTAATATTACTTTATTATCTATAACAACAATTTGTCTGTGGGATGGACCGTTCGTATCAGTGATATTACCTGTCTCCATTGACGAAGACATATGGTAAAGGCCTGAACCTTTAGTGAATTCTTTAAAATTATAATTTTTTCCAATACAAAAAAGACTACGCAGCCTACCGAAGTTTGCGATGCTTCTGAAGCCCAATCTACCGCTTCATCCCCTTGATAATCCTTGGTTTGTAGCCCAAGGGTTTTCCGGAAAGTCGATTAATTAGATCCATATGCTGCTTCAACCGAAGAGTGGAATCCAGAGTTAGACCCATATATTGGACCACATAAGTCATCTCAGACTCTTTGCCGCCAAGGGATAAGCTCCTAAGGCCCTACAGAGACCTTTTATTTGGTGAATAGTTCAATTAGTTAATATTTAGTACCTTTTCCTACGCTGGTCTCAGCTGTCTTAGTGCGCAGTATGACCTCTATCCATCTGCCTACAGGTGCTGCTACATTGCTTTTGTCTAATGTTTTTGCCACACTTTCATGGGATGCAATATTAAAAGTACCTTCGATGTCCAAAAAGATGCATTGATATCCTTTTCAGCAATCAGATGAATGTTTCACTGACAAAGATACGTTGTTGGCAACATACAATGCAATCGGCCGGCTCTTAAATACACTACACCAATATGGTTGCCTGAAAGCAGACGAGGAAGCGTCAGACATGCCAGAACACTGCACTCCGGTTTATAACTTAATATCTCCGATTGAACATCTACAGTGGGGCCCGTATGCTTTCAGTTAGGTAGCATACTGAACTCCTCTTCAAGTAGTTTCTGCTATGATGTTTTCGTAGAAACCATCCCTGCAGACGCCTGCTTCAGGCGGAACCACTGCCTTAGAACATCAAGAGGTCTTTTCTTAACTAGGGCGATGACGTACGACAATAGGCCGACTAAACTTCGGCCGACTAAACTTCAGACATACACTGACCGTCAAACACAGAGCAGCTATAAACACTTTAACCGATTTCCTCTTAGTAAATAGCGTACCCATAGCAGAAAAAGAGCTCGAAATTCTACGAGAATCGGGAGTGACTCTTTGTCCTGAATACTGTAATTCCTACTTATCCAAAATCGATCCCGACATACCAAATATATGTCCAGTATTTAACGAGTGTCCGCATGACTCTTACCATTTTTTGCATGCCCAGCTATAGTCCGACCTCGCAAAAACAGCACATTTCCTGGGTCTATCGGTGATTGACCTCGATGACACCTTATCTGAACCTTACCACTCTAACTCCCCGTTAACTATTAGAATAACAACACCAACAACATTTATTTCTACGAAAAATATTTATGAATAATGTTGCGAGGAAATGAAGGAACCAATATGTCATTTGGAAATAAGAGTTTTTGAATATAAAATTCATTAACTTCTATAAATTGGGAAGTACGAGTATATGTATGAGTTATATTCAAAATTTTACCTCAACTAAAATTTTATTGTCATTTTATTTGCCTTTAGTAAATTTATTTTCATTTTTTTTCTTGTGCCTTGTCCCTGACTATGCCGCTGGCAAATGTTTGGCTTTTGTAGTTCACAAGCACTTAGATGTCAATGCATTTGTATGTTTTCTTCAATTTAATGGCACTTTGACAAAGTGTCAGTTGTGGTATGTTTACACCTCACTTCAGATGGGCTTCCCTACTTCCCCTTTACCAAATAAGTACTTACATATACTCATACCAATACATATGTATATCATGAGACATTCACCCTTTCTAATGCATTATATAAATATAGGTATGTATGTATGTATAGATGCAGGCACACAAATTGTAGTTGTAAAGAATTTGACTATAAAAATTAATTGTGTTTTTGATATGTTCACATCTTAAGAGCTTCCACAGCTTCATTAGCGAACTCTTTGACTTCGGCTCAAAAATGTACTTTCCATCTAGTAGAATTTCTGAATATCTGAAGAAATGTAATTGAATGCTATAACGGCATTGTTGTTGTCAATATAATGTCAAGAAAACAATCAAAATGACAATTCCAGTGAGATGGGGAATGAGGACGAACCCTGCGAGAAATTCGTTTGTGAGAAGGGAAAATTTGAAAAAAGAATAATTTATGCATGTAATATTTAAAAATTTGTATATTATTAGGGCAAAGTTAAAAAGTATGGATTTTAAAAATTAACTATCTGAGAACTAAAAAAAAAGTAGATAAAATTATAATAATAGATGAGCACACTTGATGAGCTAATTTCATAAATACTTTTCACTTACTCCCACTGAACTCAATATAAGAAAATAATGTTTCCATGTCAGCCGCCTTTTCTTAACCCGAACGAAGCTGAATTTATATCCGTTTAAGTACTGTCAATTCCATGGCATTCTTCATAGCGTTTTGAACTTCAGCAAAAGGTTTTTCACAAACCTTTTCCTGCAGGGTCTGTATAAAATTCTTCGTTTTACTTACTCTCCACTCCAAAAAATTTGAAAATTCCTTTATGCTATTTCGGAATAACTACATAAATGGATATCCGTCGAACCAATAAATGTTTCACTCTTTCTGAAGTGTTTTGCTGATTGCAACATGCAAAGTAACTTAATTTAATAGATTTTCGATGCAGTTGAACTCAAAGTGCATTTTTCTTGTTACTTTATTTCGAAAGCTTGCGGGTGACAATCTGTCACTGAAATGTGCTGTTTTCGACATAAATACCTTTTTTATTTGTTGTTTGTCGAGTCTAAAAATAAAACGAATTATACAAAACAAAAAAATATTGCACTAAATTTTCTCAAAATAGCTTAGAGTGTAACTAAGAAAGATTTAGTGGGAATACTACAGTAATTAAATTCTCTGTATTTAAAAAAAATTAACTATTGTATCCTTTGCCAGATATATTGATTTATAATTAGATTTCAAAAACAAGCTAAATTCGGAAATTGTTGAAATCTCGCAAATCTGGGCTCAAAACAGAGGCATTACATGTAGGTGTTACAAGACTTTATATTACAAAATGTTACTAAGTACCATTTTTACATTTGGCTTTGTGTTCGAGATAGATAGTACAATCTTAATAACTAATATAAGACGGTCAATTTAGTATGTATATGGGGTATATGAGGAAAAAGACAACCAAATAATCGAAAGTGGTCCAGTTGTTCGCAGTGGACGGTAATATTAAGCGTCTGGTCATATGGGAGCAGCTCATAGTGTATGATTCCCTTCCAATCCCACAAAACACACAGCAAAATCTTCCTGGCCGTCAATCCCGGCTTGGCCACTGTTTGGGACGACCATGACCGTTTTCGCTTGATATTGTCGTAAGTAATCCATTTTTCTTCGCCAGTCACCAACCGCTTCAAAAATGAGTCGAGTTCGTTCCGTTTCAGCAGCATATCGCCGGCGTCGGTTTTTTGCGTCAAATCATGCGGCACCCAAACATCTAGCTTTTTTGTGTATCCAGCCTTCTGTAGATGATTTAAAATGGTTTGGTGACAAACTTCCATCTTCTGGGCAATGTCACGAGATGCCATATGCCGGTCTAACTCCATGTTTTCCATGATATGATCGGTATTCGTCATCACAGGTCTTCCGTCGGGTAGCTTATCCATGGTGTCGTTTTCACCCGATCTGAATCGTCGAAACAATTCGTCCGCAAATTGAAGTGATAGAGTATCCTCCCCCAAAACAACATTAATCTCACGGAACGTTTCTCCAGCGGATTTGCCTTTAACGAAGGAAGACTTTAAAATAGCGCGAATTTCGGCGTTAGTGAACTCCATGTTTACAAGTCTATAACTGTTGAACTCAATATCCAAACTAGTTATGCATAGCGTCGTTTTGTTGGCTATGTCAAAACCTTTCAAAGATGTGTAGTATTGCCAGATACGAGCTCTGTAATCTCAGAAGGGAGATATTTGACAACCTAATAGTAATCGATGTAACTACAAGGTATATATAGTGTGCTCGCTTCGAGCAGAAGTTCGAAGTTCTATGCTGCATAGCGAACCAACTTGAATAAGTTCTGACACAAGGGCATATTCCTAACGAGAAAAAAGTGTTCTATTAATTTAAGTAACAAATCTCACCACATAACTGTTATCTTCCGTAAAAAGTCAGTCATTCATGCTGTGTTCTATATTTGAGATGTCTTAAAACTTGTTCTGTTGGCGTCCGATTTCCACCATTTTTAGACAAGAGCTTGAAAGCCTCGAGCTTAATTTTTGCAAACTTTTATTTCCTTAAAATCTTTGGTGATTAATTTAATATGCTCTGAAATGAGAGAGTATATAGAGTTTAATATATCGATATGGCATATTGCAAAGGGGTTCCTGAGATACTATAGGCATTAAATAGTAAGACTTTTTAATTTAGATTTCATGCGAGAACCAATTCGTCTACATTTTTTTTCTGGGTTAGTATGACTGTCAGTGACATCTGTGCCAAATGTTATATCAAAATAATTATAAATATTTAGTATATGTACTACTGTGATCAAATTGAAAGGTGAATTTTGTCGATTTCATCTCCTTCAAAGTAATCCCCTCCCGCTACAATACACTTACGCCAACGAATTTTCTAATAATCACAGCACTTCCTCCGTCGTGATGGCTATCAGAGACTTCTTCGATTCAGTTTATGCAAGTATGTATATCCTCAATTGAGTCAATTCGGTGTCCTTGAAGTGGTCATGTGAATTTGCTGAATAGCCAGAAGTTACACGAAGGTAAATCAGGTGAATGCGGTGGTTGTGGCACGATATTAGTTGAAAATGTGGTGAAATGATTACAAATAACCAATGCAGTATGAGATGGTGCATTATCGCAATTCTTTGTTAAATAAATTAAATTCAGAAATAGTGAAAATCGAAGAATTCACATTTAGGGCCTCACAAAATGACGCCTATCTCAAATACTAATAAATATTTTGACGGGAAATTCAGCATATGTAGATTTCACTAACAGTACTACCAATTTTCCAATTCGTAAACCACGCGAAGTATAAATTAAAAGTTCACCTTTCAATTTGATCACATTAGTACTCTCTCTAAAGTACATAATGTACATTCGGCGACTTTAACGATGGATGAAATAATTCAACAAGAAAGCTTCATTAAATTTTATGTGCGGAAGCAAATTTCTGGTGCCGAAAGGTTCAAAATGTTGGAAAAAGCTTTCAGAAATGACTGCTTGTTACGAACAAGCGTTTTCAATTGCTATAGGTTATTCAAGAGAGTCGAGAACGCGTTGACAATGTACCATGTCTAAGACGGCCATCAACATAAACTGATAATCAACAAGTCAATAAAATGAAAAAAATGTGCGCTTAAGAATCGACGATTAACAAGAAGAGATCCTATTGACGACGTTGGAATATCATAAGGATCAGTGAAAACCATTTTGAAAGATCATTTGGACCTAAGAGAAGGGGAAGCACGATTAGTTCCAAAACTAAATTATTTCGAAAAACAGCGTCAAGTTATCGTTTGTGAAACCATGCTTTTCGACTGCTAGGCTATTATGAAACGTATTACGAGTATTACTATTGAAGAGTCTTGGATCTATGCTTACGACGCTGAAAAAGACAAACAGGCAGCCGATTACAGTGGCAAAAGTGAGCCGAAACTAAAAAAAAAAAAACACTTCAAAGCAGGCAAAAAATCAACATTATGTTGGCGTGGTGCACTCTAAATTCCTTCGGACCGTCAAAACTGCCAACAAGAAGTACAATTTCTTTAAAACTCTTCAAATACTTAGGCCGATTTTCTTTTAAAATCGTGTTCAGAAAATTTGTCTCAAACCTTCTACCTTATAATGCGTGATTAGAGCTGGCGGTTCAATGTTTTTGAGATTTGTAGATAATAATGTTAATGAAATATATGTGCTTAGGTAAATAGACATTCAATATATCTGCCTAAACTCATTTAATTGGGAACACTTTTGATGAATTGCAAAAATTGAACACCAAAAGTATGAAGCACTACTACAAATGATATAAGAATATAATATATGTAGGATGCGATGCAGTAAAAAGAGAATCGGGCATACAATACCCAAACAAACACTTGAGAACCTTCGCAGTCCTCGAGCCACTTGAGAAATGATGTGTGAAATTGATGTTGTGCTTGTTGTTGTTATTGTAGTTGATACATTGCAACGCTATAGATGTCAACGGGTGATGCAACCTTTTAAATGCCTATTTGTCTGGCTTGGCTGTCCAACTGTCTTCTGCAGCAGCAACAATGCATTTGTACTTCTTAACGGGTGACAAAGCGCAAAGTCAATGCACGTTTGACATTCAGCAGCGACACTGATGGGTATGCGCATGTGATGCGTGTGTGTGTGTGTGGTTTGCAGATGTGCGGTAGAATAAACACACACATATAAAAGCAGAATAAATGTGCGACACATAAGATTATATACATACGTATGTACATATGTGTGTGTGTAAAACGAGTTTGCACTTACTACCAGAAAGGCTCGCCTACTTCTGCTAGTCGCTTCCTCAATCTGTTGTTCGCTCTTCTCTTCTGGCTTTCAATGCCAGCGATTGACAAGCATCGTCTAACGGCACCGTACATCAATATTGTCGGCGTCAATAGCGTTCACAAGTTGACATTCACGAGTGCGCTGCAGCCGTGTAATGCCAATGAACATTAGAACAAATACCAACAACAACAATAGCATAGGTTGCGCTAAAACAAACTGAAGACAAAGACGGCATTGTAGGCGCTTAGCATTCCAGCGCCAAGGGCACTTAGTAATTTTCAATGTTAAACATTCAAACATATAACTAACAATTACAACAATAACAACAGTTAGGCGATGCAAGCATACAGCAAGACGAGCACTCAATGCTTTCACAAGCGATAAGATGAATTAACCCTAAAGTGGCAGATTATACAAACATATAAACATACTCATTATACACATACATATATGTAGCTGTGTGTGAGCGCGTGCATTGCTTAGGCTCTCCCTCGCTCTCCAACCCTTTTCAAGTGTTAACGACCGTGTTCTACATTCCTTTGTACATTTTTATTTATAAGTAATTTCCCTCTTGTACTTCTCGTTGTTGTTGTTGTGCCATTTCTGCACTCACTCCACACTTCTCTCCTTCCCTTCTTCACTCATTGACGTTCCACTTGCACTGGCGCCCTCTCAAACAACAAACAAACTACTCAATCAGTGATTTTTTTCAACGCTCGACATTCACCTTTATTTCAATTTTCTTCAATCTTTCTGCTCCTCTCTGATTTCCCTCCACTTTCTGCCTTTAATGGCCGCAGCTGAGTCGTCGCGGATCTATTATAACACAACATCCATCTAATCTGGCACTTGAATGTCGACGCCGGCGTCGGTGTTCACGTTCATCTTGGCATTGATTGAGCTGTAGTTAGTTCACTGCTATTGTTGTTGTTATTGTTGCTTGACATTTTTATTGCCTTTATTAGATGAATTTTCGTTGTAATTGTTGTTGGTTGCTGCTGGAGCTGTCGTCAACGCCGCCAACACATTAGTGTGTAATGGCTCTGAGAAGCGATGTAGGCGCACGAGCCGGCGTGTTTGTAGTTGTGAACATATGTTTGTGTGTGGATTTATTACTTTCAGTCTCTTTGTTTTTATAGCATATTCTTTCCTCGTTGTTGTTAATTTCTTTGTTTTGTTTTGTATTATTTTTGTTAATTGTAATTAACTGGTTTTAGATCAAGTCATTAAGTACTCATGTGTTTAAAACTGAGGATTTGCTCCTTTGTCCTTGAATATCTTTTTCATCTATTTTCGAACTAAATTACATTATATTAGAGGGGCGATTTTTTCTATTAACTTAGGATTTTGAAGCATCTTTTTAGTTTTCGATCATCAGTAAATGAGGATCAACACCTAACAACTAGGTTACATAAGTTTTTTGTTTTTACTAGTTTGGACACAATTTGTACGCCCGACGAAATGATGTTGGTTGGTAGAAAAAAGATTCACTAGAACTCAAGCCGGCCGCACTTAGGTCATTATTAGTATTATTGTGATTTCAGGTGGTAACCAAATTAGGGGTTATCCAGCACCTCAGTGAATTTCGTAAAACCCGAATTTTTCTACTACAGCTGTTTAGCTGGGCTTTCGAATAGATAATATATATAATCCCCTTTTCACATTTTTCGAAGGTGGGTCTTAATCGTAGGTGTCCCGTGAAGATCTACATTGTTACTAAGCCCCCTCTTGCTTAGAAGTAGGAGCATTTTCGTTTGTCCATCATCAAAACGACCGCTAAGTAACTTTGTGGTATGCCCTGTGTTGCAAATGTTAGAAAACCTGAGGAGTTTCTCTGGAGGCTATTGTTTGAAAGATATTTATTTATAACGAGGTTGCCATCATCTCAATATTTTTTAAGGAGTTCGGATATACTAAATTTTGATATATGTTACTCAAAACTAAGGACTTTACCATGGATGACTCATCAAATCGATATTTTGAGTGCTCAAAAATGAAGTTGACTGAATCGATGAGTTAAAGCTCATATTGTTGCGATGAAGAGTGATCCGCCTGCGATTGTTGGTTTTCCTGATTTACTGAAACACAATTGACAAACAAATGGTTGTACACCTCTTAGAATTTACTATTCTATATTATCCGGGTAATATGGTTGCGATATATCTAGGTTTTCCCGAAAACATGCACCCATTTCCTTCGACATTCTATGTTCTCAAGCAATTTTTGTCGGATTCGACTCAACTGTAGGCATCCATACAGTCGACTGGTACGATTCATCAGCTGAGACTATGCGATAGATATGTTTCGAAGCATTTCACTGTCGTAGTTTTTTAACATTCTTCTCTACCAATCACCGAGAGCCTTTGACAAATTATGTGGCATCCTAAGTGAACAAGTATTGAATCTATGATAATCACACTAAAGTCTCTAACTCTCTAAATTTCACAATAGATCACAGGACTAATTAGAAATATCAGTTTGTGGACGGAATCAATACTTTTCGGAACAAAAAGTGGTTTTGAATGACCTTTACCAAATTCGTTTTGAAGTGATCTGCGACATCGATTGGATTCACAATACCATCGATAAACATTTGTCCGAAAAGTGGAATTAGGTTTCTCGACATACTTTACCTGAGTTAATCAACGTCGAAAATTTTAAAAGTAATCTCCCTAAAATGTTCGCGGTTTAATTCTAGTTTTTGATCGGTGAACATTTCAAGTTACTGTAAACAATACAATATTCATTATAAAAGCGTCATAGCACAACAGATATGGACTGACTAAGAAATGAATATAAGGGCATATTAATGCTTTCAAAATAGACTCCTGAGCCAATACAAGCATGCCAACGTTTAATCCAATTTTCCATAACTCGGTGGTTCAGGCCATCTGAAGTGCGATTCATAATTTTGGTCTTTCGGTCTCGTCTCTCATTTGGAGAACCATTTACTAGATTGTTGGACAGTTGACATGTTCATAAGCCCACGATGTGCTGACGAGAGCAATATTTTGAAATTGAGTTTGATGAATTAAGGATCGACGCTGTCACTAATTTTTTGGGCCTTCTAGTCAAAAGATTCATATCTTTTTATATAATAATACTTTTATATACTAATACGCTTCATATTCGCAAAATTAACAAAAATAACTCTTAAGGTGTGCAGGTCCTCTGCAATATTCTTGATACCAACACGACGATTTTCAAGAACTGCTTCTTCAAAATCGGTGTTATATATCTTCATCATCGACAACTTGTTTGAGCCAAGTTTTCGGGGACTTCATGACTTTCATTGAATGCTTCTAGCTACTCACGTTTATGTGTTCGGTATTAATTAAAATATTCAAAACTCTTCTGCAACAATTTCAACTTATCCATATTCCATAGTCGTGATTCTATTGCAAATACAAACTTTCAAGCAAACTCGTGCTTCAATTGTTTTTCTTTGATAAACATCGCCAGGCAAACTTTTCGCGTCGAAAGCAATCAGCTGCCTAGAACACAATAACTGACATTCGGAGATCAAACTTCGCACGAACATAAAAAATAGTTGTACCCATCTGGAAAATATTCTTCAATGATTCGGTTTGTGGTGTAGTTTAAATGGACCAGGTCAAATTTGTTGATATTATTTCCATTGTAGGCACTCATTGGAATTATTAACCAAAGTTTTAAAAGAGAAACAGATATCTGGAAGTTTTTCTTCTCTTCTTTCAACTTTTGTGATATATTCTATGAATATATGTAGATCAGTGGTGGTTATAGTTGCAGGATGGTAGTGCCATTGTTTTCTTTTTCAAAATGAGGGTAAATGTGAGTAGCTTTCCTTATGTTGTTCTAATTTTTATTGGGTATGAAATAGAAAATATTTTAAATCAGTTTTTCAAAAGCGATATCGTTTTATTAAAACCTTTTTTAAATATACTAGACTTTGTGCAATTAAAAACTCCCGACTTCATAAATAAAACTACACACAAACGCCTTTCTACAAGCAGATAAGTTTAAATCAACATTTTACGCGAGTAAATATTTTCCAACATGCAGTAAAATATAATGTGTGCTAGTGGTTGCATGCAACATGCATGCATTTATTATAAGCTTGCATCGGCTTGTGGACGCAGTTGGCGGCTGGAGTTACGAAAGCAAACAAATTACCACATTAATTATGTTCAAATTGTAAATCTCCATTTTGGCGCACACATGTAAATTAACTGTGGGCGAAAAAAAGAACAAAACGCGAGGCTCGCTTGGCTGACAACAAAAAACAACAGCAAGAACAAAAAGGATAAAAACAACAAAAAAGTGAAAACAATTACCGCAGACTGCAACAGGCATACACTCAAGTGCATCGACACACACATACACACTCAGAGTAACAAGTAAACGCCAGCATATTTAAATAAATTTGTCTTTATTATGAGCATGTACAAAAATATTAATGTTTGTGTGTAGTAGTAGTTGCAACACTGCACTCCAAACGCAAACCTTGCTTCCATCCCCCACACTCGCTAATGCAAATATAAATCGTGGCACTCGGAAAATATTGCCTACATCTAGGCGCTTTGCCTGTGAAATTTGCAAAAGTAGCGAATTTACAAGCGCGCGCAAAAATAAAAATATACAAAATATTACGACAAAGGCTCGAAAGTCCTCCGAAAATTCATCGCACTGCAAAATTGCCGCAAAATGTGGCATGCACAAGTTCGCACATAAACAAGGATATGTGCACTGGCGAATATGTACGATTTTATGCCTGCATATTTAGTATGCTATATTTAATAGAATAGTGTGTGGGTGAGTGTGTGCTCAAAGCGAGATGTAAGCGTGGCTTGGCGCGCAAGTGTTTGAATCGCATGCAGAAATATGAATATGGAATATTATGCTCTTCGCTAAATTCATGAACTTGCTCATCCACGTACGAATACACTTGTGCTGGTACAAAATACACTGTGTCTTTATTAAACCAGATAAGTACAGTATGCGCGCAAAGTAGGCGCACAAAAAAGTGGCTTTAGTGCAATAAGTATGAGATAAATGCATACATGCGTGCGGTTTGAACGCTTATTTCAGAAAAACATATACAATAATATTACCAAAAGACTTTGCCAGCTGAGGCTATAACACTTTCCCATCATCTTGGCAAACTGTGGACGCCATCACAAAACAACTGTCCCAGTTTTCCGGTCAAGAGTGAATCAAATCAGTTTTTGGAATCGTATATAATAAAAGGTAATGGGCAAGGTCGGAACCTTAAGGCGGGTGAGGAAAAACCTTCCAGGCAGTTTACCGTAAAGGTTTTATACAGTCTTACAACATAAGAAAGATCGTTTTTATGTTGGACAATTATAGCCACGTGTCTAGTTGAAATTCAGGGTGTATTCGGCAGTAGCTTGTTTCTGTATGATGATTTCTTGTCGGTAGGGTATCCCACTAATGGTTGCACTTAGTTTAAGAAGCTGATAATAGATGAAAGCCCGATGGATCCTACCAAAAACCGAACATTACTTTAATGTTATAGATTTTTACTTTGGCAAAGTCTGGTTTGTAAATGATTTTTCCATCACCAGTGACAATCTGCTGCAGAAACAACCATTTTATAGTGTTCAAGCAGCTTTTTTGAGGTGTAAACTCGTCTTTCAACATCTCTTTGCATCAGTTCATAGGTCAGCCATATTCCAAGCTTTTGCGCTTTCCATGTGATTTTAAACATTTTAAAATAGCTGACTGAGTGACTTCCAATGAATTTATGAAGTCCTTTTGTGTTTCGCAATAATCTGCATCGTGTAAAGCTTCCAGTTTCTCATCTTCAAACTTTGTTGGCCGCTTCGGACGTACTGCGCCGCTCAGCTAGAATATGTTCATCATAGACGTTCCTCAAAATACCAAGACTTTCAGCTGAAGTTTTCTTCATTAAATTAACAAAACGCTTAATAGCCAATACAAAATTGCATAGGCGTTTAATTTCCTTTTCTGTCAGCTCGCTGGGATGTCTGAAGATATGCGATCACAAGTGGTTAAGTCTTGACCTTCCAAACTCGGGACAGAAAAGAAGGAAGTGTTGAGTTGTTATCACCTCATCTTCTTCCATACAGCTACTGCAGATGGTAGATCTGCATCCATACAGGATTCCCAGCCTTACTGCATGGACGTTAATAGGGCAAAACTCAAAGCACAGAGATCTTCCGATCGAACTTGGTCCAAAAGGCGTCTGCGACAGCGCGTATATTGATGGTGGCTCAGCCAAGCTTTGGCGAAACCCAGCTATCTAGTAGTAAAACGCAAGAGGATACGGGAGCACCGATCTGCTTCCATTCTACCGACAGCGGTTCTAGAGTACTTTTTCTTGCTAGCTTTACAGTTTCCTGCGATTCCGCTGTGGCTTCATACCTATATCAGCTTTATCACAAAGACACTCGATGCCATTAATAGCGAAGCACTCTTTGACCAGCTTTGAGCGCACTGTTAATGAGTTCAAAGAAAGTATCGCCGCTTTCCTATGTGAGTGGATGGCCACTTCTTTTAAGCAGGTTACACTCCGGAGCAGTAAATCTACTGCTATTTTAATGGCTGCAACCTCGGGCTGGGCTGGAACACATTGTAATGGTCAGGATGAAATCAAAGTGAGTGAGGATTTCCAAGAGTTCAGACACGTGAGTTTGTAGGAACCCTCATTCATCCTATTAATGTAATGAATAAAAATTTCTCGCAAAAATACTTTTTCAGGCACGACGTACGACTTATTTTAGAATAAAGTTTTTATTGTTGTTTTAAATGAATGACACAAATTGAAAAAATGGTAAAGGAGCTTTCCGACGCATGTTCGGAATTTGCGAACAATGGAATAATAATCAAGTTACACAATTAACTCTGAGATCTGGTAAGGTCCTAGGTCTTAAGAAGCGCTAGATTCACATATCATAAGAATTTTTGACCCGAATTATATTTACACATTTAAAATATAACCAATCCCTGAGCGCTAAAATTTATCATTTTCATTTTTGTATACATACTTCTCCCACACACTGTAGCTTGCTTGTGCGCCTAGTTTCGTTCGGCGTTGGATTTACACGCTTTTACAGATATGCAATTTGTTATCGTTGGCAGTTTATTTGCAATTTTATGGTTTTCTCTTAGTTTTCTCGCTTTGCTAAGCTTTAGTGTAGTTATGCGGCGTCATAACTAACTTCTGCTCTGCACAGTTAACCGTGCGCTGTTCGAATGTGTGCGCGTGTACTTTGGCAACTCTGCGAGAAAGTTTGCTGGCGACTAAACCAAAACCAATTTTTATGGAAACCTGAGTTCATTATCATCATAATTATAAGTTTTTAATTGCAAATAATGAAAGCGTTGGAGAAGTGTTGAAAAAATGTGACATGAGGTGGAGGGTAGAAAGAACTATTTACTAAACAAATACGCTAAAAAAAAGTTACAAAACAAAAGTAAATTTGCATATTATTTAATGGGATATTTTAACAATTCCAGTGAAAGGGTTAGTCGCTAAAAAAAACTAACTAATTTTAAAAGCTCATATCGTTATTAAATCTGTCTTAGTTGTGTGATCATTCTGAGCCACATGAGTTTATGAAGACCACTTTGGGCAGGTTGATGATTTATACGTACTCCTTGGCAAGATAACGCTTACTTTTTGAATGAAAATTTATATTTTTTTGGGAGTTCTTTTATACTTTTGAAAATAAATTGCTAATTGTTTTTACATTACACATTAATTAAATATCTGGTGCCGAAACCTTCAGAATGATTGGTACAAAATATGCAAAAGGAGTCGAGAACGCGTTAACGAAGAACCCACGTCCAGGACGCCTTAAACATCATCTGAGGATAACGTCAATAAAACAAAAGAGTTAGTGATTGAAAATTCACGATTACTAGTCAGAGCTCTTCAAGTGTATTCATGCCAAAGGGGATTACTTTGTAAAATATTTAAAATTTAAATAATTTTGTAAGGAGTCATCCTGCCAACGCGGGTACAGCTCTTTTCCGAAGAGTCACCGGAAATGGCGTCGCAATGAACGAATTTGCATTTTTTTTTTAATTTAAGTAGTTCCCTAGAAATTACATTTGTTGGGTCTCTTAAATTTGCCACGAAGCTTATAACTCTCAAAAGGAAACAACGGAGACATTATAAAGTATAACAAGTGACGCTGGCTTCTATCTGGCTAGTAGCGAATGGGGTCTATTTTGAAGGTGACAGCATTAATGTACACAAATAAACTTCACAAACACTTCAGGTCAAGAAGCGGCCTGAGTGTGTTATTGTTGTGGAAGAGAGAGGGATATCTAAAGAGCAGGAGGCTTCTAGATGAGAAGGTGAGGTGTAGATGGTAAGGCCGTTGGGACAATAGTCCTAAAGTCTGACCGGAGAATTAATTCTGGTACTACTGGGATCAGGAATTCTTGAAGTTCGCTCCAACCTGCTCACGTGGACACTCCCTTTGGAGAGTATCGTGATGGTTGTTGTTAAAACCCATGTTATGCAGTCTTCAATTACTTTATAACTATTAGGGTGATTCAAAAAAAATTTTTTTTCGATTGGTACTCTGAAAAATAGGTTCCTAGACACCTCTAAGAAAGCCCCTCCAAAAACCTATGAGTTTCATCATTCATAATGATTTTTTTCATTAAGTTATAAAGTCCATAAGAAATAAAAAAATTTCCCAAAAATAATCAAACTTTAACTATTAATATCTTTTAAACGGTTGGGTTTACGGAAAAATCATAGGAGACCTTTTTTTAGGGCATGCAATTTCCTACAAAATCTAAGGAACAAGATATATTTTGAAGTAGTTGGAAGCGAGATATAATTTTTTTTTATCTGATAATAAGAGAAAATAGAAAACTGTATGTAGGAGGACCTTCCCGTTACAATTAAAAACTCATATGTAGAGAGGGTTTCTTAGAGGTGTCTAGGAACTTAGTTTTCCGAGTACCAATCAAAAAAAAAATCATCCTAATAACTATTGTAGTATGAGTTCGATTAGTCAACTGTCTGTCTTCTTTTCTTTTATTGTTCATCCTTCTATTATTAATAGTTCAAAAAATAGTATAAACCTAATAATTTTCTGTACATATCCGATTCGCCTCAATCAGTCAGTTGGAAAGCCGGTCGTTTTTAATATAACTAAACTTCTGAGTATGATAAAAAAGACTCCTAAAATGGAGGAAACTCTCGAAATCTCTCATACATATTTGGAGGCGGCTCATTTAGTTTTCAGTCAATACAGCCAGTTCATCGTTGGACTAACTACCGAGACGTTTCAATCTCTGCCTAGTGAAAGCTGTACCGAAGTCGTCTAGTTATTTCCGCCTCGCCTTCCGCCAGAAAATTTTCAAAAGAGGCCTTACACCGATTCTAGAAAGTGTATTTTTGCAATTCAAGTCAAAAATGTCTTTATGTCCTACCAAATTACAGCAATGCAATTTGTTGTGCGCACAAATCCAGCCCGTTGCTGCCTTAACAAATTGCTACTGGTAACAACAAACAACAACAACAATGAGCTAACTGCAGCCGAATTTCGGCGACACCAAATGCATGTACAATGCCAATATGAACTAGAAATAAGCAGATACATAGGTGTAACTGTAATACCGTTAGTATTGTTTACAGTTATTTGTATGCTTGTTTAGCTGCCACAAAACATTGCGGTTGCGGTTGCAGCTACACTTTTCAGCTAAATGTGGGTGTTAACCGCTGCAGCCAAACGCGCGCACTATTGCGGCCGGCAGCACAAACACACACACACAGACGCAAGCAAAATTGTGGAGAGAATTTGCCGGGAAAGCATAAAGTTTGGCAGTCGCACACACGCGAATGCGAGCTTATTTGCTTTGAAATTTCCACCAAACCGCACGCACACACATACTTACATACAAATAGATGAGTTTTTGGTATGTGAGAGAGTTTATTAGTGTGCGTTTGTGCATGTGTATTGGTATTTGTTTGCGTTACACTGTCAATTCCTAACAATTACTGTTGTCGGTAATTAAGATACGTTTGCTATTTTAACAAAATTAGTTGCAACATTTAGTTGTGGCAAAGTACCGCTGCATTTATGTATGTGTGCAGCACATACACACACACACAAGTACATTTAGCACTTTTTAATACAGGTATGAGTAGTACGTAGAACTAATCACAGCAGATTATTTACACAAATACTCCCAGCACCACAAATACCAAGCTGCCCTTTGCTGCAACTGCGTCGAGGTATAAGTGTGTGTTAGTATCCATATAAATATATGCATATGCATATATAGTATACGCATACTGGTGTTTAGCTTGTTTAATCTCATTAGCGTAGCGCCAAATTTTTTGTACCAACGCGAAGTTAGAAATCGTTGCGTTGACACCATTTCGGCTGGATTTGGTTGGTATTTACGGAATGACAACGAAATATTCAATTACCGCACATCTAACAAGTATTAGTAAATATTGTAATGGGCTTAACTCCATGGCTGGCTGGCTGGCTGCAATAGCTTTTGTGTATTTTAACGCGTTCGCAGCGGCGTAAAGAGAATGCATTTTATTTGACTCAAACGTTGTAATGCAAAGCAATTGGATTAATGCTAATTTTAGTAAGGATTTGCAGGATTTGTTTGTGCCAAAAATCTATTTGCATTGAAAATAAATTTATGAATATATGCTATGACTATATTGTTGGCATAAAATGTTTTTGAAGCTGAGTAGTAATGGCATAATATATTTATTTGTGACTGGCCATATGCTTAACACGCGGCTACAGATATACATATAGGAGGGGCTTTTGGGACATCGAAGCTAGTTTTGTTGATATGAAGAGAAGAGGAGATATATAGAATACTATTTAAAAGCACTACTCTGATAAACATATTATATTTAAAAGAATTTTAATATAATAGAAAAAAAGCTCATTTCTATGTAAATTTTTAGCTCAAAGCTACGGCATACTAATTTCAGTTGAGTCAGCTTGATTAATTATTATTTCTTAATTATCATTTTGTATTTTGAAAATTTACCTTTAATTTCGAAATCAGTGACCTCAAAAAGTGATGATACAAAATTTTATAAAAATTGAAGAATTTCTAAAAAATTGAAGAATTTTTTAAGAATTCAAGAATTTTTTGAAAACTTTAACGGCCATATTGGATCCGCCATTTTGTATTTTCAAAATTTGTCTTTAATTTCGTAATCAGGGACCCCTCAAAACCCCTCTATCCCAAAATTAAGCTAAATCCGTTAATATTTTAAAATGTTTATCTGTCAAGTAAAATCCGACATGTATTTTGAGGTTAGGAAAAAACCTCACGGACTTCAGAGAATGAGACCAATGCACTTGGCAATTGCTGATGGACCTGCTGCTCCTGTGAGGTTTTTGGCCTAGTGATGATCACGAAAACTTTTCTGAATTATTTGCCTTTAACAAAGTTCACTTTGTCGCAATAGGAAGGGTTCTTAGTGGACATTGTTCACAAGGCATTCATGCGGTAAGACTAAAAACATTAACGGGCACTAGTTGTCAAATTTTTATGGAGTAAGGTGAGATGAAAATATCCAAGTACTTTCTGTTCTATTGTCCAGTCTTTGCAAGGCAGAGTATGAAACAGCTCGTAGTTTGACCTTCGGCGAACGGGAATATATAGTCGATATCTACATTATTGATAAGTGATAGGCACAAAGCGCTTTATGATTTTCTATGTATATACTTTGGATTTTTTCGTAACACCCGACTAACCTAACCTAACCTAGAAAAATATTAACTCAATGAATTTTAGTGTTGAAAAAAGTTTTGTGAAAGTTCGGTGAAAGCTCACTGAAAATTTGATAAAAACTCAACAAAATCTTATAAGGCGTTCTAAAACACTTGGAAGTAAACGAAAGGTTGATATAGCCTAAAAAAAGCCACCATTGTGTTGCAACTAAAACTGAGAATAAAATGAAGACTAAATAAAAGCTCAACAAAAGTTTTAATGGCATTTAAAAAAAATTTAGAAGTAATGAAAGTTCTATTTAAACTCAATGAAAGCTAAATAAAAGTTCCCGTGGCATTTGATGAAACACTGTGGTATAAGAGTAATATAATTATTATTCCGATTTTTAGTAGATTTTAGAACTCTCAGAGCGAAAGTTAAAAATTTCAGGGTATAATCTGTTAATGAGAATTGCATTTGCAAAGCTTAAAAGCTTTAACAGGCAAATTTTAGTTTGTTCATTATTTATCATTCGATAAACGCTGTGGTCCTTTTGGGATGATCTTCAGTTCGTTCAGCAAATTTTGCTTTACCTCTTCCATCGACTGAAAACGGATAACACTGAGCAGCAATTTCAGTTTGGGGAACAACAAAAAATCACACGGTACCAAATCTGGCGAATGCGGTGGTTGATCGGTGTTAAATTCGATCACAATTGTACTTTTATTGAAAAAAAATCGGCTTTATCGGGATAAGTCGAGCAAGAACGCTTTTCATACCCAAAATATCTACCAAAATCATTCGAGTGGACTCGCGAGAGATGCTCTCTTGCCCGTGTCTAACACTTGCCTGATGATTTTTAATATTTGCATCAGTGGAATAGATCGAATGGCCAGAACTAGACATGTCTTTAACGATTTCTCGACCATCTTTGTAGGCTTTGCACCACTCGTAACTCAGTTTTGATAAAAATAAATCACCGTAAGCCTTTTCCAATATTCGCAACGATTTCGCACATGAAATTTGGTTAAAAAACAAAAATTGAGACAAACTCTTGGTTCTTGGTACCACTGAAGTGTATAAACTTAAGCAGCTGCTCTAACAAAGTGTAATTAAGGACAGTCCTACCAAATAAGCAAAATAAGTGTTTTTGAAATATATAAATATATATGAGAATCTTTTCTAGAACATTTGGATTTGTTGTTTCGGAGATATAAGGGTACTTAGTATGCTCATGAGCTCCAATCTTGGCCCAATACGAACTGTTGTGTTTAAAAATCTATTTTTTTTTTTCTAAGCTGCGATACAGAAATATATTTGAGTTACGAAAAAATATTCCTAAACATTTTTTATTATATAGAATACCATATAGAAAATCGGCTGAAAGCTTTTAATCTAATTTTTTTTATATTATGTAATAGAAGAAAATTCTTAGGAAACCAACATCATAAGATAAAAATTTACCAAATATTTAAGTGAGTACCAGAAATGTCCCAAATTTGCCCGAAAAAGTATTTTATCAGATACAACCTTAAATTGTAAAAGTTTGTATTTAATGGTGCTCCTTCGCATCCTTTTTATGTTGTGTTAACTTTGTTGCTTCAGTCGCATTTATATATGGCTTGCTGCGTTATATTTGTAGATTTGCCGCTGATACATTTGGCAACCCTTTCCATTTGTGTGTAAACAAGTATTTATTTGTCTATCATTTCATTTCAGTTACTCGCTTTTCCTATCTACAAATAGCATCGCAAGCGACGACGTTCATAAGCTTGGGGCCAGCTCGAGTTGAAGGGGAAGCGGGCGTGAGCGGTGTGATTGGTGCGAGTGCAAAGGACAACTGATTCAAAGCACTAGCGAGTGTACTAAATGTGCAGCCAGAGAGCTTATCTGCACCTCAGCCATCGCACCGCCAACTCCACAAGCTTACTTGCCATTCGCTTGCTGGCGTTTGTGTTCGCTTGTCGCTCGAGTGAGCTTGTGAATGCGCTAGTTAGTGTGCCTCTTGCTCGCCATTTAACCAGCTGCCATAACCTCGAATGTTTTTACTAGAGCTGAGGCTTACTATTTGCTTGTTTGTTATCGCAGCTAAGCCATCTTTGCGCTCGGAAATGGTATTTCATTCTTTTTGATAGAGTTTCTTACCCCAGCGAAGTGGATTTTACGCTTTATAAATATTTTTCACATCTTCAAAGCAAGAACAAACAAAACACAAAAAAACAAAATGCGGCAACAAGAAAAACTGTAGCTAGATGCCGTTGTTGGCTTGGTTGGTGTGTGGGGGGGGGGGTTGGTGTGGGTTGTGGAAGTCGGAGTTTTGTGGCGAAATATTTCAGCGATGCGTTAATCTGCGAAAAAATTGCTACTGGAAATTGTTTGCTACAATATCAGCTCTCCCCTCCACTAAGTTTAACATCTCGATGTGCTCTACAGAACTTTAATTTGGTGAAATGAATTATTTTATCTGTAAATACGAGTTTGTTCCAATAAATATTCAGTAGTGTTTGGGATGGAAGAGTTCAAAAGTACAAAGGTTTTCAATAACTTCGTGAATAAAATGCAATACTTCACCTAACAGATACTGTAACATTTTGAATTACTTGATTTAATAGGGCAGGATAGATAGGTAAAACAAAAAAAATCAAAGTGGGATGAAAACTATCGAAAACGAAACGGGTCATATTTAGAATTTGCAAAGAGAGAATACGCCATACTCTATAGTTCTTCTTCGATAAAGACAGAAACGCAAGCCAAGTGAATGGAATATGAAAAGAACTTATATTACAGAAACTTTAACCAATCACGCGCAATTTTTGCTTCATCGATCCCTTTTCGGTAATTCTTTTGTCAAAGATGGACCTCTTTTATGGTCAATTGTCGAAAATATCAATAAATAATGAAAATCATCGAGCTTGACCGACATTTAAACATTATTTCTTGTGGCTGGGAACTAAACTTTGTCCACAGACCTATTTGAAAGCATTTAAATATAGCTGTATACAAGTAAGATGTTCTAGGTTTGGAGTTAATAAAGAGTGAACCATTTCAAGGTTTCGTACTTTTCTTAAAGAAAAAACACAGAAACTTCAATTTTAATAGGGAATATTTATTATCATTCAAAAGCACATTCCCTGCGATTTTTAATTTTTTGTTTTTTTGAAGATTGTCTTTGCATTGGATTATCCATGGTGAGAGCAATTTTTGATGACTCGTTCGAGCATTTCGACTGGTAACTAACGAATGCCATGCATGATGCCTTGCTCCAAGGCGCCTGAATTGAATCGGTATTGTCTGCATAGACTTTAGACTTTACATATCACCACCGAAAAACGTCTAACGGTACAATATCAAATGATCTTGTTGGTTAATCAACCGGCCCAAAACGTTAAATTATATGTTTACCGAAGATTTCCCTTAGTAAATCCGTTGCTTGATTGATTGATGCAATTTGTTGAGACCACATGTCGTCGCGATCATGAGCTTCAATTTCAGGCGTGAAAGAGATATTTATCATCGCCCGATAATCGTTTATATTGACGATTACATTTTCACCGGCATCAGTTTTGAAGAAATATGGACCAATGATTCCACCGGCTCACAATCCACACCAAACCGTTATTTTTTCTGGAAGAAATGTCAGCTCATGAATCTTTTCAGGTTGCTTTTCCTACCAAATTCGGCAATTTTGCTTGTTTACATACCGATTGAGACAGAAATGAGCCTCATCGCTGAAAAAAAATTGCCTCGGAAACGTCGGATCTCTTTTGAACTTTTCAAGAGCCCATAGTGAAGCGATGTCACTTAGAAAATTCAAGGCTTCACAAGCTGTAGTTTGTATGTTTTCAATTTTAGATCTCGAGGCAAAATGTGCCAAGTTGTTTCATACGTAAATACGAGTTGCTGCGAACGTCACCGGATCGGCTCGCCATGGTCTTCGTGTGCACTCTCTGCTACGGCTGCTACATTTTCTGCTCTGTGTGATTTGCTATAAGGATGACACTACCACTACTACTATTCTGTCAACAATACATATTTTATTAATATGAATAATTGCCAGCAACTTTGGCAAAGTTAAACACCTTTGTTATATATGAAATCACAATTTGTATTGGAATTCTTCGGTCATTTGTTAAGTTTGATTATGTACAATTTACTCAGTTTGGCTGAATATTGTTTAATTGCAGTGCTACAAATTTCATATACACACATACACACTTCACTTTACCATAAATAACCGTTATAGAAATCAGAATTAGCTTTAGCGGTAAACCGCTGCATTTGCCTACAACTCACATATTGCATTCAGCTGATTGCGATATTCACACCATAAATACTTGTAAATGTGTACTATATATGTATGTGTAATATTAAACAATATTGCTTGAGATTTTCAGAGTCTCAAGAATTTCCAAATATTTCAAATTTATTTTGTTTACCAAAAACAAATTTGAATTACAATTTTACTCAGCATATTGAATATCCTCCGAGTATCGTAAGTGAGGTAATGAAAATAGAGTAAACACAGATATATTTATATATGAATGTATGTGTGTGTACCATATGTGCATGAAGTTGAAGACTTGTTGGCAGTGCAGACAGCTGCTGTCAGCTTGCTGCACCAGGTAAACAGCTGCCTCACCGATGTGAGCAAATCTGTAATAATTACATCTGGGAATTAGACTTCCGAATATGAGTTGCATTATGAACACATGCAACTATGGCGCACAAACACATACACACACATAAATGTGTGATAAATGCAAAATCATTGCATCTTGGCAAATAACTCTACTTCTCATTTATCGCAATAATATTTCAGGTAGTTAGCCCTCTGGCACATAACTGATACTCCATGTTAGGTATGTTACTTTGTAGTCTTATATGGAGTGCAAAGCAGTTTTGTGCTCGTAGAATCCGCTTTTGGCAGTCTGGTAAATTTCTCGTGATGTTTGTTTCATTACAAGTCTAGTTAGGAAAATATTTATGTGAATATTCATAAATAAATTATTATTTGGTCATATTAATGATTTGCAGGGATGCAAATATTGCTGAACAATAATTTGAGATATTCCTATATATACATATGTCTGTCAGTTTAATTTTAGCAATTAAAACATAATGGCATATTCCAGTTGACCAACAAAGGGGGCGTTTTACTTGACTTAATCCGCTCATTAACGGCTGATGCTGAAAAACTAACTACGAGGTATGACAATTTAGTAAGGAGACTGATTCCATAAAAACCGTATATTTGAAAATTATTCTACAACTCTGCCATTCCCTTTAAAGTAGTCCCCTTGGGCAGTTATACAGCGATTCCTGATCGTTTTCCATGCTTCGTAACATTTCTGGAACGCTTCGACTGGGATGTCCGTAATCGACTCAAAATGGTCTGTTGCAACACGAGTTAAAGGTCAAATACTGGGACACGCTGAGGGCGGGGTGGCACGGCGCGTTGTCGTGATGAAGGATCCAGTTATGAGCGTTGTCTGGGCGCACTCGTCTTCGCAATCTTTCGAATACTTGGCAATAGTAGACTTGATTCACAGTTTTATTCACGGATTAATGCGGGAACACGCTGCGCATTCGCGTCAGTCCGCACCTCGACTGGTTTCCCACTCCGCGCCTCGTCTTCCACGCTTTCACGCCCCTCCTTAAACTCTTTGTGCCGTCGAAATACCTGGGAACGAATAAGAGCACTATCACCATACACTCTTACAATTTTAGCGTACGTTTCCGAAGCTGTTTCGCCCAATCTGGCTCAAAATTTTATCGCGACGTGTTGCTCTTGATTTCGTTTTTCCATTTTCGTGACGAGCACTACAAACATACGTCTACTCAACTTGAAGCAGCAGGCGAACTAAACAAGCTAGAGCGATGGTACATATATCAATGGAGAGGGGAAGGATGCCGAAAAAAGATAAAGGAAATTCAAGGTCATAGGTTAACCACAAGCGCGGCAATAAAATCAGTCTCGTTACTTAATTGTACAGCCTCGTATCTATGAGCAGAAAACAGTCAGAGTTTGTTCATAAAGGTCATACAATTTTTAATTTATTCTTAAAAATCTATGTCGTCCTCCTCAGAGTGGTCCCCCCTGACTCCAATACACTTATGTTAACGTTTTTTTCAATCCTCAAACCAGTGTTAAAGTCAACTTTCCGGGAATAGCCTTCAATTCTCGTAGTGATTCACGTTTAATGTCTTTCATTGACTTAAAGCGGTTTCCCCGGAGCATTCGTTTGAGTTTGCGGAATAGCCAGAAGTCACAAAGAGATATATTAGGCGAACACGGGGCTTGCAGCACGATATGGTTGAATATTTGACGAAAACCTCACCAAGAATCAATGCAGTATGCGACGGTGCATTAACGTGGTGTAAAAACCAAAAGTTGTCGACCCGTAATTCCAGCCTCTGTTTACGATTAATTTAGCGTAAACGATTTATAACACTCAAATAGTATTCCTTGTTGACAGTTTGGTTGGTCGGAAGGAATTCACAGTGCACCACACCTTGATAATCGAAGAAAACTGTTAAAATAACATTGATTTTTGACCTGATTAAAGTTGGTATTTTCGGCTTTGGCTTACATCTGCCAAAATATTCGGCCGATTGTTCATATGTTTCCGAGTCATAAGCATAGATCCCAACCTCAGCGCCAGTTTTAATAAGTTTATGACATTCTGCTATTTTGAAAGCATTGCTTCATAGACGTTAACGCGACGCTGTTGGTCGAAAAAATTTAGTGATTTTGGAACCAGTCGAGCTTTCACTTTCTTGGACCTAAACGATCTTTTACTGATCCTTTCGATATCCAATTATGCCTGCAATATCTCTGACTGTTAATCGCCGATTCTCAAGCACCAATTTTTTTATTTTTTTAAGTGTTGTTCATCAGTTGACATTGGTGACCGTCCTGGACGTGATTCGTCATCAACGCGTTTTCGGCCCACTTTGAAAAATTTTTACGAATCAAAAATACTTAGTCACGACAGACAATTATAACCGAACGTTCAATATTTTAAACGTTTCGGCATCTGAAATTTGGACGCAATTTAATAGAGATTCTTCGTTGAATAATTTCATTCATCATAAACATTTTCGAATGTACTTTTTGTTCTTCAGAAAGACAAGTGTATACTCAATACTAATAATTATTTTGATGTGATATTTGGCACTGATATAGCAGACAATCATACAAATCCAAAACAAAAAAAAAAATATTTCGACGAATGAGTTTTCACATGAAATTTAAATTAAAAAATCTTACAATTTTTTGCCCACTCCGGGTAGTCTACGAAGGGAAGTGTTGTCAAAAAACAAAAAAAAAAAATACTTTCTCTTATATATACGGATTTTGTCTCTACGCTATCTATTTGTAATCATCGGATAGCGACAGAATAATCTCTATGCGTTAAGGAGAAGAGTACATTGCGCGCTCAACCCTGATCCCTTTGAAAGGGAAAGCTACATAGTTTTGTAACAAATACCAATTACAGGTGAATAAGGAAAACTAATCGCACAAAATCCGTTTTCTTTACTCTCACTTTTGACCTTTAAATCTGAGAAGTTCACAGATAACTCACTCAGCTTTATTTAGATAAGAGCTGAAAACTGCTGAGTTCCATAATTGAGGTTTGATCAAGACTGAGATCAGGAATAAGGCTACAAATTCTGACATTTTGAGATGCTACAATGAATGAGCTCATGATTTCGCTAATCTTGTCACTAGATTAAAGATTACCTTCAGCCTTTTACTATTTCATCTTTCGATTCTTTTTAATTTCGGGTTCTCATATTACACAGGGGGAGAATCACTGTAGTTTAAGACTAAAAACAAGATTTCTAATCAACTAACGACAAAGCAATACTAATCGCCAAGAAAATGTAGTCCAATATCAGCGAGTAGTGATGGAATTACGATTATCCCGATAGTCGAATGAGCCACCGTGTGCCAGATGGCGCCGGCGCAAGTTTTGTTTATAAAAAAATACACTTGCACCCTTGCTTTTGAGTATCTTTAATGTTCTGACCCTTTTTTTTCTTATTTCCAGGCGTAAAAACCGCTTACGTGGTTATAGCCTAATTAACAGCAGCGCGCCAAGTGCAGTCAAGTCTTTCTCCACCTGATCTCTGCAACGGAGTGGAGATGCCAAGTGCAGCCAGGTCTTTCTCCACCTGATCTCTGCAACGAAGTGGGGGTCTTGCTTTTCTTCGAAATACCAAGTGCAGCCTGGTCCTTTTCCACATGATCTCTCCAACGAAGTGGGGGTCTTACTCTTCTTTCTCTTCTAACCCTTTACCTTACCTTTTTCTTAGTAAAAGAGTCTTTGACGATTAATTTGTTTTCATTCTTGCATCTGTTCTATAAACAAATATCACAAACCTGTCTCATAGAAAATCCTACTCTGTGCTATAAACATATTTATGTATATTAGCATAAGGCCAACACCTTTCAGTCAACGCAAATCACACACCTGAAATATGCAGCTTATGTGCTCAAGCCACACTAAAGGATATAATTCGAGCGTGTATTATACGAAGGATATTTTCATGAGCAGTTTAATCGCCGTGGTAACAGAAACCACCAACTCAAGACGGTTAGACAACATATGAAGTTTATTGCTCGTGTACTTGCTTCAGTAAGGACTTTGCACTTAAACGCCGACGCATGTCTGTGTATGTGTGTGTGCTTTTGCGTTGTATTGGTTACTTAATGAAGCTTTCAACACGACCAACGACCTGACCAGACAACAACATGTCTTACACACACGCTGAAATAGTTATGAATGTATTTGTGCACATAAAGGAGTATGTAAATGTGCTTTCAACAGCACTAAATGCATAAGTGCTTACACAATGCGTAAGCTGCTAAGACAAACGATGAGCTTAAGTCTTCATATTTGAATATGATAGCCGTGTGTTAGATCGTCTTACAACGGTAATAAGCGACAAGCTGCAACAAATTGTTTGCCCAAGAAGCAGCAATCAACATATTTCGATTTGATGGACTATTGCTTGGCATATTTCATCTTCTAACTGTTGACAGTGTAGCAAGACATACTTGAAATTGCTTAGCCGCAGCGACAGCACACAAGCTACACAGACATATACATACACATGTGTTTCTCCAACCAAGTGTCTTCGTGTAATTTGACATGCAAAGGATATGTGCGTAACCTTTTGTTGACATTGGATTTGTTTGAGTTCTAAAAGCTATGTCACACACATACACATATACACAGTCACTGCCTCATAAACACACATTTCCATACTCATACGGCGTTGCTTTCCATACTTATACACTGTTACTTCTATGTAGGTGTACGATTTAAGCCTGTTGCTTTAATTCGTCGCTCGTTTGGCTGCGCACAAATAATTAATTCGGCATTTTGTTTGCACACGATTGCTACAAGTAGTCGTACACGTACCCACACATATGCAAATGCCGTTAACTTTGTCTTTTCTCTGTTGTACAAATTGTGAAATTTACAAACGTGTGCGCATGTATGTATTGGCGCTGAGGGGATACAATGGCCGAGAGTGACATTTTAGGCTTTGCCTTAAATATTTTATTATTTAATTAATTTGTCGTAATTAAATGCTTTTACTTAGCGAAAAATTACAAAAAGGGCAGCTTGACAAATACGACGAATTTCGGCAGAAATTTATACATTGAGATATTGGAATAATTCAGATAAATATACTAGCAAGAGAGAAATTAAAGAAGAAAGAAAAAATCTTGGATAAAGAGGAACAGTCGACTTTCATAAGCTTGCCGCTTCCAGGCAATTGCTTTCTTCAAACTTTCCATTTGTTCACAGTACAGGTTCGAATTGAGGGATGATATGGGTTTTCTCGGTTAAAAACAGCCTTTTTTCAGCAATTTTTTTTCATATAAAAAATGAAATATTTTATTAGAATTTTGTATTGTTACAAACACACACTATTAACAAAAAAAATTCTGAAATTTTAGAAAAAAAATGTTTAAACTCGGCAATTGCGATGCCATTTTCGGCGATTCGTCGGAAAAAGTTTCCCGCGTTGGCAGTATTACTCCTTACAGGACCATCTAAAGTGAAAAAAGGTGTTTTAATTAAAACCTTAACTTGGAACTTGAACGAAGAAAAAAATAAACTGAAAATATGATTTTTTCAAGACATTTTTACAAACAAAAATTTCAGTGAAAATGTTGCAACATTTTTTTTTAATAGTTGTAATCGAAAAAAAGATATTCCCTCTAAGTCTTTAAGACTTGTTTCTCACCGCGTGTAAAATCTCATTAAAATCGGTTGAATAGTTCTCGAGAAATCTTGCCAACCGATTGCAAAATTACAGTTTCGAGAAAAACGCGTTTAAAAACAGCGCCCTTAACCCAGAATAGCCACAAGTTCTCAATGCTGTATCTTCGAAACTATTACTCTGATCAACTTGAGAATTTAGGACAATATTCCAGAGGTGTTGTAAAATTTATTAAGACAATGAAAAAAACCGATTTTTTGAAAGCCGAAAACCCATGTAACCCCTTAAGCATTTGTCCACAGAAGAACGTCTCAAACGATTCCTTGGCAGTGCCACCAAACAGACAACGAACCCTTTTTGGCAGGCAATTTTGCCTGGGTCATTGTTTGCGCCAGCTCAGCGTGACTCATTCACGACAGTTTGTACTTAACGTTGTCATAAATCACAAACTGTTCATCATCAGCAACCATGCGTTTCAGAAATATATTGATTTTGTTGCGATTCAGCAGTAATTTATAGATGGAATCATTATTTTAAATATATTTTCAACAATTGGCTTGAGCGTAGTCCATCTTTGAAATCAAAATTAGTTAAATGGAAACCATGACATCCAAATTAAGCATGTTGAGCTGTTACAGTATCAGGACCAAAAAGATAATTCACATTTAAAGCCGCCTCGCTTTTGATTTCGACTTTATCGAAGTAAATCTACAAATTATGGAGTATTTCCTCCTTTCTGGTATACATCCTTGACGTGTGCTCCAACACAACTGAATCTGAAGACTACAAAATTGTCTGAAAATTCGTTTAGTAGGAAATATCGTCTCTCTAAAGAAGACGATGAACTCAATATTCGACGGTTTTCAAGTATAAATCGGACGATACTGCCGCAATTTCACGTTCGATATTCGTACGAAGTTCATCGGTCGGCGCTGGCTTGTTGCCGTAGACCATAGTTTTGACGTAGTACCACAGGAAATAGTCTAACGGCGTCAAATCACACGACTAAGCTGGCCAATTGACTGGGCCATTTCGTGAGATAACACGTTCACCAAACTTGGTTTTCAATAAATCGATTGTGACATTCGCTATGTGGCTTGTGGTGCCCTCCACATATTGTCCAAGTCCATATCATCCAATTCGGGGAAAAAATATGCGGTTATCATTGAGCGGTAGCGATTCCCAGTACCAGTAACGTGCCGGTCTTGATCATCACGGAATAAGTACTGCCTATAAACCGCACCAAACCGTCATTTTTTTGGGATGCAATGGTGACTCATGGAGTACGTTGACAAAGACATTCAGCCAGAAATGAGCATTATCGCTGAAGATGATTTTGATGATGAGATTCTGGTGGTCAAGCGGTTTTCAGTTCATGCTTCGTCACAGAGATCCTCAACGCTTGAGAACGACGCGTGGGAGACTGATTTGCGGCAGCAATATTCTCGACACTGCGGGCACTTCATTGTCTCACTGGCACGGGAACATTTTGTTTTTTACCTGTGGGTTCAAATTTCTCCACAAGACTCTCAATTATTGATCTGACAGGCCGATTATGACAACAATAAATTGGACGTAGCGCTCTTCAAGTTGAGGTCACCGACTTCGAATTACGGTAGGATATTTTAATAATTTCGACTCGTTGTTGGATAATACATATTTTCACAATGAAATGGCAAACCTTACTGAAGGGAAAAGTTAAAAGCGCGGGAAAAATATGTTGTCATTTGCTGTCTCTATCGGTCTACATTCGTAGCGTCCCTATTAAGAAATCCTTTACACATTTCAGAGGGTGTGTCTAGTACGAGAATGCATAAGCATTTTGTTGTGGTCAACACTTTTTTCACATTGCAAGCCATCGGCCACAAGTAACACTTATATAAATACAAAAATATATAAGCTCCCACGAAAACATTTGCATACCCATAAAGATTCTCCGTTATTTAAATGAATCAAGTATCGACATTTCGCTTCACTGATTCAGGAAAGCAATTAATTAAAGAAATACGTTAAAGCATCGGTTTTACAGCTCACTCTCTTCATCTTGTGTTGCAATTTATTTTCACATTCAAGCTCTCCACTAAAGTTGGTTGCGGTTTTAAATCAATTTGTCCTTTTTCAAATTCACTCGCTGTGGGTGTGCGTGTCAGTCGCTCTAATAACACGAAATGGCGGAATTAAAAAAGTGCAAATGAAAAATGGCAAAAATGCCACCGCGAAACTCGGTTTTGTGGTTGCTATTAGTAAGTGTCAATTTTTTTTTCCGTTTACAGTGGTGGCGAAAAAATAAATGTTATGAATAAGCGCTTTGCGGTTGAGCGAATGCCAGAAAGGGTTAGTTTAGCTAAAAAGTTTTGCTATTAAAAGAAAATTATGGTTTTGGTGGAAATGTAAAAATATTTGAAAATTTAATGGAAGCTTTTTTAACAGTAATAAATATGAGTAATGTGATTTAAGCTGAAGTTTTACTGATTTGTTATGAAGCGAGCAATTACTAATAAGATTTAATTATTGCTATACGATTTGCTGCATTCCACAAGCATTTCTAAGTTTTTCTGGTAATTAGTATTAATTATAAGCTTTTAGCTTTTTTAAACATGCATATTGATCATATTTACTACACCTTTCAATTACGCATTTCGCAAAAAAAAATCTGCTGACTATGAAATTGCATAAACCAAATCACTAAATCAACGTTTAACGCTGGAAAACTGCAAACTTTTTACGCAAAATTTGTTAAGGATATAAATTTCAGCAGAAAAATCTGAATTCTATATTCATACAATAAAACAAATTCAGTATAAATTGCTAAGTTTAAAACACTGAGAGTATAGTTATGCAATAAAAAGGATTGTAATTGTGGAATGAATGTATTTTATGGCAAATGGTTAAAAGCTTTAATTGCTATAAACTCTATTTTACAAATAGTTAATAAATTACAAACTTGAATTTATAAAAACGAAAGCAGAGTTATTAATTTTGGCCATTAATTGAAAAATATTTCAATAACTATTGACATTTTTTTGAAGGTAAAGGAGCCAGTTTCAGCTTTTGATGAAATAACATTCAATGGTTAGTGAAGGCATTAACAAAATTGAGGAGAGCTTTTGAAGGTGAAGTTGAATTTGGTATCAGTTTTGATCTAATGAAACAACTTATTTTAAATTTAAGTACCAAACGTGAGAAGGTCGATTGGAGACTCTCTTTATTTTTAGAGTTTGGCAAGCAAAGCTATAGTCGTACGATGGCTTAGATATAGCTAAATCAATCCAATTTATCCTTCAAAATCTATGCACTCTCTTCAAAAGAATCTCCTTTGCCTCCAGTAGGCTTATCCGACGTTTTTTCTAGCCCTCGAAAGAGTTCGGGATAGCCTTTAATGCGCCTGGCGATTCACGTTTAATGTCTTCAATTGACTCAAAACGGTTTCTTCAGAGCTGTGGTTTGAGTTTGCTGAATAAACGATAGTTGTCGCTGACCACAGTTCCCTTATACCGAGTTGCAAATGGGTTCCTTCAGGAGTGCAAAACGAACAGAAAATCGTTCGACTGGCTGTTCTGATTGTGGCTTCTTGACGTCAAATCTTCCTTCAGTTTGTTGACGTGTGTTTTTTGCTGCACCGAGGCGGGTGCGTATCTTGGCTGTAACAAAATAGTGGTTCGAGTCAATGCTGGGACCTCGGAGCAGGCGCTCGTCTAAAACATGGGAGACGTATCTTGCGTCTATCACAACATGATTGATCTGGCTGGGGAATTTGCCAATGCTGGAATCTATTACTAGAGATAACTTTAATACAATCAGCCTCAATCCACTTGGGGACGTTTCACATCCTTTGTCTTTTCCATTAGAGCGTGGGCGGAAATCAGCGATATGTTTAAGAACTCAGGTTTAATACGGACTCAGTGACGGAGTCTCTCTCCTACCATGAACCGCCTACACCGAATTTACGTTGCTTTATAACGCCACTGTGGTAAATACCACAAGGACTTACTCTTCTCAATTCTTAATCCGTTCATGGCATTTCTTCGACGGTGGTAATGTCGATCTTTACGAGGACATCAACCAGCTGTCTCTTACCAATTATGGGACTAAACATTCCAGGTGTATGCCGTTAAATCGTAATCCTTTATATGTTTTGGAGTGGTCGCCATCAAAATGGGGCTTTCTCTTCCAAGGCTATTGTTTCAATTTCAGTGGGAGTGTTTTTTACGTGGTGGATCCTTACCTTAGTACACAACTCTGCGGAGGGGACGTTTCGCCTTTAGTTCGCCTTCAAACGGATGTTCTTTGGCTAGTCTAAGGATACTTAGTCTAAGGCCGAAAGTCGTGAGCTGCTTGAGCCTATGTGAAAGAATCGTTTCTGGCCACTTCCAAGTGAAAGTCGCTCAGGTCTATCCCCCAACTTTACATCCTATATAAGTAAATAATTTTTCAGAAAGCTTATAGGTGGAATGCAGGGCTTTTACTCCTATAATTAAGTTGAAATGTACGCTCTCAATATACTTTACGGTAGCGACAGTTATTTCAAATTTTGTAGTGAAATATTTTCAACACGGTAATAAAAGAACAAAAACAATCCTACAACGGGAAGCATGTCAAGTGCGAAACAATTCGTTAAGCCCAGAACTATTTTAAAACATAAGTACACATGGGTCATCAACATTACCCTCAAAACTTAATGCATGACTTGACCAACTTAAAGTCAAACAACGACCATAGCAATAGCCGCTTTTACTTCAGGTTAGAGTGTTGCCACTCACTCGCTGAGGGCAAATAACCACTGCTACGAGTGTCCACGGCCGTTTAGTACAATCGCACCGTTGCGAAGAAGAGTCGGCGCCAGTTTGCCTGCATGTTGCTTAGGTAAGCACTTGACAAGCACTTAAGTGTGCGAAATGACCAACAGCGGAGCAAACGTGCAACAACAACGTTGGCCGACGTGCAACAGCGTTAATATCTAACAAAAGCAACAAGAAATGTAAAAGCTTATGGCAGCAAGAGCACCGACAACAATTGCTACACTGAAATTGTTATTTGCCGTATGTGACTTTTTCAATGCGCACTTCACAGCCAACCGAAGTGACCAAGCTGTGCGGAAGTCTTTCCCTCCGGTTGGAGGCTTTCAAGTTAACAGTACTTTGCTGTTGTTGTTGCGCTGTGGCAATTTCTTATCAGTGACTGCAAGTTATATATGTAGATGAGAGTTGACTGCAATTTGTTGGTCAAGTTGGCAGTTGTTGCACATAAGCCAGGTAAAACAGTTTGCAAAGACTACTTGCCACAGTTTGTTCGCACAGCGCCTAATGTTTTCATTAAAAAAAATATATAGGTTTGTAAGATGTAATAAAAAACAAAAAAAGTTCGTAAGGTTTCCTGCAAGAAAAGATTTTTTGTTTTATTAGGGTGGCCAATAAATAGTGACTCTGCAATGCTTGCTCCGTCTTTAAATCTGAATCTTCCGAAAAAACTAAGAAAATTGTTCAATTAAAAGACACGAAAAGTAAGTGAAAATAATTATTTAGTATATTTTCTTTGTATAATAAGTTCTAAATAGTTCTTTTAGTTTGAACGAATGCACATAATATGACTTTGGGTAGTTGGGTTTGAGACTTCGCTAAAAATATAAAACATCCAAAATGTAGACTTAATTTTTTGTTGAAATTTTATATTTTTTCCAGAGCCAAATAATTGGTTGCCTACATTCTGGTTGCTATTGAATGAACATGCACTTCAAATTTAAAATATTTAATTAAAATTTTATTGATTTTGCTATAACACCACCAAAGAATTTTCGGATATCAGATTGCCTTGAATATTGAATATAAGAGACACGTGTAAAAAAAATGGCGCATCCTGGTGACATTGATACTGACTCTCCTGGTGGTCTGAAAAAAAAAATCAAAAGAAATTCTTAATCAGTAAGGATGCTGTTAGAGTCCCTACCTCAGGGAACCCGAAATTTTTTTTTTTTTGAAAAATGGCGACTGCCTGAAAATAAAAATAATTTTTTACGCTTTTTTTTGGAATTCCTGAATTTTTTTAAAATATAAAAAACCAAAAATTTTGACACGATGCTAGTCGCAACGATAAAGGATTATATAAAAAGGTTCGTTCAAAATTTCAAGTAAAACGGTTGTATAGAATTTGAGATAATGCTGGTACCGTGTGAAACAAAGTAGTTTTAAGAAAAACGCGTTTAGAAAAGTGAGTCTACCTAACTACCGGGCTAGGTACTGTGTTATTAAAGTAACTGTAGCTCTAAAAATAATTTTAATTTTTAAAAATCCTCTGGAGGATATGTTCTTAAGGGTCTAAACTTTAAATAAATGAAAAAAAAAATCAAATTTTTCAAATTTTAGAGTAGAATACGCCCTTAAGGGATTTCTGCACTGACCAAAACAAATGATAGTCCGATGGCACATAGTCAGGGCTATAAGATGGATTCATGAAAACTTCCCAGCCAAGCTCTCCCAGTTTATGCCGAGTCATCAAAGAGGTGTGCGTTCTAGCGTTGTCCCGATTGAAGACGAAGCCCTTCCTGTTCCTCAGTTCTGGCCATTTTTTTCGAAAGCTTGCTTCAATATTATCAGTTGTTCACAGGCTGAAGCAGTTCATAGTGGATGATTCCTTTTCAATCCCACCAAACATTCAGCATAACCTTTCGAGGCGTCAATCCTGGCCTTGCGGCCATTTCTTTAGCTTCTTCACGATTGGACCAAGATATTTTTCGCACATTATTGTCGTATTTGATTCACTATTTATCTCCTGTTAACATGCGCTTCAGAAATGGTTCGATTTCATTTCGTTTCAGAAATGACTCGCAGATGTTAATTCGGTCCATTTAATTTTTCACAGACAACTCATGTGGTACCCAAAGACCGAGCTTCTCCACTATTTTCACTTATTTTTGAATGGGTGTAACTTTTTTTCAACTTCCTTTAATTAGATTTTTTTTTTTTGGTTAAGTGAAGCTTAAAATCTCACCTTTCAAGCAGTATGTGGTATGACACAATATGATTGGTAGCACTGTACTTGTAGATATATGACTGCAACGACATCTATTGACAAAATAGAAAAATACTTTTTTTTTGATTATCCAATACATCCGAAAGTATACAAAAATAAACTAATCGTTTTCATGCTGCTATGGATACTTATATTTTTACGTTCATGTAGTAATTCGTTCTCATAGCTGTTGTCCAAACACCAAAGATAGAGATTTTACATTGAATAGAACCAATGTATTCTAAGGAGTTGCCCTTAAGACTATTGCGAAATATGTGTATCTTATAATCAACTGATTTTTTAAATTACCATACATATGTTTTTAATTACGTGTTGATCAATTGGTTCAGAAAGTACTCAAAAGGTTTATTTATGACCGATAAAGTCAATTGTCAATACGTAGATTACACTAGTCTTCAGTCCTTTTGCAACTGTGCTATTAGAGGCTGCTGCTTAATAGTTTTGGGTTGCTAAAACCGAAAATGATAGTAAAAATTTTACTAAATTTACAAAACTAGCTGTAGAGGATGGAAAATTTTTAAACGAAAATTCGTAATCAGAAGACCATAAACACCTCACTTACCTCTCAGCATATCTGTCGCAAAATTTTCCTTTAAATTTCTAAAGTAGTCTTATCAGCAGACAAACTTGTATGGAAAGAGACAAACGGCTGTCTTGACATTCCTACAATTCCAACCAGTTCTCAGCTAGTTTGTAACTAGTTGCTCTCACTGCAGGGTATATGCATACATATACAAGTAGATAAATATTAAGAAGACTTACATTACCGACTTATTTTCCGTCTCAAGTGTAGACTGTTGTTGCGAAACATTTCGAAATGACTTTCGGAGTGCCGAGCATTGAAGTTCGCCATTTTATTGTTATTTGCTATTTGTATATTTGCTCAAACACACTCACACTTGTTGGTTGCATTTGTTGTTGCAGTGGAAAATTTGCAGTTTCACAATACAAGTGCCGAAGCAGTAGCATTTATCTGAGCCAACTATAAGTTTGCCGTTGCCACTTGAGAAATTCAATACGGGCACATGGAATTGCATAAGTGTGCGTACGTACGTGTAAATGGCGCCGTTAGAGCGCAGTCTGCACACACACGCAAAACTGTTTACACACACACACACACACTTATATAAAGTATAAGCGACCAATTTATTCAATATATACGCGTGCGAAAAGTGAAAGAAAATTGTTTGAGTTGAAATTGGAGTTTATATTGGTTTCTGCTGCTATCTCTCCGCTTCCATTGCGCTTTGCTTTTTATCGCCTCTTTGTTATTTCAGACGGTTATTTTCGTTATTTTTGCCGTTCTCCTATCATTCGCACTGATATTTTTACAATTTCGCATTTACTTTTGCGATCTTATTTTTTCTGATTGTCTGTGTGCGTGTGTGTGTGAGTGCATTGCTGGCATACCGTTATCGGCTGCGCACATTCGGTTGTGTGCCGAAATCTTTGCGGAATTTTTTTTAAGTTTTCAATTAGTTTTAATTGCACTTGTCGAAAAATATTTAAGTGTCATTGTCAAACGTGCTGCGTACCCTTGCGCAAGTTTTGCCACATTTCTTCCGTTGTACTTGAAAGAGGGTGGCCGAAAACGAAACTTGAAAGACAAAATTTTTCGAATTGAAAACTTAATTAATTTGTGCTTTTGTTTCAAGTTTTTTTTTGTTTTAATTTGTGAGTATTCGGCTGAAAATAAATGGGCTAAGAAAGCACAAGGTTTAAGCTCTCTTTGCACGGCTCAGATATTTACTTTAAACAACAGATATGTATTTGAAGGACACGGTGCTTGGAAATCGTCAAGCAAGTGTTGAAGAGAAGGCAAGAGACCTCGATATATCTAGCGAGTCCGTTCGAATGATTTTTTTGAATATTTTAGGTATGAACTGAGTTCTTGCTCGACTCGTTTCGACAAAGCTGAAGTATTTTCAAAAAGAGTATCGTAAGCAGGTCTCTTTGGCCGTTTTGATCGTGCGAATTCCGATTCCACCTTCATGGAGAGCATTAAGCTACTGATGGGACATGGGTTTGACATGCTGACAAGTCAAAAATCATTGAAACTAAAACCGTTTTCAGTCAACTGAAGAGATAAAACAAACAAAACAACAAAAAGAAGTTGAAGGCCATCTCAAAAAGTACTTTTGAAAAGTATTTCGAGGATTACTTCGAAGCTGACAAAATAAATATTGATGAATAATTACATATTTTTTATATTAACTTTTTTAATTAAAGGAAATTTGAGTTCAGAAGACTGTCGATCATCTCATTTATCCAGAAACTTATTTCCAAATGTTTTAATAAGCAGAGCCAAACAAAAAGTGAACTGAAAGTTATTATATCCATAGCAAATAAAAAAAAACCTGAACTTCAGTCTGATCGTTCAGTTTGTATGGCTGCTATATGCGATGGTAATTTAATGAAGAAAATATTTTTGGAAATTGTACCGTTGCTGTGTAAAATGATCCCTTCCAATTTTGCTATCTCAAATAAAAGAGTTTTTTCTTCAAGAACTTGATTTGGATATGTCAGCTTAAATGATAGCTTTATGATCTGGTCGTAAGATATGTACGATATCTTCTTCTGAATATTACAAACTTCGTTGCAAACTTAACTTACCCTGTTCAGGGTATAAAAGTTTTATAGTTCTCAAGTTTTTAGAAGCTGAAGCCTTAAAAGGACTGCAGAAGGCAGTGCATTGGAAACTCGTAAATACTTTTTAAGGTTGGAAACACAGTTGAATAAAGGTGTAAGACATCAAAAAATGCATTCTAACAATATTTGCATTCTTATACAGATGTTGGGTATGTGTCCTTGCTAAATTAAAACTAACTCTATTCAACATTTTTCTAATACAATTTCGTTATGCATTAATCACCTAAACACATTTCCATAAAGGACACACGTTTACGACACAGTTTCCAAGATTAGAAGGCCATAAGTAGTACGCTCATAGAATACCAAGTAAGTTTTAAAGCTATGTAAGGTATATGTCTTTGCTGAAGTGAGCCTAGATGTAGGCAACATTTACTTAATGGGACTTCACACACAGCTAACCGTGGAGCAAATATTTTCAATATTTATTTATCTCATTAAAGATACTATTTGGGGAAAAACACATCAAATTTGGAGCAAAAAACAATTTGAGCGAAGAGTACTACTGTGATCAAATTGAAAGGAAATTTTTTTATTTACAGTTACTTCGCGTGTTTTCGCGAATTGGTAAATTTTTCTGTGGTACTTAGTATTAGTATTTGAGATACTCGTCATTTTGTAAGGCTCTGAAAGTGAATTCTTCGATTTTTACTATTTCTGAATTTAATTTATTTAAAAAAGAATTGCGATAATGCACCATCTCATACTGCATTGGTTATTTGTAATCATTTCACCACATTTTCAACTAATATCGTGCCACAACCACCGCATTCTCCTGATTTACCTTCGTGTAACTTTTTGCTATTCAGCAAATTCGCATGACCACTCCTACGACACCCTTTTTTTGACTCAATTGAGGATGTGAAAGCTGCATAGAAGAAGACTCTAATGGCCATCACGACGGAGGATTTTTTCCAAGTGCGATGATGACTGGAAAATTCGTTGGCATAAGTGTTTTGCAACGAGAGGGATTAATTTGAAGAAGTCTGTAAAGTTTTAACTATATTCTCGTAGTACATGTTATCAAATAGACATGGAGATCTTAGTTATTATAATGAAGTACTAATTAATTATGGTTAATCATCATTATAATTAAACACTCTTCCTGGAAATACATCTACCTACTTGCTTCAAGATCTTAACTTATATTTGTACCTATACTCTATAGAAATTCACTGCATATTTCTGATATCAAGTTTTTATTGCTTCCAAAGCAGCATTGATTTTCTATATTAATGCCCTTATTTACTGACAACTCAATCAGTAAAAATATATTACATGAATCGCTGGCATTCAAAGCACAGTTTGGCACGAAATACTCAAATGAGGTCTCACCTCTCAGTAGCCCACATAATTAGCTTAATTTAAAAGCAAAATGGCAAAACAAAAACTAAAAAAAAATCAAAATTCAATTTCCCCACTTGCTGGTTAATCAACTGCCATGGCATTTCAAGTGCTATCTATTTGGGGCAGTGCAAAGCAGTTCGTCGATGCTCGTTGAGCAAACGTGCCCCAATTAGCGCAACATCGCAGCGCCACCTGAGCAACACTGCGTGTGTACAGAGCATAAATATTAGAAAATTGAACATTATGCTCGAACCTGCCAACAGGCCACACCCGCCACACACACACATATACATCCACCCATAAGTACCTGACACACGCGCCTCTAAATTAATTCCTTGTGCTGATAAACAAAAAGACCAACCAGGGTAAATTAGCGAACGCGCACTTGTTATGTGGCATGCAACATGGTACTAATGTACTAGCGTAGACACAAATGTGCCACAATAAAAAATGCGAAAAGCTATGCAAGCACTCGTTGAGGCAGCAGCAGCAGCGGCAGTGAAGAGCACAATAGCTTTGGCGATGTGATAGTCAGTCAGCTAGCTAGCAAGCTGCCTAGCTGTGAGCGTTTAGAAAATATATGGTGAAATTATACAATTATGTGGCGTAGACGGTGCACGCCCTCAGCGCGCATAGCTGGCAGCTAACATTCGCGCAGGTGGAAAGTATGCTACATTTATTTAAGCGCAAATTTCCACTTATACACCTTTGTATCAACATGTTTACAAGCAGACACATACACACACACACACACACGAGTGATAAGTGCTTTTGTAAATTATGGCAGTACTTCAACGCCACGCCTAGTCTTCTACGGTGTGGCATGTGGCAACTGCCAGCGTCGCTGAACACGGTCATTAGTCAAATTAATATGCAGAAAATGAGCGCAAGCTGCTGGCAAAAAGGGAGCGTGCTCGAAGTATGCTCGGCAAGTGCGTCTGTATGTGTGTGCAGCTACACTTTTTGTTGAATTTAGTAAGTTATCTATGTTGGAAAAAATTAACGCACATTTTTCTTTCAAATCATTTTTGTTGTAAATTTTATAATTCAACGCGAAATACTCGCTGCAGCAACAATGATGAAGAGCGCCGCCAATGGCGCGCCACAGCCAACAAAAAAACAGTTACAATGGGCACTGTGAACAGCGTGTAGAATAACAATGTTAGCAAAAGCTGAAAGGACAATGCGTGTAAATTTGCATGTGTGTGTGTTTAGTGTGGTTGACGGCCATCAGGAGGCATCACACTTGTATGGTATAGGTATATGTATGCGTAAAATGGTGCTGATATGCATCTGTGAGGGTTTTAAAAATATTTTTTATAATTACTCGCTGATATATGTGTGAGTATTACGGATTTTTAAGACTCATGTGTGAATTTGTTAATTTTTTATTACACCTATCATTGTGTAGTTTGATTATCAATGATAATCATGTGAGTATTTAAAGAGTGATAGACATAACTGTGTCCAAAACAAAAGGTGACATTTGAATTTAAATTGCGCGCGTCGAAGTATTTGGAGAACTACTTTTTTTTTTTTAGGTTGGTAGTACTGTAAGTCAAATTTCATGTCAAAATATTCATTAGTGATTGAGACACGTGTCGTTTTGTGAGCTGCTAAAAGTGAGTTTTTCGTTTTTTGCGATGTCCAAATTTGTTGAGCGAAGAATTTGCATTAAATTTTGTATACGGAAAAAATTTTCTGCTGCGGATACGTTGAGGTTTTTGCAGAAAGCCTTTGGTGATGAGGCTATGTCTAAAAAAAATGTTTACAAGTGGTATAGTGAGTTCCAAGCCGGCCATGAATGTGTCGAAGACGAAGAGCGTCCAGGGCGACCATCAATCTCAACCGACGAAGCTCACGTTCAACAAATCAAAGATTTGGTGTTGAAAAACCTTCGATTAACAATAAGAGACCTTGCTGATGAAGTTGGCATATCGGAAAGTTAAGCCAATACCATTTTGAAGGATGTTTTGGGCCTCAAGCACGTCAAATCTCGACTGGTACCGAAAACATTGAATTTTTTGGAAAAAAGGCGTCGCGTTGATGTGTGTAAAGCGATGCATTCCGACTACCAGGGTGTCAGGAAACGCATTATAACTGGCGATAAGACTTGGACCTATGCGTACGACCCCGAAACAACCGATCAATCGAGCGAATATCGTGCCAAAAGAGAGCCGAGACCAAAAAAATCGCTGCAAAGTCGCTCAAAAATCAAGGTCTTGTTGACTGTTTTCTTCGATTATCGTGGATTTGTGCATTAAGAATTCCCTCCAACCTGTCAAACAGTCAACAAGGAATATTATTTGAACGTTATGCGTCGTTTGCATAACGCTATCCGCCTAAAAAGGCTGGAATTGTGGAAAGACAATTCTTGGTTTTTACACCACGATAATGCACCATCCCATTGCCCTCGTAATTCGTGATCATTTCGCCAAAAACTCAACCTATATCGTTTCGCAACCACCGTATTCACCTGATCTGGTGCCGTGTGACTTCTGGCTGTTCACCAAGTACAAAAGACCGCTCCGGGGACACCGTTTTTATACGATAGAGGAGATTCAAGCCGCAGCGAAGACGGAACTGAAGGCCATCCCGGAAAGTGACTACAACCAGTGTTTCGAAGATTGGAAAATCCGTTGGCATAAGTGCATTGCATCGGGAGGGGATTACTTAGGAGGGAATGAAATTGATTTGGAAGAATAAATAAAGAATTTTCAAAATAAATGCAATGTCTCCTTATTTTTTCAGCACATACATATCTTTATATTTGGATTAAACATTTGGTAGAAATATTATTTAAGAGTACGCGCGAATATTTAGTTTTGTTGCAAACTCATACTTAGTCCAGTTTATTAGCGAAATAATTTTTCTTGACTTAATGAGCCGCAACTAATTATTGGAGAGCCACTGCTTCATCAGTTAGTGAAGATTTGGTGCAGATTGCGTTGCGGTATCCTCTCTTATATAACTGGTTTTTCTGCAAAAGGTTACCAAAATGGAAGTTTGGTACTGTTTGATGCAATAGAGGCGTTATAAATGATTCATCTTAAATTAACTTTTGTTTTAGGAGAGCGGCGTGCAACTCCACATTACTTGACCATAAATGGGCTATTTATTTGAATTTATTACATTTTCTTTACAATATTACTTAATTATACAAACAAATATTGTTGCTAGGTTAAAATGATTGGTATGATTCAGAATCTTTACTTAAAAAAGTTTTTTTTTTTTGTTTTGCTTTTTGGTAAAATATGGCTGTGGCTTAATATTTACTTGGACTTGAGTTTGGTTTCGATTCTACGTTAATACCGTCAGAAACCTTTTTCATCAATACATATCATTTTTTTATCAAATCAAAAGAGCGTGTTGAACTACGAAAAAGCTGTTAATTACCCATCAGATGCGTGGAAACATCTTTAAACATGTAGTTGCCTCAATTTGGCAAGCGAGGCGTGTATAAATGGAAGTAGCTTATGTAGCACGATAAAATTATTTACTATGTATTGTAATCGTGACACGTAAATTATAAATAAAAAGCAAAATATCTAATTATTCATTTATATTTATGTGGCCTTCAAAATAATCTCCATCAGTTGTAAAACACGTATGTCAACGATTCTTCCAGTCCTCGAAACGCTTTTCATACGCACTCCTTGGAATGTCCTTCAGCTCTTTCAGCGAATTTTGTTTTATCTCTTCGATCGACTGAAAACGGCCCACGTAGCGGCAACTTTAGTTTGGGGAACCAGAAAAAATCACACGGAGTCAAATCTGGTGAATATGGTGGTAGATCGATGGTACTAAATGCATTTTTGGCTCTAACTTTGGTCAAAATCGTACAAAAAATTCGGCTTTATCGAGACGAGTAGAGCAAGAACACGTTGATACCCAAAATATCAACCAAAATGATTCAAACGGACTCCCAAGAGATGTCGAGCTCAGTTGCTTGACGATTTTCAAGCGCTATATCTGTCACTTTTTTATTATTTTCGTCAGTTGACGAGGTCGAAGATTGCCTAGAACGAGGCATGTTTTCAACGATCTCTTGATTGTCCTTGGTGGCTTTGTATAACTTGTAGGCTTGTGTTTTTAATAAAACTTAGTCACCGCAAGCCTTTTCCAATATTTGCAACGATTCCGTACACGAAATTTGTTCAGAAATACAAAATTTGAGACACATTTTTTGTTCGATACTTTTATCCATTGTAAAAACCGCAATGTACTACTGAGGTGTATCGACTGAAGCAGCTGCTACAAACAAACTATTCGACAAATCGTGCTGATATTTGGCATAATAATTAAGGGTGCTTTTTTGTAAAGAAAGTAACATTTATTACTGGCAGCCCGTCCCGGCATCGCCGGGGTAGACAATTATTTATTTTTGGAAATTTGGATATAAAACACTTTTTTTCACAAATATTTTTATTTGTATTAAAAAAAATCCCACAGTTATATTTGTATGTAAGTCTATTTAGGTCCAATTTCTTTGATGGTTTAAGTGGCGGGCACTTTTGCAAAATTAATTTAATTAAATTCAGTCGTTTTACATATATTTTTGCCACTGCACGAATTCCTTACTTTGATTCTATCGGCTCTGTTAGCCGCCAAATCGAACATCATACAGAATTCATTTTGAACCTTCTCTATACTTTATATTCCCTAGCCCAGCGCGCTTTTCAGAATGCATCACAAACAACGGCCCCGCGCTATGGCGGTTTTGTTTACTTTTTGAATTTTTTAATTCGTAATATCTTTTCAATGGAAAGTCCAATTTAAAAACTATTTTGTAGGTAGTTGAATGGTCTTGACTATAAAATAATTTATTTGGATAAGGATTAATATAAACACATAAATAGCATGGTTTGAATTTGGTTAGCATTTTCATTATTGTTTAAAATGAAAAAAATTTTTGTAGTGACATAACTACAGTAGTTGGACATATGCTACCGCGGAGTTTTTTGTAGACAGTATGATGTTCTTCAATATTGTTGTACATTGTTTTGATCTATCGCTAATAGTTTCGGCAGCGCATTCGACGAAAGTCATTTTAAGAGTCATTTTTCTACAGCTTCGGTTACATTGTTCATATTTTATGAAGGATCCCTAATTTTTTTCAAAATGAAATGTAGCCCATATCAAGTTGGAAGAATGTAGCATTCTATTGGTGAAAGAATTTTTTAAATCGGCCCAGTACTTTTTGAGCCTATTCATTACAAACATACAAACATACAAAAATTGGTACAAATCTTTCCTCTTTATAATATTAGTATAGATTTCTTAGCTATTCGGAATGGTGGATTAATATTTTTGAATAATATGTGCCTCATTTTAACGTCTTCCAATAGTTTTCCGCGATATATTTAATCGATATTCTTCATTGATTTCTTGCATATTATAAATATAAAAATTATGGAATCACATGCTTTGCGCTATTTACGTCACCATGGCTATAAGATATATTCATATGCAACAGATTCTGTCAACGACCCTCTAAAATGAAAAAAAGTTTATATTTTCGATTCGATATTCTCTCTGAAGTGCGAGATATTACATGCACAGTTTAATAAGGGATGGAAAATAATACATTTTTAAGAAAAAATTACACAGGATTATTTTCCATCTGTCGCTATTTGGCAAGAATATTAAACGTAAAGCCTTTACCTAATATGGACCAATGAAAAGAGATAAAAAGGATCGGACCGATTGTTTTATTTGCATATGAGAATGCCAAAGCCATGTATTTACAAACAATGAACTTTAATTTTACATAACAAATTCCGTTACTCCAAATTTTAAATCAATTTTGTGTGAAAGGTTCAAAGCTCTCGTGTCGAAAAGTACCAAAATCTCCCCAATTGCTGCTAGATGCCTAAATAAGTCTCTATGTACATATGTAAATTTATTTAACCTTTGTAGTTTACTCGATATAAATATGTACATAAGTGTAAAGGTCGCTGTAAGCGAGCTTTTCCCACAAGACTAGATGTGCGTCCTACGTTGGCGCACGGCACTCGTGAATTAGTACACCGTTACGCAGAAAAAGTGCGTTGTCGGGCGAAATCAACGGAAGCGACCGTAAATAAATAAATGCCTATAAACACATACACACACTCACAATAACAGCAACAAGGAGTGCAGCGAAGACAAGTAAAACAAAAAAATATGTAATGTATAAAAGCATGTGCAGGCGTGTGTGTGTGTGTGTGTGGCGAAAAACAATTTAATTTTATTTGCCTCATGAGATTGCGGATGAAAAATTCAAGATGCTACAGGTTTACAAGAAAACAAAGCGTGTCGTCTTCTCTGACCCGCCAGTGTTGCTCCCGCTTACTTATTACAGACGCATAACACACACACACACATACACTTACATATGCGCTTGCATATATTTTGTAGCGAAATTCATTGCTTTATGCGCCTATTTTGGTTAAATGTATTTCCCGGGTTGGTTATTCCTTATGAGCGTGTCTTCCTCCGCCTTTTACTTTTCCTCCGCGTTGCGTTGCGTCCGTTGTTCGCTTTGTTTGCTCTCAGTATTTTTTCGCATTTTTTGCCGCGTTGCGCTGTCTTTACGGCAGGGTCAAAGGCTGCCCATCGTTGTGACTCAAATTAAACGCCATTACTTTTAAGCGTTGCACGTTGTTTGTTGTTGTTTGTACACTCACTACTGGGAATTGCCACAACGTAGGGCTCAAGTAAACAACTGTGTGTGAATGTGTATGCGTGCAATTGCTGAAGGTAAAAGCGCCAATGATAATAATAAATAAATGAAAAAACAACAACAGAAAACTGTTTTCTGCAAGTGACCGCTATGCAGCGTACACACATACACACGAGCACAGCCTCGGTAGCGCCGAAGGTGAAGAAATTGCTGTAGACAGCATATTTTAGCTGCTGATGTGGCTGCTGCGGCTCGACCCATATTTATTACGGTTATTAGCAGCGGCGATGGGTCGTTGAAAAGAGAATTGCCACATCCTCCTTGCCACTTGGCTTTCGACAAATTCGTGCAGTACTGCGTACATTATTATCTCGCCCACATTTCTGCTTTTTATTATTTACCGTAAGGCGAAAGGCGGAGGGCCGGAAGTTTGGCTTAAAATGTGGAAATGGATTTTATTCGCGACTAAATAATGTAAAATGTACGACCATTAAATAAATCGTGTTTAAAGCGGCAAATTAATGACAGATTTGTGGAAAATTAAAAACTGCCTCTGCGTAATTTTTCCAACGGTTAACGGTCACTTAGGATTAGGTGCAAATGTGAGTTGGTAAATTATATGGCTGGCTGTTGGTTTTTGTCGCCAGCAACTTGTGCGGCGTCAGCAGAAATTTGCAGGAGAGGGTGCGGTGTGGACCGGTGTAGGCTTCAATTTGGGGTAAGGTTAAGAATAAGTATAAGGATATGGATAAGGATAAGGATAAGGATAAGGATATGGATAAGGATAAGGATAAGGATAAGGATAAGGATAAGGATATGGATAAGGATAAGGATGCGGCGTCAGCAGAAATTTGCAGGAGAGGGTGCGGTGTGGACCGGTGTAGGTTAAGGGTAAGGTTAAGAATAAGTATAAGGATAAGATAGGATAAGGATAAGGATAAGGATAAGGATAAGGATAATTAATGGATAAGGATAAGGATAAGGATAAGGATAAGGATAAAGATAAGGATAAGGATAAGGATAAGGATAAGGATAAGGATAAGGATAAGGATAAGGATAAGGATAAGGATAAGGATAAGGATAAGGATAAGGATAAGGATAAGGATAAGGATAAGGATAAGGATAAGGATAAGGATAAGGATAAGGATAAGGATAAGGATAAGGATAAGGATAAGGATAAGGATAAGGATAAGGATAAGGATAAGGATAAGGATAAGGATAAGGATAAGGATAAGGATAAGGATAAGGATAAGGATAAGGATAAGGATAAGGATAAGGATAAGGATAAGGATAAGGATAAGGATAAGGATAAGGATAAGGATAAGGATAAGGATAAGGATAAGGATAAGGATAAGGATAAGGATAAGGATAAGGATAAGGATAAGGATAAGGATAAGGATAAGGATAAGGATAAGGATAAGGATAAGGATAAGGATAAGGATAAGGATAAGGATAAGGATAAGGATAAGGATAAGGATAAGGATAAGGATAAGGATAAGGATAATGATAAGGATAAGAATACAGTATTCCATGCGCTAGGAATGATTTTTTTGGAAAAGATCCTCGACAAACATATCGGCACTCATCAAGTTTTTGTCGATTTCAAAGCTGCTTTTCACAATAATAAAGGCATTAGTTATCATGTCAAAATCAGCCATGACCTTTTCGTGCTGATACCAGTTGAGGTTTCTTTTGTGCTTGGATGTCAAGGCAACACTTACTAACACCTGCCAATAATGTCAAGAAGATCTCTTTTTTGCCGAAAAAAGTTATTATTTATGATAAGTTGCAGAAGCACGGACGTTGTCGCTCTGAGATGAGAAAGCACTTGGAATATTCATGAGAACTGTTTTCTGTAATCCGCGATGAGTACCGAACTGTATGAGCTCTATGGCGACATAAATATTCGAACGAATGCGGTGTTTAGACCCTATTGACTGCATGAATGACTATGCTCTAGTGAAAAGGTTCTTTGATTCGAGATCTATGGGTAGGCAACAAAAGTAAGAGCGCCGAAGCGTCCAAAGGTAAGACCCAGTTTATAGTAAATGTTTGCACTTGGGATCTGTAAGAAGGGTGACCTCCTAATGGGTAGAGGTAACTGGCGAAGCTTTATGTTCTCGGTCTAAATTGACCCGCGGTTGTAATAAAAAAGAAACGGATAAGAAACCATGAGAAAGCAATTCTAAGAAAGGACTACGAAATTGCATAAAAAGTTGTCAAGAATGATAAATTCTTGTAATATAATATTCTAGAAGATACCAGTGTTATATACCTGTATGTATCATTACATTAAGTAATCTCAAAACTGCTCGTAGCCTCCCTTTTAAAAAAATGTCCAATATTCCATAAAAATGCCTACAACGCAAATCTCGCCAATTGCGTTATATTAAATCAAATCCGACGAGCAAAAGCAAAATCATAAAGACGTGTAAGCAGCATATGCAATTTTGCCACAGACAAGCAAAAAACGAAAACTCCCAGCCAATAATTTATTCGCACAAAATGGCCATTTGCAATGAAATGAGTTTACCAACATATTTCGGTATTTCAACGGTGCCGTTCATGGTCGTTTGGGCGATGAAAGTATTTCGCAAATTACCATAATCTTCAGTCGATAAACACCTGAGCCAGCATGCATGCACACATATGAGCGGGATAATACACACATACACCTACATAACAGATACATGCACATATGATTTTATTAAAGTATGTATATATATACATATGTACGCCCGCATGGCACATAAGAGAATTTTTCGAAAACAGAAGGTTGGTGAAGAGATATCGAGAAAAAAGGCACGCTAACTGAAATCACCCACTCAATGGCCAAAATTGACGCAGCACAAATTGGTGGCGAGTCGCAGATGCGGGAAAAATATGAAAAAATACCAAAAGCAAATATTTTCGTATATAAAATGTGTGTACATATATATGTACATATTTACGCTGTTACAGCACACTAAGACTCGATTCCACTCTTCACAGCGGAGTTGCATTCCAGTCGCGTTACACTACCTGCCGTCGAGGCAGACAGGTGGTCAGGCAGCAATTCAGGTTACTCACGAAAAGTGTTTGCATATGCATAGGCGCATACACGCCGCTGTCAGTGTGTGTAAGCATGTGCTTGCAGTTAAACGAAATTGCTTTTTGAAATATGCATGCGAAGCGCAGGAGTTGTTGCTGGGATATGGCATTGCTGCCACTGCCAGGGGACATTTTATGGACGGAGTAACTATAATCGGAAAAACGAAAGTAAATAATATGAAAGTAAAACAGATGAATGCGAAATATGCGCACACACGCGCGTAATCAAAAGGAAAATAAATAAAAACAAGAAAACATTATAACAAATAAATAAATGCATGATTTTTGCAATTATATTTTGTTTGTTGGTTTTTCGTTTTTGTTTTTCAGCATACGTGCGCCCTTTGAGGCTTTCACAAGCCAAAGCCTGCACAGGTGTCATTGTATGCTGGCAACACTCACTCTGCACGAACGCAGCGGTTGCTAATGTTTAAAAAATGAGTTTAAAAATATTTGCCAAAGTAAATAAGGGCGACGGTGTGCAAGGATATAAGTGGCGTTCATGTTTAAGTTTAAATATATGAATATAAAATGGGGAAGTGCTTGAAAAAATTCAGCGCACAGCAATTGTACCTTTAATGGGTGTGTAAACATGCCCTAAAAGCGGCCACAAACATTGTGAGAGCTGGCACTCAGACTCATTTGCATTTTTCTCGACAATTTATGTTATATTAATTTGAATAATTTCCCCATTCGCGCACGGTGCGTGTAAAAACACGGGTTTACCTTACCTATTTCATACTTCCGTGCGCGCAGCTGCTGGCCAAATAGACTCACGCTGTGCCGCCGCCCTTCCGACAACCTGTTAACAATGCAGCACACACACACAGGCATATTAGTAGTTTTTAAATATGCTACGCAAAGCAGCGTTTTTGTTTTTGACGCGTGTTTTCATTTGTTGCTCGTGCATTAACCACGGAAATTCATGTCATTGTTGCGCATACGCCGTGGCGCTCTTTTTTCCTCCTCAAAATCGCGTTTTTCACGCATAACTTTTTGCTTAAAAGATGTGCATTTAAGCCACACATGTAATTACGCTTGTGCCAGTGGTTTTAGCATATTTTTGGTTCTTTATATTAAAGAAACAATTATTTGTTGAAATTTGGTTTTTTGGCAAATTAGGTTTTAAATGATGGATAGCTGAATATATTAATTACGCTTGTATGGCAAAGAGTGATATTTATCTCTATAGCCTGCGGTAGACGCTAAAAGTCATGTTGCTAAATACGATAAAATCAGATCATAATTAATTAAATTGTATAATATTTACTCCTATCAGTTTTTCCGTTAAAAGAAAAAAAGATTAAAAGAAAATATTTAATAACTCGAAAGAAAAAGTTAAAGTTTTGTGTTGTGAAGGCAAAAAGTTATGACGTCATCTATTCCAGATATCTTGCCTTTTCTACCATTAACTGGTGGCCCATTGAATAGTTGTATAGCTATATATCATATATATTATCAAACCCGTTTCAATGATCTTTTCTTTCTATATTGATTAATATGATTTATTATGTGAAATATCGGAAGATTTGTCCAGCGATTCCTACCACGGCAAAAAAATAAAAAGCGAGTTTGCTTGAAATTGTGCATTTCCATTTTGATCGCGGAAATAAGTTTCTTGAAGAGTCTTTTTATTTACGAACGCAAGAAATTGATTGGAAAATAGTATTCAGCGAAGCTTGCGAAGTCCTTGCTTCATGTGAGTCCTCCTTCCACTCTTTTAACGACGATAGAAAGGTATAGAATCAGTGCTTGAAAATAGTTAAGCTAATTGCAAAGAGATAGCATCTGCTATGGGTCAACCCAAAAAACTTCGTTTCATGTTTCGGTTATGAAGTGTACCAATATTAGACTCGTAACAAAATACCTGAATTTTTTACGAAACCGACATTGAGTAGATGTGGAAGTAATGCTTGACAATGTAAATACATTATTACCATTATTACTGGACACGAATTGGCCCTTCAAAAATAGAAATTAAATTAAAACTCGCTGAAGGCTTTAAAGGCCATCCTATTCGAGTCTTATATTAAAAGGATGGGAAATTAGAATTCCTTGTACTGGCTTAGGAGCATATTTTGTGTGCGCCAATTAAGATTTTTGGTTTTTTGTAAAAAATATAAGAATAAGAATAAGGAAAAGGATATGATTAGGATAAGGATAAGGATAAGGATAAGGATAAGGATAAGGATAAGGATAAGGATAAGGATAAGGATAAGGATAAGGATAAGGATAAGGATAAGGATAAGGATAAGGATAAGGATAAGGATAAGGATAAGGATAAGGATAAGGATAAGGATAAGGATAAGGATAAGGATAAGGATAAGGATAAGGATAAGGATAAGGATAAGGATAAGGATAAGGATAAGGATAAGGATAAGGATAAGGATAAGGATAAGGATAAGGATAAGGATAAGGATAAGGATAAGGATAAGGATAAGGATAAGGATAAGGATAATGGATAAGGATAAGGATAAGGATAAGGATAAGGATAAGGATAAGGATAAGGATAAAGATAAGGATAAGGATGAGGCTTAGGATAACGATATGGAAAATTGAATATTTTGTACAAATTTGTGAGCGATAACACAAACTTGTGGATAATAAAGTGTTTTTACCAGTCTGGGCCATTTTAAACAAATATAAAGAAGAAGAAAGTATTTTGATTTTTCAACCTCATTTTTCCTAAGCAGCTTTTAGCGTGTCTAGATTGACAGTTTTAACCCTACTGCGTATTACGAAAACATTCAGTAGTAAGACACAGTTTTTGGCAAAATTTGCTTTTTTATTCCCTTCAATTGTGATACACTCATCATAGCGACCCTCCAACATTTCGATATCATTTTGGTGATACGATTTGTCGTTTGCTTGAGAATAGGTCTCAGTTTCGGCGATCACATTTTTATTCCATGAAACCTCCTTGAGAAAAACCTGAAAAGTACGGTGGTTGCGGCAGCAATTCAAAGCTCCAATTAGAGATCGTTTCATTGAGTTGTCTCGGTGAAACGGCACTTTTTATTTGTTGCGGCTGTTTTGTCGGCGATTTCGTTCTTCAAACGGTCCAATAATTCAATATAGTTGCCGCTATAGATGGTCCCACTTGTTTCTAAGGCAGTCAATACAAATAATACCACTCATATTCCAAAATACAGACGCTTTAACCTTACCAGCCGACTGTTACGTTCTTCCATACTTCGGAGAGGGTTCATCGAGTGCAGTCCACTTTTTTTATCCCAATGAAACAACCGCAGAACAGCTTCCATTAAACGAAATAAGTACTCTCAAGTAACTTAACAAATCTGGAGTGCTGCAAAATTATACAAGAATCTACTTAAATAGTGTCAAATATAAAAATTCATCGTTAAAATAGTTAAATTTTAAACTAAATTTGAAATTTCAAAATTCAATTGAAACACGCGCCATTGAGCACTCTCCATCTGTGATCGAAAAAATATATGAAGCCACTCAAAAAGTATGACGAGTGCCACGCTTGTGTAAGCCGATACTTAGCAAGCAGGTGCCTGCTATCAAACAAGAAATTTCAGATAAAATTTCAATGCATGTGATTTAAAAATCTCCAACAACAATTAAGTGAGCGAGCGATTTTTAAGCCACAAAATTTTATGCCTCAAACTTTTTTAGCATAATCTAGCTTTTTGTGTCACGAAATTGCGCAGCTATTACATGACACTTACGCGAATATTTATGCAAAAAAAAAATATATATATATACATAACTCAAGCTTATACTTTATATATACATAGATATGTATGTAACCGTTTACGTATTCTGCGCTTGTGTGCCAGCGTTTTGCATTTTCGTTTTTGTTTGCGCGTATTTTAGCAAGCACATGGCTTTGTGTTGTAATCGTTGTGCTTATTATATACACATACAAACACAAATATTGATATATTTGCATATGTGCATAGAGCCACTACTATTCGACAGGCATATAAAAAAAATATTTGCCCTTTTGTTGTTGTTATAGTTGTTATTGCATAACGAACTGTCAAGCTGCCACACTGCAACTTATACACTTGTAATATCTGCATTTATATTGTGTACCACAAGCACACATACAAGCATATATTTAGTAAATACATAGGCGAGTTGCGGGGCTGTCAGGGCGTATGAGCAATGCGAACATCGTTGCCAAGTTGAAGCGCTGCAGTGCATCAATGGCATTGTTTGGCTGTCAAAGCGCATTTATATGCAGCAAAGTGTATGTGTATGTATGAAAAATGCTGAATTTATGCGTGTCTGTATGTATGCATGTAAGTAGATGGTTATATTTATGCTATTGTGCTCTGCTTTCGTTTGCTGCATTCATTCAGCAGTTGCATTTTTGCATTTGCAAGCACGCATACAAGCATATCATACAAATGCCGCTGCCCTGCTCACTTTTGTGTGCAACTCAGTGCTGGTGTTTGTGCTTGTGTTTGAAATTTACGAATTCGCGTACTCACATGCAAATCAGTTACTGACATTTATATGCTTAATGCGCTCAATCCGACCGCTGCACAGCTGCCGCGCATCTCCATCCATCCATCCATCCAGCGATGCTTTCAGTCAGCCGTCGTGCCAAGCCTTGGCCTCTGCTGCCTTTGAGATTCAAATCCCGAAACGTTTCGAGTTGCAGCCTTGCTCACACAATATAATCATGCACTTGAGTTATTTGAGCATAAATAGATATGCATACCTGCACACACATACACACTTACGTAGCGGCAATGTGCATGCTGATGCTTGCTTTGTCGTCGACTACATATCTGCTCTAACATTTTGCATTTGTGTGCTTCATTCATTTTATTGCCAACATTTGGTTTTGGCCTTTTGCAGAGCGTGTATTTGCTTTGTTGCTGCCAAAGCGCTTTCCATTTTCATTCGTTTAAGAATAGCGGCAGCATGCTTCGCATTGTTGGGCCGCTTTATAAAGGCTTATACACACATATGTATACTTATGTGCATATAAATATTATTTTACTCCCTCGAGTGCGGCTGTTTACGAGCCTTTTGCCAATGGCCATGACATTTCTGCGTATTTGCTCGTTTGCTCAGCGTCTGGCACAAATTCTTTGCCAGTAATTGAATTTTAATTTTTATTCTTTTGGAATATGCTCACTGAACACTGCGCCGTTTAATCTGCTGCAGTTCAAGAAGTTTAACATGTATAAACGATTTTCCATGAATAAAAAGAATAAATGTTTGAAATTTCAATGGATTTTTGCAATTTCTTCCACTTAAAGAATTTCTCCGCTGTTGTTTGGGGTTTTCTTTTGTTTTCCATATAAATTTGTTATTAATAATTGCTTTGTTATACATACTCAAAATTACTATGCCAATGGGCTAAAATTTTGCACTTCAATTACTGCAAATGTTTAACCAGAAATAAAGAAATAATGAATATACATTTATCTGATAGCAGAACCTTAAGATGTTAGACATACGTACTTATATGTATGTAATTTAAAGTAGTGGATTGTAATCAATTTCGAATTTATTTATCACACTTTATTTTGCATTTTGCGGAGAGGTGGGAGGTATATATACCTGTTATTAAAAAAAAAGTATGCTTCACATAAAATACCACAATATGGGTATAAAAGATTTTTTTTCCATAAATTTTTAGTCCACAAAAGTGCCTATCAGCTGGTGGTCCTATTATGCCAATGGTGAAGAAAAATTAAAAGCTATAAAAAAAATTTTAAAGCTAATCGATAACAATTTATGTTAAAATTAGAGGATAGAATATAAGGATTATTTTTACATTAGGTTGTCAAAAAAGTCTTGCGGTATTTTCGCTAGTTGGCGCTGAAAGCGCGTAGTTCTAGTTTTATTCGTCGCATCGGGTCATGCAATACCTTTTTGGAAAGCTCATTTCACGCGCTAACAAGTTTTTGATTGATTGTCGTTTCTTTTAAGTTGTTCGTGAGTTTTAGTGTCGCAAACATGGAGCAAAATAAAGAGAAAATACGGCATATTTTACAGTACTACTACGATAAAGGCAAAAATGCATCTCAAGCCGTCAATAAAATTTGTGCAGTTTATGGACCCGATACAGTTTCCATTACCACCGCACAACGATGGTTTCAACGTTTTCGTTCTGGTGTAGAGGTGGTCGAAGATGCGCCACTCTCCGGAAGGCCTGTAGTCGAAAATTACGATAAAATCGCTGAATTGGTCGAAAGAGACCGGCATGGTAGGCATAAAACCGTTATAAACCATTTGAAGAAGCTTGGAACCACTAAGAAGCTCGATGTATGAGTGCCACACGAATTGATTCAATAAAAATAACGCAAGACTTTTTTGACATTGGTTGTCAAAATTATTATTTATTTCCTTATATTACACAATAAGTAATGTATGGTTGATATACTGTACTATTTGGTTATTAATTATTATTTTGCGCTGTTTTGTTTTTTGCTTAAAATGCCGCTATATTAATTTACTAAGCATTAAGGAAGATTGCTATGTTCACATGATACAAATCGTTTAGATTACACTAGTTCACAAATTTCTAATATTTTTGGCACATGTTACTCAAATACAATTCAAATATGACTAATCAAATTGACGTTCAAAAGCAGTAGTTTCAGTTCATGCGTGAGACTTTGCATTGTGGTGGTTAAGAGGTGGTGTTCTTGATTTCTTAAAAGACAACTGCTAAACAGATGGTTGTGAATTACGCAGAATTGTATTGTTCCGCACATTTTTAGAGGTATGATTGCGATATGTCTAGGTTTTTCTAAAAAAAAACAGGCATTTGCTGTGAATTGAATTCAACAAAGCATCGATAAATGCTGGCCCTTGATGAAACTTCAACGCAAAAAGCTAGGTTATGTTCATCGAAGCACTGTTGTTAAGCTCAACAACGTCTGAAGTTGTAAAAAATAATTGCTCGAAATTGTTCGTGGTTTAGTTCCACTTTTTTGCCGAGATTCATATATCAAGTTATTGTAAGTAACACAACCATCTCCATACTCATACCGTTAAAAATGAAAAACTTTACTAGTTGTTAGTTACCAAATTGCAACACTAGAGTTACTAAAGCTGGAAAGAAATCCTGAAGAGAGTCCGATTTTTGTGTACGGACATATCACATCTCAAAAGCTTTATGCGACTTCACTTAATTTTTCTTTGTAATTTTCCGATTTACGATTTTAAAGAATGTTTTAGAGAACGTTCACAAAACAAGTTTTTTTGGAATATTTAGTTTTTCCTCAAAGCTTTTAAACTTTATCAAATGCTTTATTAGTCGACCATGGAGTCGGGGTTTTTAGAACACTTGCACTTACGATGTAACCAACATATATTTGATGTAAGTCCAAACCAATAGTTACCCAGTCATAGAAATACATGAGATCCAAAATAAATATGTAGCTGTCACAAAAAAATGGGACGTGATTGAGACAAAAATATTTTAAATAGTTAAATTAAGCATACACCAAAAATTATAGGAAAAGTTCGTGTGGCAAAAACAATGTTTGCTAATGATTTAAGACAATTAAGATTCATTTATTCTTGGAGAAGGCCCTAACAGAGGCTGAACCGATTTAGTGAAGATATAGCCTGGAATCTCTGGACGCGCGGAGGCTACTTTTTATCGTTTTACGTTAAAAATCACCAGAATTTACTTATAAAAAAGTATATTTCAAATCATAAGCAGGTGTTCAATATTCATGTAAGAATCATTTGAATATTGTTTTACTAAACAACAACAGAAAAAAAAAAACAAATATATACAAAATAACATCTACCAGCGACTGCCAAAGAACAATATTTTTTATTTCCACTCACACAGAAAAAAAAACACATGTAACATAAAAGAAAAATAGCGGAATAGCTACAGTGTTGAGTAGAAGTTCGATCACAATTTGAGATGAGTGATTCGCCTAGTATAAAATAAAAACATACTACTTTTTTATTTAATACTAAAATTTATTTTTGCTTAAAATATCTACCATGATTACAAAATGGTGTAAAAATACTCTCTGGGGATCACTCCTTTTTTAGGGCACATCCAAAAAAATCTGAGATTTCCAGGGCCGAAATTTGAAAAAATTTTTTTCGGTCGAGAATCACTACAATGACGGTGGAAGTAGATACTACAACGTGTTTAACATTAATTTCGTTTTAGTTCGAAAAAAACTACAAACATTAAATTATATATATGCATATATATATTAATATTTATGTATTCTACTCATTGATTTATACTATAAGTGTGTTCATTAACTTGTCGGTAATCCATGATACAAAAGTATGATACTAGCTTAAATGTAAGGTTATAACAGGAATACTACATTTTTTCTTCCAATTGCTTTAATAATATCTATCCCCTTAACATTTTCAATATTTCTGAGATAATAAATTTTCCTGGACTCGATGAAATTTATTATGCTTTTTGCTGTGCGTTTTTATCTTAGGAGACAAATTAGTTGTGCAAATTTATGTATCCATTACTCAAATAGTTTTCTCTACACAAAAGCTACACATAATCTAATGGTTTTTAAAGAACTGTTGCCTACATTTAAGCGCGTAGAGAAAAGATAGTGTTGAGCACTTATATAAGACAATTAATTAAAATCACTAATATTGTTGCATATCGGTTATATTATTAACAATAATAACCGACATACGAAATTCACACAAAATAAAAATAAAAGGAGTTTCAATATACGTATGATTCATCAAACTTCAACAGCTTTGAAGACTACATAATTTGTCCATGTAGTATTTACATGCTTCTCATTAAAAAATACAAAAAAAAAAAAAAATAATGGATTAAATCAACTTGTAAAATTGACAGATTTTTATTACAAATAGTCAAGGGTTTTCCAAATCAATGAGCAGCACTACAACATATTCGACATGTTAATTGGAAGTGCTTAATCCTTTGACAGATTTAATGCCTGTCAGCACATTGAACGAAAAGCACAATAAAATGTAAAAATTAAAAAAAGGTCTGTTAAATAAATATATATGATTTTTAATCACTCACAAACATAAATCACGTGTCGCTTTACAAACGATGAAAGCAATGAGAATTACACATATGTGACAGTGATCGAAATTTTTTAAATGATAAAATGTGACAAAATTTGATTTTAAAAGTTGGAAATAAAATGCTCTAAAAGCTTTATTTATATACAAAAGAAGTTTTTGCAAAAAATCAGAGCTTTGCGCCATGAAAGCTTTTTTCTTTATTACTATGCTTGTGTTTATACAAAGTTATTAAATATTATTTAATATTGAAACTCACTACAAAAACTTGCATGATTCGCCTTTCCATTGAATTTTTAAATTTTCCCCTAAATGAAATTTTTTCAACTTTCATACAGCTATTAATCTTCATTTTCCACTTTTGCTTGTCTCTTTCTCGGTATTAACTACAATGAAAAAAATTCGTGAAAAAACGTAAAAAATTTGCACAATGCAAACAACAATGACAAAAACAACAACAAACACCAGCCATCGTTGAGGGCGCACTGCGAAATGTCAATTTAATCATCGAACCACCGGCGGTCCGGCGCGGCCAGCATGCCATCGTGCGCTGTCTCTACGATTTGGAAGGGACGCCACTCTATTCGGCCAAATTTTATCGCGGTCAATTGGAGTTCTATCGCTACACACCTGGTGAATTTCCGAATACGAAAGTTTTTCCATTTCCCGGCATACACGTCGATGTGAGTATATATATATATATTTATGTCAGAACCAACACATAAACATGTACTCATATATATCATATGCAAGGTATCTTTCTTGTGTGTGTGAGTGCGTGTAGATCTGAGTGAAATATCAATGAATTTATCTGCTTTTGATACTCGTACTAACGTGGAAAAATACTGGTGCGCCCATAAAGCTGCTTGTATGTATGTAGATATTTTTGAATCTAGAGGTGTGGGTATCGCTGAATGTGTGTTGTATACTTTCTCAGTTGTTATTTCAGCGCAGTGATATGCATGTGTGTGTAGCAATTTTTTATAAGCCATTTAATCTTTTTGCGATATGTTTTTCTTCGTTTGCTATTTTTTGTGGTATTTTCATTGGCATTGCAAATAAATTAAATTGGCGAACAGAAAAAATTGGGTTTAATTCGCACAAAAATAAAAGAAACTGGTTTTACGGCTATTTCATCTGGGTGGTGCGATTAAGATTGCTTACTGACTTATTGGAACTTATGGAAAATGAATTAGTATAAAGGTCCCATCTACGGATGTAATCTACCAAGTGATACGAAGTAGTTAAATTGAAAAATTTGTGTATAATAATGTTTATAATTATGTTTCACCATCACACCATTTTCGTTCCCCAAGAAAAATTTTTGTGGTTTTCAGCGATATTAAATTAATTATTTTAAATCCAATTTTAAAGTAATAATTTTACTATAGACTTGTGTATGTTAAAAAGTATATCACCACTCCTAGTAGAGCGAATAACGAGGTTTCCAGTAAGGGGCTATAGAATTCAATTTCTTTTGTATGGTCTCCACGAGCAGGCTTGCAGAAGGCCAGACGCTGATCCGACGGGTTTCAAGCATAAATCGGCCGATACTGCTGCAATTTCATGTTCGCTATTCGTACGAAGTTCATTAATCGTCGCTGTGTTGTTGGCATAGATAGACTAACTCCATCAAATCACACGACGGAGGCGGCCAATTGACTGGATCATTTCGTGAGATAACACGTTCACCAGACTTGGGTTTCAATAAATCGATTGCGACATTCCCTGTGTGGCTTGTGTCGTTGTAGAATAAATTGACGGTTTACAGCTATTTCTAGAAGAACTTTTGATTTTTGAAAAGCTGCTTGATCTTGTGAGTTAAAATCGTGCAGTGATTTTGAACCTTCATTTGAAGAATATACAAAGAGCGCACTCTAGTACTTGTTTATCATAGGAAGTAGAGATAGCAGTGAACTCCGAAGGCTTTGGTCTTTTGTCTCGAGTAGATAGGTAAAAGGGCTGGCACTTCAGGTTTAGTTAGCGCTAGAAACGTTATATTGATAAACTATCGTTAGATCTTTTAACTTGATATTACATGTCATTATTGCATTCAAACCATTTGGTGCCCTCAATGAAACTACTAATCTCCGTTATGCCTTTCGTAGATAGATATTAAAGGTTGGCAGCTATTACAAGTGCTATTAAAAGGCATGGAAGTCTACGAGTATATACTAAATACATTCCCTGGACCTATGTAATAAGTATTTAGTTTTTGTATTGTTATAATTTGGTCAAAACTGTTTCTGTATTTGGTTATAGATTTTCATATATTCCGAGCTATTTGTTAAAATTACTTAGTAAGCTCCCTCTTGATTACCTCCAGCCGACAGGGTATTGTCCTTGGCTCAGATTCGTCTAGAGAAGCTCCTGACGAAGCCAACTCGCCTGATCTTTCGTTGCTCAAAATGTTTCTGTACCCGGGAACCTAAATTATGGAAAAGTCAAGTTGACCTGCCAGAAAGCTTAAAGTCTTCCTCGCCACTTAGAAAGCGACGACCTGGCTATTTGTATCTTCGAATGGTTGTTCAGTAGAAATTCACAAGCTTTCTCTATATCTAGTATTTCCGCTTGGAAGTTGCCAGCTGAGTTTGGTAGAGAGAAATATAGGGAGGTTGATACCTCGATGATCATAAGAGTATATAAGTGTACCTACACCGCAGTCCATTTTGAACTCGCCGGCATACTCGTAGTAATATTTCCACTTGAGTATTGGATACTCTAGAGTGATTACTATACTTCGATTTGAAACAAACCGTTAAAACTTCTAACTTGGAAAAAATGCTGTAAGGGTAATGTAATCTTTTTTTTTTTTAGATAACTACAGAGGAAATGCAAATATTTACTGAATATTAGAGAAATAGTTTCGACCACGAAAAAAAAAAATGAGAAAAAAGAGAAATGAGCTGCCATGATTATAATCAAAGTCGATCTCTGTAAATCCTTTTTAATTGTGAAATACGTGCTCAAAAATAAGCTAATTATTACATTTATTTGTCACATTTATTCTTCATCGAAAAGCACAGTTATGTTTTCTTCTTGGTCCAGGACAATACTCACTCACAAAATGCCACATGGCGTATGAGTAACTTTTTTCAATTGGCTTATATTCTCACATATGGCAGTAAATGGAAACATGAAGATCTTAATTTGTAGGCATATGTATGTATTACATAAAAAAGTAAATAAAATGAAGTACACTGAAGACTTGCACATATGTAAGTATATTTATATATGCAAATGCTGTCAAACGATCAGCTATGTGAAAAGTAAATTGGCAAAGGGGTTACAAAGTTAATACAAATGCCTGAAACCAACATTCGTTTGAATGCAATATTTGTGTGACTTTCGCGGCAATATATGCAACTCACATGCGTGCCGCTGCAGCCACCAACATTCAAGGCTTCTACAAAATTGTCCACAACCATAGCGAGCCAGTATGGCTGACGCGTCGAAAGTGACCTAGCATTTTAACTTGACTTTATTACCAGGTGTGCAATTTGTTGCATACGTATAACACCCAGAGCTGAAGCTGTTCGTGCGCGTCGTATTTTAATTCCGCCATAGCGCACATTCACCGTTGACTCGTGCAGCATTCGTGGCTTTTTCGTCGCGCAACAGCCGAATTAAGCACATACACTTACATTTATATGAAAAAGCTGTTGCGAGGCACGAGCAAAAATATGTATAATTCAAGCTTTTTGTTATGCAAACTTTTCGCTTAAATTTAGCAGCTTGCGGCAGCGTCTCCCAACCAAAGTTTGCAATGTTTGTTGTTGGGCTGCGCGCTGTGTCAGCCGGTATTACCTGTATAAAGTATATATTTTTCGGTTCATCGTTCAACTGTGTGCGGCAAGCGAATGCCATCAATATGGCACCGCAGCCGTGGCGGCGCAACACGCAGTGACCAAACGTGTGGGGTGATGAGTACGGTGCGCGGTTTGCATGCCACCGCTGCTTTGGCGCAAACTTTGCACAGGTAGATTATTGAAAAAGTTTGTTCATTCCACTGCCTAGTTGGTTAAGCCTTTAGCATAACCCTCCTCATTGCGCATTCCCTCTGTCAGTGGTCCACCTGAGAATTACCAAGCGCAAAATGCAAAATGCGTCTATCGAAAAATATGGTAACGTCGCTACAGCGCTGGGGTGCACCAAAGCGCGGGTGTCATTGGCAACTGCATTTGCATCTGTCTACCATGATACCGTTGTTTGTTGATTTGTACCCTTCTTTTGGGCTTTGGCTCAAGTTATGCGCTTCATTTTTACCACTATGAGCCCACAAGAAACGAAGGTTGCCTCACGATTGCCTGCCAATAAGTTAGTTGGCTGTGGTTTTTTTTTTAGTTTTTTATTAGGTGTGCAACTTTAGATGAACAACTTGGCAGCGTTAATTTTTCTGCTTTGCTAGATTGATATACTTTTATAATATGTATTTGTATATATGTAGGAAGGACAGTAGGGAGACAAACAACGCGAAGTGGAAAATTAGACTCCTACCCTAAAATGCAACCCTATAAACTTGACGAAACTAGGACCCGGCCGAAGACAATTGGCTGGGTACTTTTTTCCAGGTCTAAAAAAAATACTAAGATAAGTGAGTACTCATTAATTAAACATCCGTTGATTTAATTCGAATAAAACACACATAGATATACGTTGTGGAAAAAAGGACCCGGATATTGTTAATTAAACACCAAATGTTTATTTCTTCATAAATATTTAATTTGTCAATTTCGAAGTAATCTCCAGCAGATGACCTCCAGCTTCTTCAGTGTATTTTGCTTCATCTCTTCGATCGACTGAAAACGGCCTACATTCCGAATGTTGTTGACTTGTTTGCATGTCAAACTCATAAAGCCATGTCTTATCGGCAGTTATGATGCTCTCCCTGAATATAGGACAGGAATTCACACGCTCAAGCATGTCCAAACTGATCTGTTACGGTACTCCTTTCGAAAAAAATTTCTTAAAAAAAATATTTTTCTTACACAAAATATCCAACAAAATCATTCGAACGCACTCGCAATAGATGTCGAGCTCTCTTGCCACCTCTTCAACGCTTGCCTGACGATTTTCAAGCACTTTTTTAATATTTATGGCATAATAATGACAGGTCCAACATTCAGACGCAAATCGTCTTCATTTTTAAAGACGATCGATCTTTGTATGAGAGCAAACCTCACAAAATATGACTTTGAATCGACCAGTTTAAGTTATTAACATCGAAAATTTTGGCAGGCAAAATTGAGCGAGCACTTACCCAACCGTAGTTACGATTATTTTGGTCAATGTTTGGATAATAAAGTGAATTGACAAATATCAGTTGGAATTGATATCAAACAACTAGAATTTGCCCATTTCCAACTCTTATCACTTCTTTAGAGAAAAACTTTGCTGTGCTATCCTGTTGCAAGAACACTCATTCAATTCAGAAAAGAAATATCAGCAAGTGTTTGTTAAAAATCGCCTGAAAGCATTATAATTGCGCCACCAAAGTGACGATTATTATTTTGAAAATCTTTCATTGCTTTGTCAAGTGTGTCGAGAGATCGCTTGTGAGCCAATGCAATGCCATTTTGAGATCGTGCTGTTGCCAAATCAGTAATCTCAGGCAAGCTTTTCTAATTCCGACGGGCGCATCGAGAAAAAATAGTTCACCGTTTTGGAGAAATAATGGCATATATAGATACACTAAATAACTAGAAATTTATTATAATTGCTTTAACTTTTGAATTGAGAGTTTCGTCGTGAAAAGGTTTGTTGAAACCAATAACAGCCTTATCAATAAATTTTGTATAGGTGATATTTAAGGGGTCAGCTGAAAAAAACTGATTTTTTAGAATAAAAAAATGTATATATTTTTAAATATTATGAGTATACTATATGTGACCTGGTCTACGGAAAGGGGGATTAGGTGTCAAAAAAAAGAAGAACAATCAATGAGATAACGAGAAACTGACGAAACGACAGCAGCTGTTTCCCAGAAAACTAGTTTTTGCACGATAGCTCCCTTTTCGTAGACCAGGTCACATTTATTCTGTAATTATTCTTCGAAATATAAACAGTGAAAAAAGTAAAAAATATAAATAAAGACATCATCTTTACCGAGGAATTCTGAACAAATTCTATGCTACTAGATATTGTCCATACGGTCTACAGTCAAAAATATATCCATTTTTGCTGAAGGGTAGATTTTTAAAATAATGTTGAATTTTACCCAGCATTTTGGTGGTTTCTGGCCTTTAATAAAAGTGGTGTGTCATTTTACGTAAAAGTATATAGTGTTTTGTTTTGACTCCGAGTAATAACTGAAACAAACTTGAAGTTTAAAAAGAAAGCTGTTAAAGCTTATTGAAACAAATGGTTATATATAACATATATGTTAAAAGGGTGTACCTGAAAAACATTTTGAAACTTTCGTTTGAAATTTTAGTATGTCTTTTTTAAAAGAAAAGTCTAAAGTAATATGAAAAAACACGGTTTTGATAACGATTTTTAAATAAAAGGCTCAGATAGTTCAATCAGAAGCCTGAAAGTCGTTTGAAACGGTCCGTTACCATTTAGGAAAATTGTAGAAGCGGATTAGAAGCAAATAATCCCTTTATTATGCATATTGTGTAAAAAAATATTCTATACATTTTGCTCCACAGCATTAAAGACAACATAAATATGTTGCTTTGTGCCATTGATGCCGAGAGTATGGTTTAATATAAAAAAAATTTAGTGTAAAATCCAATTAAGAGCAAAAACTTAATATTAAACTGGCAACTTTTATATAAAATGTCCCCAAACAAGAAGCCTCATGCTAACCTCCACCATAATTAACTACAGTTACGCTGCACCACGATAACAGTAACCGCACACCGACACTCTACGCAAACAGAATGCTAAAATAAACCGCACAATGGCGGAGAAAAACAGTTGGAAGTGCCCAACTATTGCAAACTGTGCGAACTTTTTCGCTCTTTCCTTGGCATTGCGGTTTAGATGATTTAATAAACTTAAGTGCATTTTGTGCATAATGCAGGTGAAATTGTGGCGCAGTGTAATTTACAGTTGCCACAGACACCGCTCGTCCCCTTTGCTGCTCTTGCTACGCTCCGTTTTTTACTTAAACTTTCGCACAAACGATTTCTCTCGCATGCGAATTTGATTTGTAATTAGTCGGCAGCATTTTATTACATTGAAACGCTTTGGCTACGCTCCTGCGCTGAAATTGGTTGCTGTTGTTGTTGGCTTTTACTATTTGGCTCGGCAGACGGAAAGTTTATTTGGCAAAATTTGAATTTCAGTTTTTGCTGCGCAGCACCAGCGTCCTTCAAATAACTATTTTATTATACCGTTAGTTCAGCTGGGGCGAGTGAATCGCACGTGTTACGCCTTCGCTGACTCTTTGTATGTTTGTTTGTGTGTGTGTGTTTGCGCATAGTTTCTGCTTTTAATAGCAATTTATTTCCACTAATTTCTTTTATTCCCATTTCCAAATTAGTTATTCACTCACTCACTCATACACTCAAATTTACATATCTATATGTAGTGGTGCAGCTGCATCCAGTCGCTTTTTCCTTCCCTCCCTCCCACTTTTTGTGATTATTGTGAAAATGATAGCAATATTTCATTTGTCTCCACAGGTGACCAATTCAAATGCAACGCAAGTGCTCATCCGCAATGTGGGCTTCGGTCTGTCCGGCAATTTCTCCTGCGAAGTGACGGCAGATGCGCCGCTCTTCTCCACAGCAACGGCCACGGGCATTATGCAAGTTGTTGGTAAGTTCACAAAGAAACTTTTAAATTATCAAATATATTTTTATATGTATATAAGTGCCTATGTGTGTGTGTGTGTTTGTGTAAATATTTTGTAATTTTGTTAGATTGTCTTAAGGGCAAAGTTTGCTTGCAACAATTAAGTGTCTTTGTTCAATTTGAGTTCAATTAAATATGCTGGTAACTATTTAATTGGTTTAAAATTGTGTTTATTTAATTCAAAGTGAAAAGATTTTGGTTCTAAATATACATGAAAATATAAGAAGAATATTTTGAGTTATTTATCGATGAAAATTGGAAATAAAAAATGATAGAAATTAAAAAGAGAGAATAAAATGCCAGGTTGTTCAATAAGTTTTGTGGTTCGTTAGGAGAGAGCGTTGCTAGTAGCCCTAATTTTGAGACTTGGGTCTATTACCATGGTCTTGAATCAAAACAAGAGGCTAAAGTGTGGTGTGAACCTCATTGTTTGGCTTCGAATCAGTTCTTGTCCAGAAATCGGCCAAGAAGCTTATGGTAGCAGTTATTTTTGGATGCGAGATGAATTTTGTCTGTGGATTACTTGAAAACTGATAAAAATTTTATTCTTAATATTATTGCAACCTTTTGGACCAGTTGAATGAAAAAATTCGTGACAAAAGACCCGGTTTGCAGAAGAAAATATCCTTTATCATCAGGACAATGCACCGTGTTACAAGAGCATTTTGACAATTGCTAAAATCCAAAAATTAAATTTCGAATTGTTGGCGCATCCACCGATTCACCAGATTTGGTCTCCACGACTTCCATTTGTTTCCAGAACTCAAAACATGTATGCGTGCCAAGGGTTTGTCATCAAATGAAGAGGTCATAGCGGCTGTTGAAGTGTATTTTGCAGACCTTCCGGAATATCTCCTCAGCGATCTACTGATTGAAGGATCGTTGGAGCAATGGTATTAATGTTTAGGGATATTATACTGAATAGCAAAGTGCATTCCGAATTATAAAATTTTGTTTATTTTATCGAACGACAAAGCTTATGAAACAACCTGGTAGCAGGGTAGATAATTTTGAATACAATAAAGTCATAGTAGGAAACCAAAGATAAAAAACAGACACTCAGGGAAACGTAATTTAAGGGCGATCTGAGGTCGGGAAAATTAAGAGGACCTATTACTAAGATGAAACACATGGGGCTTATCTTTGATAGAAAATTTTCATATAGGACAAAATGATCGGAAGTATCAGTTGACTGATATTGTTGCACAGGAGTAATACGAGTAGGTGACTCTCAGCAAAGGTGTTGTTCTGGCTTCAAAAAATCATGGGCCAAAAATATTGTATGATGGTTCCAGAGCGCTCGAAATGGCCACACTTGAAAAGAAAATTGAATGTCTCAAAGAGTGAAACTCATTAGTATCTCTTCTGTACTACGAACTACACACTACTACGAACAAGCTAATATCATTTTACACATAGCACCCGTTGACATTGTTGACAGGTGTACTCTGGGAAATGAAATTGGAAGTGAAATTCTCTTCTACATACTTCAAAAGCATTCCTGAAAACTTGGACTACTCAGGTGCTACTCGTGACAGCTTTTATCTGCGGATGGAGTGAAGTCACTGGAGTGAGAATTTTCGTTATGGAGCGCTTAGGCAATCTGATGCTTAGGCTATTGGATCCTGCAGAGTCTTTCTGACATATGTGGATGATAAAATAGGCAATATTTACGTTGAGCTCGCAAACTCTGAGATCAAAGCTAGTCAATCTGTCCTCAGCAGTAATAACATCAAGCTACTTTATCATCAAATCTATTTGATTGCTAGGTCTTAGTGGAATTGCAGGTAACTGCAAAGTCGTTGAGCTAGCCAGAGGTTACACCCTTGCCCCTTGTAAACACATTGGAATCGGACCAATTTGGATCTCCTGCGTCCTACGTTATAGCACTGAACCAATGGATCTCGCATGGGCTAGGACGGCGCTGGTCGACAACACTGTCCTGTGCGACTGCAAGATCCTTTGGATCTAGAGTAGATTGCAGGTGATCTTGAGAACTGCTCTTAGTTCAAAGTTCATCTTGTCGCAATAGTAAGGATTCTTACTGGACATTGTGCAGTTAGCATTCGTGCGGACAAGTTATCATGACAAACGTAAGGAAGAGACACAGCAGAATCTCATATCAGCCGAATTTGTCAATTTGTCGATTTGTAAGGGTGTTAGATCTATTACATACGTATGAAGGAGTTTTAAAGTAATATGACTGACTGGCGTTTAACGCTGTCAACGTGAGATCCCTGTTAGGATCGTCTCTTAATATAACCAAACCTAATATCACATAATCTCCGTTTAAGGACTTGCTTTCGCCAAGCAAGATTCAACTTATGGTAACCTTTTCTCGAAGCTTTGAGTATTCCTATACTTTATTTGCGAATATTAAACTAAAAATTACTTCAGAATCAGATTAAGAAATGTCACTTTTGAAGTCGAAAAATCTTGATTATGCTTTTGACTCATAGTACAGACTTGTTCCTTAACTCAACACGGAAAATGACATCCGCGTATCCCTTAACACACAAACTATGTGCACTTGCCTGACCTGTAGCTCTCACATTACAAGCATAATCTAAGTTATATGTGTGTATTTCCGGTTGCTTATGTCTACCATTTCCGCATATTTCCTACTTTCTAACCTTCAATTTAACGCAACGCTGACGGTGCGACGCAAAGCGGAAAGGTGGCGTGTGCGGAAAAGCGTGATGAGCGCGCCCAGCGATCCTTGTCAAAAGTGGCGTTTGGCTAGATAATGTGAGTGACTGGCTCGCGCATACATATTTACAACCAGCAAGTTGCTACTTGTGTTCTATCAGCAACACGCTGACTGCTTGAGCGCCAACCGCTGATTGTGCTGCTTACGCTGCTGCTGATGGCGTTGATGAGGGTGAATAGTGTTAAATGTTGAACGACGAGACAGGTGCTGTGCGCACACCTATACATATACGAAATGGTCGTTTGTGTAGCGTGTTGAAAAATACTTAGAAAAAGAAAAAACGTCAATTCAAGTTGCACCACCGCCACACTCTTTGGTAAAATCGCTTGCCACGGTAAGCGTTGAATGTTGCCTGTTGCTGCCAGCACTTGAGCACACCGCCGTTGAAGGACTTGTGATAAGTTGCAAAAGATTTTGTGGAAAATTGAGAAAATTCCACTATTAACAGGTCATTTCGTTCCGCGTGCGCAAAATGATAATAGCAGAGATAAAAGCGGGCTTCCAAGTGATGGGTGGTGGTGTTTCCCCTTTTAGTTATGGAAGTTATTGGGGCGAGTGTGTGCTTTGCTTCTAAGGATTGGGGTTAAGTAGATCAGCGCGAAGTTGTGATTTCTTTTTTGCACTGCGAAAAATAAATTTGCAAGATTTTTGAACTTTCTTCAATGATTAAAATCCTTGAAAAACTTAGAGTGGATGAAACGAAAATATTGGAAAAATATTATTTTTAAAATTTTTTACTGTCGAAATTTGTGAAATTAGATCTAAATTATTTGTCGTAATCCATTTTTATAGTGTAAAGATATTTACAGAATTTTATAGCCTTAAGTTATTAAAGTATCAATATCTGAAAAAAAAAAAATATTTTAATTCTGTTCAGCAATAGCAAAATTTCTGCGTCAAACCCTTGGAAAACCTTTCACTGGTTCGAGTTTCTGGTTTCTTGGCGAAAAACTGCGACAAGTAAATTTTACAGGATACTCTTGAAGCCAACTTTTCCCCATGAAGGGAGTTCTGCATTGACCGAAAAAAATTGTAATCCGATAGTTCAAGGTCAGGGCTATATGATGGATGCATCAAAACTTCCCAACCAAGCTCTTCCAGTTTTTGCCGAGTCATCAAAGATTTCTGTGTCTAGCGTTGTCTCCCTGAAGCATTTTTTGTTAATCAGTTCTGGCCGCTTTTTTCGATTGCTTGCTTCAATCTTATCAGCTGTTGACAGTAAAATGTAGAATCGATGTTCGACCAGGCTGAAGAAGTTTATAGTGGATCATTTCTTTCCAATTCCACCAAACACTCAGCATAACCTGTCTAGGCGTCAATTCTGGCTTTGCGTCCTTTTGTTGAGCTTCACCACGCTTGAACCATGATCTTTTTCGCACATTATTTTCATATTTGATCAACTTTTCGTCTCCTTTTACAATTCGCTTCAGAAATGGTTTGATTTCATTGCGTTTCGGCAACGAATCGCAGATGTTATTTCGGTCCATTAAATTTTTCGTCTACAATTCATGTGGTACCCAAACATCCAGCTTATTTTTGTAGCGAGCCTTTTTTACATGGTTCAAAACCATTTGTTGATGAATGTTAAGTTCCTTGGTAATGTCATGGCTGCTTATTTGAGGGTTCTGGTCAATCTTTTCAATAATTTCATCCACTTTTTCAACAATAGGTCGACAAGAGCGAGGTATATATTTCACATCGAAATTTCCAGAACGGAAAAGAGCGAACCATTGTTGTGCCAGACGAACTGATACAGCATCGTCCCCGTAAACTTCACAAATTTCATTTTTGGTTTGCAAGGCATTCTTTCCTTTTTTATACAAAAAATTTCAAAATATAGCGAATTTCTTCATTATATTCAGCCAATTTTGAACAGCTGTAACTTTATATCAACTTTCCTGAATTTGGTTTATAAATGAAGCTAAAGTCTCACCTTTTCCATATTATATGGTATGACACAATGTGATTGGTAGCACTGGAGATATACGACTGCACCAACATCTATAGACAAAATACGAAAATACTTTTTCGACTACCAATATTTTGTTACAACAACAACAATTTTGTACTTCGCCATTGCGTAATACTTCAGACTTTCAGAAAATGCTTGGAAAAATCGTATGAAATTAATAAATACTATAATGTGCGGCATCTATAGCAGGCGATGTGAGAAAGATCTTCTGTGAAACAAAGTGATCTAACATTTATTTTAATTTAATCATCTAAGATCAAGTTCTTATATATATTATCACCACTGCTCAACATCTCGAAGTCAGCTTTACTAGTCTTACTTTCAAGTGTCTTCAAAAACGTACGTCTCCCATTTTCTCAGTGCACCTCTCCTCTTAACCACTTTTGTTTTAGCAGAACTAATATGCTCGCTTCAGAACTTTCTCCTCGACCAGGTTGTGGAATATAGAAGTTTGCAAGCATTCATTGTCAGCGAATCAACAACTATAGGCACAGAAGATAAGATCTGTAAGCAGCCAGCCAAGCAAACTCATACCAAAGAGAGTGAAACAAGCATCGAAGACAAGGATGATTTTAGACCTGTCTTCCCTTCTCCTGCTGTCGGAAGTAAGTTGCGCTGATTTAACGATTAAATAAGGTGCTCTAACCGTGAAAAGATTAGAGAAGATTACATTAGAGTAAACGAAAAGCAAGTGGCAACTACCGACAAGCAGTGAAATTGAAACTTTTCACTTTTCCTAACTCTTTCGCTGATATTATTATCATTGTTGTTATTGTTTTTGTTTGTGGTAAATTGAATTTGCTGCTCATACACACATCCAGCTGTTTGCATAAAATGGCGCGTGCGAGCGAAAGTCCCCAGCTTTCATGCCATGCGACATTATGTAGTGCACTTGTTGGCTGGCAGACAGTGACTTCGACGACGACGACGTTGTGGCACTTGCTTAATGGCATAAAAACACTAACTCATAACTTATAACGGTTTCTTATGCAAAGTGTCTGTGTACAAGTTTAGTAGAGCAAGTGA